>OZ024776.1:17482342-17825526 GCA_964017025.1 Stenichneumon culpator
GCATCGCCGAGGTCTTTCAAAGGTCTTCGAAGTGCGTTTGAAAAAAAGAAACAAACCGGTTTGTCATAAAACGCAAATTTTTTAATACCCGCCTTAAAATTTGGAGCGCGATGCCTTTGGCATTGGCGCAAAGCTATCAACTTAGTGATAACTTCTTCAGCCCTCTCGACATCTGAGTCGTTGAGCATATCGTTATAAACCTGTCAGAAAAAAAATCATTTTTTTTTTTTGCTAAGTGTTCTCAGCCCTCAATCTCAATCAGACCTGACCATCGTTGCGTGCGCACTGCTCGCAATGCAGTGCATAATGATTTCACTCCTTCGTGGAAAAGCGAGCCCTCCATTCTCACTGTTGCAATGCGGACGTCTCCCGAACGCCGAGACTCGAAACAGTGAGTTCTTCGAGTTCTTGGTCGAAGGAGCAGAGAACAAACATGGAATTCATAGCCTCTGGCCTCTGGCTGTGCGGACCACCCAATGTAAGGAAATACCGATGCAGTGACTCAAGTCGAAGAGTTAAGACGAAGGAAACGTTTCCAACGAAATATTACGGACTCCCACACGCGAGGTCCGACGGAGATTTGTATATAATCATACGAATGATTCGTATATACGTGTATATACATGTGTACAATCCTGTATACATGTGAATAGTGTATATGGCATGTAACCGTGAAAGCCCACGGGCCACAGACGAAGGAGAGCAGCCCGGAGTAATTATATTTGTAAACAGGGATGGAAAGGGGCGGGGAGAGTTAATTTCGGTGGGCGTCGATTGACGGCTGTCGGACCTTTATAATCCCGAAATATACCGGGATCCGGGTCGGAGCTCGGTATTATTACTTTAGTTCTGTACCGCGCCGTCTGATGGATCGTCATCCCTTCGTAATTGATTGTAAGTCGAAAGTCGATCGCCCTCCTCGAATATCCTTTCCGTCTCTCATCCGCGTATACGTACGGATGCGGTCCAAGACGGTGAAATTATTAAGGCGAGACATATATATATATATATATATATATATATATATATATATATGTATGGGGCATTCTATATCGTTTCAACCTGGATCTAACCATTCACATCTCAGATTGGGCCCGCGATTTTTTGTACGACTGAACTAACTCTCAGAAAGAGTCAGATTTTTTATGAGATTTTTAAAAAGCGTTCGTAATTATTTTATGATTAAAAAATGAACTTATTGATCGCCGCAATTTACAGATGTCAACAAATTCTGAAAAATGTTGTGCCATGTATAAAAAATTTTAAGATTTGAGCCGGAGTGGGCCGACGTCGCCTTTTACGTTTTTTTCGAAAAAATTAGAAGAGAAAGCCCGTCGATTATGGGTTATCGCTTGACCATTTTTATATGCGACACTGCATTGTTGAGGATTTCTTCAGATTTCTCCAGAGAGTTTTTTTGTCTATGGTTAAACCGCGCCGACCGCGGAGGCTAATGGATCGGTATCCATTCGTAATTGATTATAAGTCGAAAGTGGATCGCCC
Source organism: Stenichneumon culpator (assembly GCA_964017025.1). NCBI lineage: Eukaryota > Metazoa > Arthropoda > Insecta > Hymenoptera > Ichneumonidae > Stenichneumon > Stenichneumon culpator. The sequence continues at coordinate 17,483,846 of OZ024776.1, forward strand.
TTCTCGAATAACCTTTCCGTGTCTTCTCTCGTCTGTCCCTCATCCGCGTATCCATCCGGATGCGTTCCAAGACGGTGGAATTATTAAGGCGAAATACATATATAACTCTCTGGGAATTGAATATCCGATGTTCTAGACTGTCGGCTCTCTGTTTCGGTTTTCTCGCACTGCCTCGTCCACTTCATCATTCGTTGTGGATGCTGCAGCGTGCGTATATACATACACACATATATACATATATATATACATATATGCATATGCATATGAAACTCGAGATAGCGGGGGAGAGATAGAGAGAGAGATGTAGAAACGACATGCAACCGGTGGAATTTAATTAACATATTTACAGTGCGAGATAGAGTATTTATACATAGCTGCGGCTGTTACTCATAACCGAGGAGATCCGAGGCCACGGGGCGCGGCAGGTAAGAGATTAAAATGTAACAGAGTTTAAATTTGAAGATCCATCTCGTACCGAGTTCTGCTTGCAACGGCCCCCGAGTATTTAGATATTTTTATTTTTATTTTTTATTAAATAGATGGAATGAATATACATGGGGGGAAAGGGAGAAGATCTTCGGGAGGGGAACGAGGGCATTTTTAGATGAAGCGACTGATTGGCCGGCCCAGATATATCGTTCATCATAACGATCCGTGCCTCGTGATGTGTATGGCTTTTAATAATCATGAGAAGAACATTTATTTAAATATCACTTAATAGGGCCTCGGGAGATCAGGAGGGAGGGAACCGGAGCGGGGCAAAATGGACTGTAGGGACCAATTTTTTCAGAGGATATAGAAGTATGGTATGGAAGTTGCTCCAATGGTATCATTGACAACTCTCACTTTTCTCAAACAGTTTATTTTCTATAACGAAACGATTTAAAAAGTGTATTATATTATTATATTATATAATTGCCAGAAATTTTATTAGAGCATCGTTGCTAACTTCTATGCCTTATAAAAGTCTCGTCTGAAACGGAGAAGACTGTACCGTTTTGCCCCCTCTCGCTCGTACATATGCAGCGTGTTAAATCGAAGAACCTCTGAAAGGGCGCGCGACGCTATCGGCGCAGGTAGATTTCGCCAGAGGCCTTAATTACTCAGGCGTCGTTCTAATTAAATTACCGGCACAATTACACGCACCGAAGGTGGTCTTCTTTTTCACCTTACTGCCTTTATTCCCATGGCATTTTTTTTTCTTCTGTTACACCGAGCTCATTTCGTATCCTCTCGAGCCACCTTGGCGAAACGAGTTTCCTCGAATTCTCTTCCGTGGAGCAAGAAAAGAAGAGAAAAAAAAAGAAGAAAAAAAAAAAGAAAAAGAAACGACAAGAGATATCGCCTGCGTATGCCTCTTCGCCTTCTTCTGCTTCCGCCCCTACGGCGTCTTCCTCTTAGTTTTTTTTTTCCCCGCAACAACCTGACCGACTCGCAGCGCGTTGCCCCGACTCGAGCCACGCGAAGAAGTTGTATTAAAAAAAAAAAAAGAAAAATACGTTTGTCGGCGATGTTGGCAAATCGACGTTGGCACGACGGGAGCAACAACGGCCGAGACCGGGCAGGCCGGGGGCGCGCGCAGTGATCAACGACGTGCAAATTGGTGCTGACGCGGGTTCTTCCGTCGGTGCATCTCGGAGCTCTCAGCCCAAACACATAAACCGGCGCGTATACACACTTTAACCGTATGCACGCCCGTTGGATAAAGTGGCGTACCTGCTCGGGTGTAATTAAGGCTTCGACGGTGTGGAGTGCTCGAGAAGTCGCGGCTGTGCCAACGAGTGCCTCGGCAGCTCTCTCTCAGTGAGAGCGTGGAGTGAGCCGTAGAGCGGAGCATTAACTGCAGCGTAAGGGCGGGGTGGAGCGGCTCATCGACGGGGAAACCGGCGAGAAAGAGTGCGGACGGAAGGAGGTGAGAAGGAAGAGACAGAAACAATTTTCCAACGACCTCGCAATTAACCCCTTCGAGTTGCGTACCGCCACTTTTGCGCGTTTCTTGCCTCCCATTGCCGGCGATAAAGCTCCGCCGCAAGCAGGAATTCGCCAGCGATACGGAGATCGTTCCGGTTGGCTCACCGGGAAGTTTTCGGAGAAAAATCCCCAGCTTTATCGGCGAAAATCGAGCGCCTCGCCGCGCCGTTCGCCGCGGTTGCCGATGACGGAAACTTGCCAACGACTGGAACGCTGACGACGATCCTACCGGACTCGCCCGTCTTCAGCATCGCCAGCAAATCTCTTCCTCTCCTCCCGCTCGCGAGAGACCATCTACGAAATTAACGAAGTCTGCAAGAGTCGAGTACTATACACGGAGCGAGTTAGGAACGGTCCGCGCGGCGGAGGTCGGAAAGGCGACCGTACGGCCGGGGCCCGGACGGGTGCTTTTGAAGGTGCGAGAGAGCGATGAAGTGCTGGGCCGAGCTCGACTACTCCCTTTGATTGCGGCCACTTGGCTTGGCGACTTCGAAATTCCGTTTTCACCGGGAGTTCCACGCCTCGGCGACGACGCTGAACAGCGGCGTTATACCTCGACGATCTTTCACCCCCTCCTCGCCGATCCTCCTCCTTGCTCCGGAGTTTGGCGGCCCGGGCGGAAGTGGAGGAACATGAAAGTGTGGAGGGGACTCCTCCAAAAGGGGGAAGGTTAATTAGCTTTGGATGGCGCATAATAAGTCCTTCGGAGGCCCTCGTGCCGAGAGACCTTACTCTACTCGGCTCCGCGTCCAACCGAAGAAAGAGATATGAAAAATCTCACTCTGAGTTACGATGGGATGGTCTTTGAAAAAAAAAAAAAAAAAAAAAAAAAATGAATCTGTAACGGCCTCGGGCACTGCGGAGAAGTTGTTGACCCACGTGTAACGGCGAAGGATCTTGTGCTCTGCGGCACATATGTATCCATGCGTGTATGGACGCATGTCGGCTGGCGAGAACCAAAAGGGCGTAAATCGATTGCTTTAAGACGGTGGATAGACCCATTCGTCTCTCAGCACCCGAAATGTGCTCTGTACACAGTGAAAAATAATTTCGTAAAACTGGAATACGAAGTTTGGTAAAAATTATTTTGGCGAAAAGTGACAAACTCATTTGGTAAGGTTTAAATTTACAATTTTAACAATTTTAACCATTTTAGTTTCTAGTTCGATTTGTGAAACTAGAACCGGATGGCGGGATCGGAAAATTAACATAAACAAAATTGTGGGCGTTGTGGACAATAAGTTGTTGTAAAAAGTATGAACTTTTTTTACTGGGTGTGGGAGATAATTATTTTCTTTCTGTAGTTCATGTAGACAAGATAAAATATACAAAGACATGTTTCATGCGATTCCTTTATGCTTCTCTAGGCCTTCGATATGGCCGTAGAAGCCTATGGCTTCTACCGCCATATCACCCGTAGTTTCCGAGCGATATGGCCCGGAAACATCTCAGCAACCAATTACCAGATTGTCTTCAAATTCGGAGGCACTGTTACGAGCGCATTCCAACATGAAAGTGCGAACCCTGAAATGGGGAAGGTTAATTAGCTTTGGATCTCGCATATAATAAGTCCTTCGGAGACTCCCGAGCCGAGAAACCTCACTCTACTCGCCTCCGCGTCCAACCGAAGAAAGAGCTATGAAAAATCTCACTCTGAGTTACGACGGGACGGTTAAAAAAAAGATAACAAAAATAATTTAAAAAAAAATGAATCTGTAATGGTCTCCGGCACTGCCGAGAAGTTGTTGATCCACGTGTAACGACGGAAGGATCTTTTGCTCTACCGCATATATACATATATACATGCCTGCACGTATGTCGGCTGCTGAGAACCAAAAGGGCCTAACTCGTTGGCTTTAAGACGGCGGATACGCCGTTTTGTTTCTCAGCAGTCGTTTGTATGGATACGCGTCGTTAAGAGAGAATCGAAGAACCGGCGCTCAAGTATTTTGATAAGGACCCCCCTACAGTAGGTGTGACAAGAAGAATTCTCGAGGCCCTCTCGAATCGCTCCTGAGTTATACCCGCGTAAACACGCGCAGCGCGCGCTCGCAGGGGGTTCCCTTTGTTTTTTTGCGCGCTCGAGCGATGACAAGTGACGAGAGAAGTTTGAGACGCGGCGATGTTGCGTCCGTTGAATAATAATCACTGGGGGGAGGCCGCAACGCTATGTGCGGTGGAGAATTCACTCTCCTCGTCCCGCCCGCCACTCTTTCGGTTCTTTCGTCTTTTCTGTCTCTCGACTCTTATCTGCGCCGGGTACGAGGAATTCGCGCGTGCATATACACGCGACTGTGCTCGAGAACAAAGTAAATCCAAATTAAGTCGACAGTCGTCGCGAGGAGTAGAAAATGAGCGCGATGGCGGGAGCAGTGCGGGCTGCGCGGTAGAGTCAAGTTCCGCATACGTTGAACCCCGAGAAACGTGGCTTTCTCAAAGTTAATCGCACTTATTAATTGAAACGGAGAAGTATTGTTTGTCAATTGGAAAAATCTTGGAAAATATACGCCTTAAAAAAAATTACTACCAATCGGCTGATCTAGCGAAGATCTGTTGAAGATCTTCGACAGATCTCCGCAATTTCTCCGGAATTTTTTAAGAGAAAGTGTTTGGGTTTGTCGTTATGAAACTCAGTGAATATTGAATTGCTGATTAAGTGTAAATTGCAATAATTAATTGTTATCCTTATCGAGACTGCACGAAAAACTTTAAACGGGGTTTTTCCGTTTGTCTTTTCAGATCATTAGAACAGTCGCAATCGTAGTTCGGGTCGTAAAGTAGCAGTCCTTGACCGCAGCTTGTCCCATCTTAAAGATTCAATATTGCGAAAAAAAAAAAATCGTCTTCAAAAAATCCTGATAATACACCTGTTAATGCCCTAAAAAAAGGACCTCTCTACCTTAAGGCAGTCTCTCGTATAATTATATCAATAAAAAATCACCCCGTTTCATTGCAATAAATACAAAAAAAAATAAAAAATAAAAAATTGCTGATAATACACCTGAAAGTGGCCGAAAAAGGTGACTCCATCCTTAAGGGAGTCTCTACTGTCCCCAGGAGCTACGAATAGCCGAGCTGTAGGCTTTCCATCTTGCTCTTTCAGGTGGTCGATCCGCCGTTCCCGGTCGCCGCGCGCCTTCCCTTTTTTTTCCTCTCTCCCCGTCCGAGCCGAGCTCGGTGGCACTAAAGTTGCTTCGAGGATGACGAACGAGCGTCGGCATTCACATTTATGCGCGCCATCGCGAAGAAGAGAACCTCGAGAGGCCTTCTCCCCCGGTTACTGCCTATCCTGTCTCTCCGGCCGATGGGTTTTTGTCCTCGACGTCGCCCTTTCGCGACAATAATTACGATCGCGCAAGAAGCACCCGGAGGTGGTGCTCGGTCCGTCGAAGATCTCCCGGGCTGCCCGGTTGGCGCCCGGCACGTACGCCGAGCACCTCGCACGTACGCCAAAGGAACGTTTTGGGATTCGTCGGAGGAAGCGCTGGTAGTCCGAATTACGTAGCGCAGGGATTTGTGCTATACGGATCACCAGGTGCCTCCTCAACCCGGTCGATGCACCCGCGGAATCTCGCGTGACCCTCTCTCGCCGATTGTAACTCACGATAATAATCGACGCGTCCGCCGATTGAATTCTCCAGAAGTAGCGCCAGTATATTACGCCGACGGCGGTGAGGAGATTCCTAGCTGCACGCGGATTCCCCCCTGACTCCTCCGTGGCACATCGAGATTGCGCGTGAACTCTCGAGATTGCGATTGGAAATCTATTATCGGAGCCTGTTCCCTCGTTCGACAGTCGCGATTCCGATTGTTCCACGTATTTCAGACGTTCGTAGGTTAACAGCTCCCAAGTGGCGTGCATTGTATGCTCCGCGTTGTATGCAGTCACCGGGTTGTGTGCTCAGTGCCTGCACGGCGGCGACGATAATCGGGCCTCGATGCGACAGCACGAATTCTTGTTTCGCTGAAACGCATCGGCGAACGATCGATCCGATCGTCGATCGATAAATTAAGCGTGGAGCTAAGTGGAGGAGGCGAGTGGATTGGCCAGGAATTCCGGGAGATTAATGCCGTGGCGTGTTCGGAATACCTGTTCGTAGGTTTATTTTTTTTTATTATCATTGGAGTCTAAGAGATCGAGGAAAATTTGATTTGGATAATCGATGACTGGAAGAAGCTTCTTTTCGGATGAGGCGCGGGATAAATTTTTGCGGCGATATTGCTAGTATACGAGGGGGGATTGTGTTACACGACGATTCGATCCGATCGTGTACAAATCGATCGGATGATTTAGCAATCCGCCCGGGTTCCAAGAGATATCCATGACGAAGAGGTATCAATCACGACGAGAGGAACGCGGTTGTTGGTTGGCTAGTTTGCCCGTTGGCAAATCGAATACTCGGGGAAATGTTATAATGTCCACAGGACGGTAACGAGGTGTTGCAGCGGAGAGAGCCAGGTGTACATCGGTCAACGATATCGATTTCAATCGATACACCACAGTCGCCACCGGGAGCACCGGTGAACGACAAAAACGCGATGTCGACGCTGTAACGCCTAGCCGGTCGCTCACGTCGATGCGAGAGTGAGGCGACATCGTGCTGCTCCGCCCGGAGGGCAGACAGAGAAAAGCACGTTAATCGCGCCTTACAGAGGCGTATAAAAAATAATCTACACGAAGAAAAAGGGTTGCCAAAGTCTATCGATAATTTGATGGCATTTTAGTGGGTCAGACAAATCGACGTCGATTCTTTCCAGTTATCCGCGAATAATTATTTACCGGGGGCAGTCACGAGCACTGACGACTGCGCCGTCAGAAAATTATTAAACGTCACAATTGTACTGACCCGAATTTCGTCATTGTGCTCGCGAATTTTCGGTTGCGCATAAATTAGCATTGTAATCGTAGCTTGCCGAGGCTTATAAAAAAATGAATTTTTTTTTTTCCATGACGAAAAAGGATTGTTAAAGTCTAGCGATAATTTGATGGCATTTTACTGGGTCATGCAAATCAACGTTGATCCTTTTCAGTTATCCGTGAATAATCATTTACCGAGGGGAGACGCGAGCACTGACGACTGTGCCGTCAGAAAATGATTAAATGTCATAAACGTACTGACCCGAATTTCGTCATTATGCTCGCGAATTTTCGGTCGCGCATAAATTAGCACTGTAATCGTAGCTTGTCGAGGCTTATAAAAAAAAAATGATTTTTTTACATGCACAAAAAGAGTTGTCAAATTCTATCGATAATTTGATGAGATTTTAGTGACCATTGAGTCGGACAAATGAACGTTCATTCTTTCCAGTTCTCCGCGAATAATCGTTTACCGAGCGGAGTCGCGAACAGTGATGACTACGCCGTCAGAAAATTATTAAAGACCATAATTGTCCTGACCCGAATTTCGTCATTACGCTTGCGAATTTTCGATTCCGCATAAATTTTCGCGTCAACGGGTCATTATCGAACGTTTCATAATTGTCTTCGATAATTTGCTGTTTGTAGGCGCTTTCGAAAGCCGCCTCGCCAACGCTACAGTGTGCTCCAAAACTGGACGACACCGACTGACAGAGAAAAAAATGACATATCTATTGGCCGCATGAAGCGCGCACTGGCTATGCTCACAGGCCCGTCTGGCATTGATGTGCACACTCCGTACGAGAGTGGAACCATTTCGGGGCGAACCATCGCAGAACCACCGCGCTCGCCATCCAATTCCATCGCTTTTTTTATTACTTCTCGTCCGACCTTACCTTATTACCCGCAGAATAAGGAGAACGCAGACCGGACCATAGATCGGACCCTTCTCGTCTCTCCGCTCCGCTCCTTCTTCATTTCTACTCTCATCGCTCTCTAATTTTTTCCTTCTTTCGGGGTATTTTTTTTCCTTTTTTTTCGACACAACTACACAACCACCGTCGACCGTCCGGTCCGTCCTTCCTTTTATTTAACGAAAGGCAAGTGGAGGGGGAGCGCTAGACCCGCGAGGAGAAGACGAGCTTGTCATAGAAGGCGAAGCCTTGGCGAAAATATACTACGATGGAACGAAGAGGAATTCCGGGAAGGATGAAAGGACGTTGTAAAATATTATGTACCGGGTTCGTAACGAGCGAGCTGAGTTTTTCTCTCTCTCTCTCTCTCTCTCTCTCCCCTATCTCCTGTCTTTCCACGGGCGCTAATGATACTAATAACGTGTCTATGGTTCGCCAGCGCGAGCGACTTCACCGGGTCACTCGCTCGTGCACCTCGCCGTGTCTTTCTGTGCCTCTTAATTTTTTTTTTCTTCGCCTCGTCGTTCTCCGCGCGATTCTCTGCAGCGCGATTCCTTTGGCCGTCAAAAGGAAAAATAACCTTTAGTCTTTCGGTAGCGCGAATACTCGAGCTGTTAACGAACGGAACAAAAAATAATGATCGACGCTACATTGGAACGAGAGTCGACGCAAAAAAAATAATGTTTAAAAAAGAAATGAAACAAAAAATTTAATAGAAGCAGTTGTCCGTCCCTCGAACGAGTGACAATCTATTTCGAAACGGCACTTCAACTTCCGGCGCGCCCTCGGTGTTCGTTATTGCTCAATTAATCGCCGTCGCTCTCGAGCCCGAGAACGCCTCGTCCCGCCCGCTGCTGATCGAGCGAACATTTTTTTTTATTTTTGGTTGATTTTTTTTCTTCAAATTTTAAGAAGAATCGTTCCTGAGTCACGTTACGATAATGACAGTGGCTCGCCTGCTATATTTTACCGCGTACACTGCGAGAAGGATCTGCCAGAAATTACCATAAATCTGGTAAAAACCGATAGAACTTTCAGGTATACGGGAACGTTCTGGCAAACACTCGTATTAAAGTTAACACATTCTGCTAGAAAATATGGTAATTTTCGCTATCGCTGATATTCACCGAATATCCCGTAATTTCTTCTAGACACTGTAAAAAAAATTATAAATTTAAGGTAACGGAACGGAATTTTTTATACAAAGATTGGTATAATAAATTTAATGTGCAATTATGATGAAAAATTAATATACTTTTTCATTGAAATTAAAATAAATTATTAAAATTAAAGTACTTTCATAGTAAAACTAAAGTAAACTTTTTAATTATATTATTCCTGACTACCAAACGATTCCGCATCGATTCAGCCCTATTTGAAGCAATTTGAAGAAAAAAAATGTTTGCCCCACTTTGGGCCGCATTTCTTTTTAATTATTGTAATTAAACGCCAAATTTTGGATCGACCACCGAATGTTTTAATTTGACCACCAATCACCATCAAACGACCACCGACCGCATGGTATAAATTCCAAACTTTCAAATTAAAGTGGTATGGCTAAATTTATAGAACTCGGTGTACCATCTTGCATTGTATAGGTTAAGTCAGGTTAATATGGCCACGCGGATCGTCGAATCGTCGAAAAGATTCTTTTCTCAGTGTAAGCACGTATCGCATTTCCGGCCGAAATGACGGCTGATTGCCCGGGCAATTTGTGGATCATAGACCCTCGATCATGCTCGTTTGCTCCGACATCGCGTGCCGAGATCGCGTTGATAGGATGATCGATCGCGCGATCACGATTCAGGACCCCTCGCGCTCTCCAACCGCGAGGCAATGATCGAAAGAAAAAAAAACAATATTGGCGTCAAGATTGCACGGACGTTTTGCCGCCTCCTCGCGCGCGCTTTCGTCGAGAGTCGCTATCCTCAGTTTCTCCTTCTCTTCATTTATTCTCACTTAAGTCGCATTATGACTCCGCGCGCCTCCCTCCCGCCATCGAAGACGCGCCGAGCCGCCGTTTAATCCCGGCAGCCCGCCGGTCGATCGCGCTTCCTCCCAAACTATCGACAATCATCCAACAACGAGCCTCCGTAACGACGAGGCGATACGCTAAAGACTATAATAACGACGTGGTGGTCTTCCTCTCGCGGGGCGATAATGCCGTCCTCATCATGCTCACCCCCTTCCTCCCGCACACATAAACCTATAGATATAAAAACCTTCCCATTCGCCGGTAAATCGTTTTCTCGGAGGCCCCGCGTTTAAAATGCAAGATTGCCAGGGACGATGTTTCCGATACGTTCGAGCGTACCGGAATTGTTTGGAAGTCGGCGCCTCTTTCAAGAATCCCCTTTACCGACTCAGCTCCTCCCCTCTCCGCCCCCCTCACCCTCCCTTTACCGACACATCTTCGTCAGCGGTTCACCCTCGTCACGAGGATGCGCGACTCATACCAGTCGTTCCTCGATTATCTATCGCCACTTGCGTACCATCACACGTCCGTACACTGTGCCGAAGCGTCACTCACCTATGCTGCATTCCTCCTCGAGCGGTCCGTGGGATGGCGATGCGGCGACTCGAAAATCCCGGACGCCTGTTAGAGCGAAGCAAAATAAAAATTATGAAAAGGACAGTCGATTGGATAGTAATTAAGGCGTGTTTAAAAGAACACCGTTGAAAGGGACTAATTTTCCTAAAAGGGCGCGGAGTTGCCAGGTTCAATCGTTCCGGGAAACCCTTCCGCAATAACATTTCCTCGCGCAACCGCGCTTAAAGTTGACGTTGGGCGAACAGATGTTCGCACAACGTCAACTTTGAGCACGTTTTTCGACGGGTAAAAAAGGTTTCTCTGGAAATCTGACTCCGCGAGCTTAAAGTCTGATCAATTCGTTGCAAAAAGTGTCTTAACCTTTTTCCCGAAAAGTGCACAGTTATCGCGATATCCAATGCAGGGGGTCAAATTGGCTCCATCTGGCACTTAATGATTCGCTACGGAGAAGTCCACACTATCGGCTAAGATCCGAACTTCTTCGTGCGGAGCTCTGGATTTCCGATGTGATTGGGACGCAAAGTAGGGAAGCGTTAAAGTGAATTGTGCGAGGAAATGTTATTGCGGAAGGGTTTCTCGGAACGATGGAACCTGCCAGGGTGATACAGTAGGGAGGTTGTTAGGCCTTCGTCACGGGGAACAGAGTAGTTACGGCCGGGCCATAACCACGCGTTGAGCAGTCACTGCTGCGGACTGAGATATGAGGCGCGGAGGTTCAATGTGTTTCTCGACTTGCCGACTAGCTCGATGATGGCTACGGGTAAACGTCTGCCGGTTGATTGGGGATAGACCGCTCGGAGGGAAGCCTTCCCTCACTGCCAACTCCGTGTACACGATGATCGCGCGAAAGGTGCACAGTTCGTGTTAACCCGTCATGTGTCCGGTACACGACACAGCAGTGGAATCAGCCCAGAGGCTACGAAAGTTTCTGCCGTCGATGAGACCTACCGGAGCTTCTGATCAACTGACTACCATTTAGAAAAAAGAAAACGATGAAAAGCACCTCGCAAAATCTGGCGTCAGCTTTCAACTAATTTCACGACGCGGCACCGATCTCGCCATTTCAAAGCGTTGATTTTTTTTGACTATGGCGAAAACTGATCGAATCCATCGAGAGAGGCCCGAGTCGAAATTTCCGAGCGCTACCTTGGACCCTATCAGATCCCGAGGTTGCTTTTCGCACCGCCTATCTGTATTGCTTGATCCTTAGGGGATTTATCTCAGGACACAATAAATGATCTATCTGTCTAATAATCTCATGTCATGGTAGATTTTACTAGATCCTTCTCTCACTGTATATCTACCTGTGATCAAAATGCAAGAACGACTTTAAGCATATCTTTCCACATTGGATACTTCTTTCTGAAATAAGTGGTAGAAAAGGCGATGATAAACGGAGCCCACAATCGATTAAGCGTCTCTCGGTACAGAAGTACCAAAAAAAGGGCCATTCCATCCGGGCCGGTGGGTCCGAGCGAGCAGCGGCGCTCCGTGCGAAACCGCTGCAGCCGTGAAGAACCGGAACGCGACGAACTGGACAAATGATAAAAAAAAATAAATAGATAAAAAAAGTAAATAAAAAGAAGTTGATTACAGCATCTCTCGGCACCCCGTTACCGTCGTCGCCATTCACCTCCCGCTCCGGCTCTGCTGCCGAAGCCCGAGCGGATGCCAGCGGTAATCCGAATTACGTCGGAGGAATTTGACGGCGAACGAGAGCTTTGCCCGAGGGCTTCCGAAGCTGGTTCAGCCAAGCAGAGTTGCTCGACTCGATCTCGTTCCCGTACACCGTACATTTGTACGTCCCTCCATCTCTATCCGTCTTCCATCGGCGGTCGGCGCGCTCGGCGCTCTCGCTCCTTTTTCTCTGCAGCTTCGCGCTTCGCTCGATCCTCCTCCCCGTCCTCCCCTCCCGTTCCTCTGTCTTCGTGTTCCTGACACCTCGGGGCTACTCCCTCGTTCGCTGTCTCATGCATCCTGCGGTCGTGAGCTAATGCAGAGAGGCTGCGGAACAGCGAGACACACGCCGGCCCGGCGCGCGATGACGAGGGAATGGAACGAACGCAGCGTCCGGAATTATGTGCGGATACACCATATGTCTACACATCGTTGTGTGGCAACCAATGTACCACATACCTATGTGTACAAACAACGCACCAGAACAAGTGAGGGAGGCGAGGAACAAAAAAAAAGAGAGTGAAAGACAAACGCAAAGGCACTTCGTTTCGCGCCTCTTCGCCTCTCTCGTCCCGTTTAGCACCTCGCCGCGGACCATCGGCTTAGCACCTTATTTGAAAGACTCCTTTACGAACCTCATTCGCGCTTCTCTTCCCAGCAGCCGCGACAACCGCGGCGCGCAGCATCCATCGTAATCCCCCCGCCACGCGTAAGCCCACCAGCGTTAGAGGTTTCGCCTTTTTCATTTTTCTTACCTTTTTGTTTTTTTAGGCGAAGACTCGTGACACGCTTTCGCTTTATTCCTACCTTGTCTTCTCACAGCCTTCTGTTCTCGTCTATCATTCGCGTGTCTTCTGCCTCTTCCTTTTCTTATCTCGATGTTGAAAGTGATGTATTCCTGAAAATTGTCTATTCCTGGGAATTATCTAGTCCCGAAAATGATTTATTCGTAAATATAATGTATTTCTAAAAATTATCTGTTCCTGAAAGTTACCTTTTTTTAGTCGAAGACTCGTGACACGCTTTCGCTTTATTCCTGCCTTGTCTTCTCACAGCCTTCTTTCCTCGTCTATTATTCGCGTGTCTTCTGCTTCGTCGTCTTCTTATCTTGTTGTTTTTTATTTTCGCAGCATCCCTCAGACGGGTTTGACGGCGAGTGGCGAGTCGACGATATTTCTCTCAGCTGCCGAGGCGTTTGTTCTCCCCGGCGATGAGGGGTTCTCTTGTTCCGTCGCGAAAGAACGGTCACGCCAAGATTCTTCCCTCCTTCCCGTATACTTCTCTCCCCCCACCCCCCCCCCCCTGCCACGCCGAGACCCTTTCATTCTCTCTGCTCGCTCGAATGCGAATAACTGGCTGCCCACCCTAGACCGAGATAAAGGAATATGACATTGCTGGGAACGAAGCGAGCCGCGGCAATGACTCGCAGCATTTGTGCGTGAATGAACTTTCATGGACGCGTGACCAATCACTGTCCGAGACCACACGCGATCGTCATTGTCCCTCGTGCGGGGGCGTCCGAGCCGCGAACCCGAAGAAAACGCGAGATTTCACGATAGCGGATAGGGGTCAACATTTTCACGCTCTTCCATGGAGGGAGAAAGTGGCGAATATTATCGGTCGCTCTGATAATAAATCTTCTGCATTTGCGAAAAAAAAATATTATTTCGGTAGTCTTATTTTTATTTTTGACTGTGATCGTTTACAACCAAATAGGATTTTGCCAATAACCGACCAGCAAATAGGCACCATATCTTCCGGCTGGGTGATGGCAAAATTGAGTAAGGTGCATCCGCATTTGCTTGTGCTTTTGCCAGCGTTCGGTGCCGGAAGTTCTGAGCGTATTGCTAGCAGGCAGTTGAACGAAGTTTGATGGTGCTTTGCATCTGACTGCGAAGATTTATTTGCTTCAAATTAGACTTGCGTACCTGTGATAAGGTTGGTTACTGGGATCCGAAATTCTGGTTATTTCGAGCTTCAATGCCAGTCTGTACACACTCCGCACGGTCTTTTGACTTGAAGCCACCGATGTATATACTCCGTATGATAGTGTCAATGATATGGTTGCTCGTGATGTAGTTTAATTCGCCTCCACAGTAATGGAAAGCGTGGATGGCCTCACATGAACATCCACTCCTTCGTTAGAATCGTTTGCGTCGCACGACACGATACCGGTACTGGAGACCATTCGACTGTTACACTCTCGGCTCTAATGGCATAATAATCCCTCCATTCGATACTACCGAGATTCCAATTTCCCGTACGTCTAACGACCGTGCCACATCTACGAGAAGCGAAGAAGCTCACTTGGTTCTCAGAGTCGTTTCGGGTCCCCATAGACGTCTTTGGCTGCTTCGAGAGATTCACGTGGAATTGTCTCGGAGCGACCGACCGCGATGAACCGGAAAGAGGTTAAGTCTCTAATCTCCGGATGTATTTTTTGAAAATATTTTCATTCGGTTGAAATTAGCTTTTCGTAAAAATTACACTTCACTGGAAAATTCACCACTATGTTATTAAATTATGTAAAATTTGATACCTTTTTTCGGACAAAATATTTAAATATTTATTTTAAATAAATATACAACCAAAATCGAAGAGTACGGTGATCTATGAAAAATTGAAAGGTACGTGTCCGGCCTCGCGTTTCTCGCGCGCCCAGGTGTGCCAGAGAGGGCGAAGAAAAATATATGTAAAAAAAAAATACGCGGGAACACTTCGCCACTTTGGACGAAACTCTCGTTTCGTTTGATCTATAATTTATAAGGTCGGTCGGACCGGAGCTAACGTTACAGTACTACTTAGCTCCGGAAGTTTTCAGCCGGTGCCTTCTCGGCCCTCCCTTTTTCAGTTCAGTTCAAACTCTCTTGCCACCCCGGGATCGACGAGGCAAAGGAGCTAATCAATAATTACTGGTCATAAATATGTTGACGAGGATTTGCGAGCTTTGCCCGAGAGCTTTGACTCATCCCCGACTAGTGGATTGGCTGAAAGACTGCACGTAGTAAACCAGGTGCACGAATTTACCCCGTTAAACTTCATCCACCCGCCCGTGCAAGCTACCGGAAAAGACCTATTTGATTAAATATATTTTTTTTAAATCTAAAAAAATTTTCTTGTCTCACAGTCTCACCGGACCGTTTAATAGGCCGGGTGCCACCCAATTTACAAAATCTTACCGAGTTTAACCATCTTTATTCTGCGCGTGTAGATTGTCCGCAGTAAAATATCTTGGCAGTCCATCCATCCATTCATGATTTTTTGTTTTCATCACCCGACTTCAATTTTACTTCTTATTTTGTTTATGCAAAAAGCGGTGACGCCTTTGTTTTTTCCACTAGCGGTTACGTTCGCTCACGCCCTGGCAGAATCTGAGTGGGTGTCGGTGAATATATGTGAATATCTGTGAATATCCGTGAATATCCGTTAGTCACTGTAAGTATCTGTGTGAATCTGTGAGTGTCGGTCTGAGTATCGGTGTGAGTAGCGGTGTGATTATCGGTGTGAGTGTCCAATCGACATGAAATGTATTATTATGTAGATGTTCGTATGACGGAGGCTCTCGCTCACCCCGATAATCCGTCGGATACATTCCCACTGCGATATTCCCTCCCAAAGCCCCAGCGTCGTCGAGCTCCGCCCGGGGCAATTCCGCCTATCTCTGTGACTAGCGAAACGGAGTAATTACCGAATAAACGTGTAATTACAAGAGGAATCTTCGGGAAGGAGCCCGAGAATCAGACTGCCGCTGGAACCGCCGGTTGCCATGCAATACGCGCCCAGGTTTGACACCGACCGTGCGTCCCCCTGGAAACTCTTACAAGCATGATATAATGTATCTACATCCAAACAAGATACAGTTCGGACGGCGAGTACACTGCGGATTCAAACCCGCCGAGTATACAATTACAGCCTCAACTGGGTAACCTGAGGTGGAACCAGGAGAAACGAGCGTGGGACGTCTGGCAGCAGTCTCAGCTAATTGACATTGGTTTATCTCTCGAATCGCTGCCAGTCCCTCCGATAACCCAAATACCCAATTATTGTTTGAACAACTCACTCGATGTACCCGGCTTTCCTGGAAGCTGCGAAGTCCGCCCGCACAAACCCGCTCGCGGCTACTCCAAGATCCCCTTCCAGGGCCGGCGTCCGACTAATCAGTATACCGGACAGAGTGCCATAACCGGAGGATGATAACAGCAGGTAATACGCCCGAGGATAGGATCACTAGCTCGGCCATCGAGGACGCCGAGCTCCCGATAGCATCGGGGTGTACACTGTACCGAGAGGCAACAAAGCCTATGCTCCATTACATCTGAGTAATGGAAACCCGAACTGCCTTTCCGTAGCGGATCGAGCGGGTTTCGCCGGGATTGTATCCGGCGCATCCGGTGAACCGCTCATTGTTTCCGCTTCAATGGCTCACGCAGAGACACAAGATCTTCCTCTCCGCCGACGGAGACGATGAACGTCGATGAGACAGATCGATTCGCTCGAGCCTGGCGTAAAGAGAGGCTTCGAATTCGGAGGGGTTGTTACTTCATGCTCCCTCAGGAAAACGTTCGATGGTTTCGTGACTGGGTCTGCGGGTCAGAACTTGGGCCACCCTCGTCGTCGCGGCTCTCCCGGGAACGGCCGCAACCCTCTCTGCGCTTCCTTCGCCACCTTCCTCGGGCGGGGTTAACAGTGCCTGGCTGCGGTGCCTCTCGTGAAACGATCGAGTCACGCCATCGGCTCTTAGAAACGCGACTCGCCGAGCCGAGGCCTGGCCGAAGTAATGACCGGTGCCATTACGTTACTAGCCGAAGTATAAAAGTTACCGCCACCACCAACGCGCAGCGCGAATTACATCACTTTCGGAGCGAACCCGCCTTTTGGCGTCGCGGAAACGTGCTTCTCTCTGTACCTGCACACGGGGAAACCACCTTCGCGCACCAACTGCGAGAGTCACTTGGCACGGGATTTAGGGGAGAGCGGGGCAAAATGGGACAGTGGAGCGGAACTCAATTTTTTGTTATTTTTGGATGCCCCATTCTGTCCCAATGACACGTCCGGATTTTCAACCACGTTCTACGTTCAATTCACTTACCATCACCGCCACCATCCAAAAATTATTGGAAAGTTGCGTTCGGTCCTGTTATCCCGTTTTGCCCCACGGTTCCATTTTGCCCCCTTTCGCGCCTACACCGCGATCCCAACGGGCTTTAACCCTTCGTGTTTGACCCGCGAACTCCCGTGCAGTCTTCGAGCTCCCAGCGCAAGACTACACGAGGTGTTCTGCCGCTTCGCCAGCGCGCGGCTCGCCGAACCTGCGGGATTCCGCGATGAATGTGCCGCCTGCAATCCCGTACCGTAATCACACTTCGATCGGATCTCGCGGTTGTATTCTGATTTAGCCGTTAGCTCCCCTCTTTACGGCCACTTTGCGGAGCGGGTTGCTCGCAGTGTAGAATTGACGCCGTGTATATCGCGTATCACAGTGACCGACTAATGTGCACGGCCTAGCCACGACCTCTTCGGGTTTATCACGTGCGAATTTTACCAGTTACAAATTACCGGCTCGCTAATCGCGGTCGGAGGTTAATTCGGCCGCGAGCGCCGATGAAGTTACGCCGAAGTTCAGATGTTAATGTCTTATTGTATGCCTGCGGGAACGATTTTTCTTACACGATACGATCGGGATGGTTGGATCATTTTTTTTTCCTTTTTCTTCTTTTTTTTTTTAGAAAGGATATAATTTTTGTGCGCTCGTTGGCACGTGTTACTCGCTAATTAATTAATTGCGCAGAGTGGTTGGGGATGAAAACGAGCGCGTTCAGGGATACTTTGCTGTTTGCTCGAAATATTGTGTTTCTCTCGAGGACGTTGAGTAAGAGGGAACGAACCCGGCTCAACGTCGTCCCACGCAAATGTTTATGTCTCTCTTCCTCTCTTTCCCTCTCTCTGTCTCTCGTCCCATTATCTCGATTTTCTCTTCGGTTGACGGATATTTATCGTTTGGAGTAGCGCCACCGAAGAGCACAGCAAACACACATGTTTGCCGCTCCCGCCACGGCTGAAACGCTGTCGCTTCCTTTTCGCCTATCGTTATATTTTCTTACGACATTTACATTGCCCACGCTCCTAAGGATATTCCCTCGGTGTGTCCTTAATTGAAGCATACACGATTGAACAGGACGATCAGATACGACACGTCGTAACTCGAACGCGAACGGAGGGGAATAAAATAATAATAATAATAAAAATTTGCCTGGCTCGACGTTGCTCTGTGTGGCGTATCGTCGCATCGCAAGGTAATTCGCGCTCGTTCGCCGTGTCGCAAACACGGGTTCGTTGCCATTCTTCGATCTGCCACCCAACGCACTACAGTAATACCCACGGTCTCCGTCGTAGAGGACCAAAGTCGAAGGGGGCGCACAGAGTCAACGTTCAAATCGCGATTCTAGATCGCGGCCGACCACTTAATTGCCCGGCTATTCGCGATCCTCAAACTCGCAATTAATCATCCCGAACGAGCTTGTCAGCTGTGTGACACGATAAAATGATCTTTTTACTCATCCCAAGACACGTGATTTGATGTACTGATAATATACAGACAATGATCGATGATAATTAATTTTGTTGAAAATGATCTATTCTCGAAAATGATATGTCCTTGATGAAAGTTATTTTCTGATTAATTTTGAATTTTTTTTCCCCGTAACGTCGATTACTACGGGCGACTTGGATAATTAAAGATCCAAAGAACCCGCACGCATGGCTCTTCACTTTCGGAAACAACAGGCTCGCCTCAATGTCGAACCCTTTTTAAGAACAGAGAGCCTCGACCCCATGGAGAGCGTAGTTCCGAAATTGATGATTGCACTCGTTAATTAAATTCGTTTTTGTGCGCCTCTATGTGTATTGCTTTGTAAAGATATCGGTACCGAGAATCGTACTGGGTAAAACGCACAGAGCAAACCGAGGGTGACCCTCTTTTGACCCTACCGTCAAAGTTCATTATAAAATTCCTATCGACCGCGCCGCTTCTCCGATGTCGCTCGGTGTCGCTTTCGCTGCGTCCGATATTTTCGTTATTTGTTTGCTTGCCTATACTCTCGAACACGAGTTTGCGTACCAATTAATTATCGAAATTGAACCATAGTCAAATACAGACGACCGTGCAGACAATAACGCGACTGATTATAGACATTATGTTCGAATGAGTCGGCTCATCGTCTACAACACGGAATGGAGGTCGTCTAGCCGCTTGAGCATATAAATAGATGTGTCAATATTAAACCGCTCTCCCTAATTACTATCCGTCGAGCCCCCGCGGCGACGAGAAACCCCGCCGAACCTCGATAAATTAATTACAATGAAAATAAATAAATTATAACGTACGCTGTTTTTATACTTTCACGTCCAATGCCCATAAATAATACCAAAAAATTCTTCGAAACCGGTGAAAAAACTAATGTATGTTGCCGCTGATCTGATTTTTTTTCTTTTTTTTTAAGCCTCGAAATCGACCACCTATGGTGTCGATTAATTTAATATCGTCGTTTAGTCGTGATGTATTGTACTTATATTTTCCTATAATTTACGCGTACACGCGATAAGCACTTACAGAATCCTGAGTGTACATATACATATACATATATATATATGTTGTATATAGGGCGTGTATCACCGAGGTCGCAAAGAGATCTTTGATCTCATTTGCAGCTACGAGAGTCCCTTCCAAACCCAATAAATTAATTACCATGGAAACAAATAAATAAAAATGTACCTTCTTTGATACTTTCACATCGAATTCCCATAAATAATAAAAAAAATTCTTCGAAAGCGGTGAAAAAAAAAAATTTATGTTCACGCATATCCGAATTTGTATTTTTTTTTCGTAAAACAAAAATCGACCTCCTACGGTGTCGATTAATTTTATATCGTCATTTAATCATGATAGTCCGTATATTTTCGTGCAGTTTGCGCGTACACGCGATCTATCAACACCTACGGAACCCTGTGTCTGTATATAAACATATATATATATGTGTATGTGGGTTACACATAGGACGGTATATCGCCGAGGCCGCAAAGCAGATCTTTGATCCTGGACGCATCGATCCCCGAATGAACGAAGCCGCTTGTTAGGGCGAGACCCCACATAGGTCCCTGCTACGATACCGACCTATACACGTTCAGGCCATAGTCCGTGTTTACCCGGATAGTCTACCCGACGCGGGCAAGTAGGAGAATCAAATTAATTGATCGCCCGCGAAAATCACGTAGCCGGCGCATACACAGAGGACGACGATAATGTACAGAGTGAAAGCGTCGAGCGTGAATTCAACGGCCGAGGCGGCAGACAGGAGTGATGCTCATCTTTAGTTCAGTAGCCGATAGGATCAAAGAGGGTGTTAAGGACGACACGGGACCCTGGCGTGATCGTGTGCTCCATGTATAGACCGGAACATACGAGCTATAAAACTCATAGCATCGGAACGGAGGAAAATAATTGGGTGAGCCCAACTAATTCGAACACGCCAGGCAATTTATTTCGTTGAGACAAGGAATTAGTTGGTGTTAATTTATTATCATTACTACTAGGGTTTTATGGATGTGTTAGGGTATGTAGGAGTGATGTGGCCATGATTTTTTGAAGCAATGAAAATTGGAGATTTAACGTTAAAGAAACCTTTAATTTTTGGTCGTAACCGCGGAACAGAGGAAAATATTTGGTTGAGCTCAACTAATTCGAACTAGGGCTGTACAGATAGGCCGACCTAGCCCGCTAAAATATCTTATCTGGCTAATGGATTTTATAGTTTGGCCGGCTAAACTATTTTAGCCGGCTAATCCGTTTTAGCTAGCCAAGCTATTTTAGCCGGCCAAATGCACAAAATCGTGCATAATTTTGTGCATAAAATCGAGCCCCTTAATGTCGCATTGTACTTTAGTCCAAAAAGGCCGGTGGATTCGTGTTCAGCGTGCAAAAATACGTCGGAATATGTGGCAGTTAATTTTTAAAAAAGAAAAAAAAATTCGTCAAAAACTTCCAAGGCTACTGCCGTACAAATATTGTTATATTTGTACGACACGTGAAATAACAAACGAACGAGATCTATCGCCATGCTACATATCGTATGTATTTACACATCCAGAGTATCGGGTATAGAAGAAACACTGTTTTCTGTCCAATCGATTTATCTGTCCCGTGTCTACCGCGTATTATCAAATAATAATAATAATAATAAAATTAATAGTATTCATAATAATAATAATGAACGCATCCTCCACCGGTGCATGGGACAACAGTGGTGAATATGCACCACGGTTTTTTATTTTCCTTCTTTTCGTACGACACGTGAAATAATAAACGAACCAGACCTATCGCCATGTTACGTATTACACGTATTTGAGAGCGGAAATATGTATCCTGCTACCGAGACACGTCCAAAGTGTCGGGAATAGACGAAACACTGTTCTCACCCCAACCGATTCATCTGTGCTTTGTCTACAGTCTAAAACTCGCCGGAACTCCGTAACGACTCGAAGGACTCAACTTTAAAGGAAAAAGAAAAATATATATACATATGCATATATAAAAATAAAGAAAAGTATCAAATTTCTCTTTTTTCCGCCTTCTTATTCTTTCCCTCGGAGAAAAGCAGCGAGTCGAGAGCGTCATCGATTATACGAGCACTTAGGATCAGTTTCCAGTTGATAAACGTGACGGATAACTTCTCCGACAGAGACAAGGGGCGGGGGGGGGGGGGGGGGTACATACGGTAATATATTATATGAATATTAGGGTTGGGCACTGTATGTACATCACAAGGGAAGTCATGCGGACGCAGGAGACGTGCCGCATGAGCCGCGGGCGTACGCCACGACGACGACGACAATGTAGAGCTCCGCTCGCGAGCTGGTTGCGGCATGCCGGGCACGATCGATGCCACGGGGACGCGAAGCAACAGAGCCATTATCTGGATTAGACGTCGGACGGCTGCGGAGCCGAGGATGGACGGAGACTGGGAGTGGAAGGAGGATACTTCGCGGCGAAGGCAAAGTCTGAGACCGTCGCGACACGCGTCCCGTTCACGTTCGTCGCATCAGGTACAATACGTACGGATAACGTAGGAGAGAGCGGGGCGAAATGGGCCAGCGGGGCAAAACGGGACGGTCGGGACAAAACTCAATTTTCCAGTAATGTTTGGATGCGCCATTTTTTCCTGACGATACATCCGGATTTTCGTGAAAACCTAATTTGCTTTTGCTGGTCGTTTCAGTCGTTTTGGAGAAGACAAGGAAGGCGATTTGTTACCGACTGAGATGCAGATTTTACAAGTCTTACCCTTCCTTTCTCTAAAGTTTAATAATAATAATAATAATAATAATTTTACTTTTTAAGTCCAAGAGAGATCCCGGACTCATACGTGTTTAGCCTCCCCTTAATCGACCGCCATCAATGAAAGCTCTGCAAGGTATCAAAGCATGAGCGTCCAATCCAGTCTACTCCGACCCGTGTCCATCAGCTTCGCGAGATCACACCCTAGCGTCAGAAATCGCGTTCCATCCCGCGTCTCGATTTCAGTCGAAGCTCGCTGTCTCGAGCTAAGTTTCGCGTGTCGGCTCCGAGACGTTCAATCTGTCGAAGACAAAGATTTCGCCGCGGGTAATGCGAGGATCACCATGTAACGTGAACGGCACGCCGAGGAACGCGCGAAAGAGTCGGGAAAAGCTGCCGCTGGAGGAGTACCGATGGAGCATCCGGGGAAAGCTCGTAGGACGAAGATCGAACGATTGGAAATAAAAATGAATAAAAAAAAGAATACGGAGAAGAAGTGGGCGGATAGGAGGTGAGGGATGGCTGGAGTTGGAACGGATTCCTCGAACAATCCCGCGATCGAAAATCGCCCGGGGTTTCTGTGACTCGCGAGTTCCAACCCACCCGCGGGCGAAACTTCTCCGACCTCCGCGCACTCGTGTAATCAAGCCCTATCCGAGTTCTGCGGTTACGCGAGCTTCGGCCGTGGATTTGCCAGTGGATCGGGGCAAGCTCGACATCCGACCGCAAATTAATAATGTCTCGCCGATGGCGCGCGCACTGCGGTGCGCATTGTGCGGATATAATATTTTCGATGAACTTGTCGGTATTTTTTTTTTTCGGAGCGTATCGTCGCAGCGGTAAATTCTGTAGGTAACGGGTTTCGCGTTACAGGTGCGGGCAGCGCCGGTCGAATGGAAACCGTAAAGCCATGCAGCGTATTTAAGGACGCTTCGCACGTAGGTTATCAGCCAAAAGTGAGATTCAGTGAGAATTGGAATACTTCCTAGTGGTAGATAAATCTGAAAAAAAAATCAACTGTGTTGAAGGTGCGGAGAACACTAATTTTGAATAATAATAATGTTGGAAAGTTATTAACGGATTGCTAAAAAAATTGTTCAACAAATAAGCTGCAAAGCTTTTTTCCTCTTTTCCAATGAAATCATTGATGTTCTAGAAGTCACATAAATTTGGCACATCGCGAAGTCTCGAAATTTCGATCGAATAAAACTTTTGATTAGTAATGCGAGTGTGATACATCCTTAACACATATCCACGGTGTGTGTCTATTTTATCCGTTCGTTCCGAGCCCATTCAATCATAAAGTTTTGGCACATCACCGGGTTGAGACAATAAACAATATGTGTCCGGATGGTTGGGAATAATATTGAGCCGGATATGACGGGAGCGCGATCAATTCGCGGAGGACGATTGTTCTGACGTCTTCTCCGCGGTGCGCGGGGATTTGTCGGGGGAATTGAAATCCGTCTAAATATTTGGACGAGCGAAACTCTGCTTGATTTTCGGTCTCTGGGTCTCCTTCGCGCCCCGGAGATCTCCGCATTATCTCGTTCGTTTTTGGTTTCCCGCGGGTGCGCGAGAAAACTGAGCTCTCCGAAGCTATTTCTCGACTGCCGAGTCCCTTATCGTGAAAATCTGAGAATTTACGAGAGGTTTTGTCGGCGTTCGGATCGCGAGCTCTCTCGTTGTCGGCATCCGCTCTCCGAGCGGACCGGGAGCGATGCCCTACTGCGTTTATTTGTTCGGCGTACGATATATAGCAGGCGTGCGTGCATCTGCCGACGTGAGGCTCACCACCCGGTTTTTTTTTCTTCTCGGGTGTTCGCCGCGCCGACGCGTTTCTTTCGGGGCTATTCGGCGAAAACGATTGCGATTGATCGATGCTGCATCAACGACCAACTTCTGGCGTTAAAAGCACGGTGATCAATAATTAGTCGCCCCGATTAACTGCACGATTCAATTCGCTCCAAGCGATTAATTTGCTTGAGCTAACAAATTAAATGGTTGGACCAACAAATCAACTGGTTGGGCCAAAATGTTGGTTGGTTGACAACCGATTCATGTGTTGGTCGAATCAATTAACGCGTTGGTTAAATCAACTCATGTGTTGTCCAACAAATCAACTGGTTAGGCCAAAAATGTTAGTTGGTTGACAACCGATTCATGTGTTGGTCGAATCAATTAACGCGTTGGTTGAATCAATTCATGTGTTGTCCAACAAATCAACTGGTTAGGCCAAAAATGTTAGTTGGTTGACAACCGATTCATGTGTTGGTCGAATCAATGAATGTGTTGGTCGAATCAATTAATGCGTTGGTTAAATCAATTAATGTGTTGGTCCATTTATTTAATGTGTTGCTCCGACTATTTAATGTGCTGGGCCAGCGAATTAATATGTCGGTCCAATCGATCAATCGATTGATTGACAACCACCTAATGGTTTTGCCCAACTAATGGAGCAGCTATGGAGCAACGGTTATCGGGATTATCATAAAAATTGGACATTCGAGGCCCCCCTTAGTAATTTTTTACTCACTCGCTGCGAATGTATTGACCGAGAAAATCGAGCCACGTACGAGGTAGCGGCGTTGAAACGTGTCCGGTAAAGACGTCACGTTCATATCACCGAATGATATCTAATGGTTCACCATCCAGTAGCTAATGACGCGTAACGATGATGCATGTAGCGGGAGGGCTCGCTTAATGGATAAATCTCAACGTGGCCCCGTGCCTCCTTTTTTTTTCTCTTTTTCATTCCCTTCTCTAATCTCTGGACCGCCCGGCCCATCGCCCACTAGAAACACGGACATCGGAGAAGAAAAAAAGATCGGCCCGAAAGAACGAACTCTACGGGGGGGACTCCGAGAAGATTTAGACACTGCGAGAACAGCGACTGCATATGTGTATACATATATACATGTGTATGCGTATGTGTGCGCTACGACCACACGACAGCTTCCAATTAGGCAACTTCCCGGAAAAAAATAAATGAAATAAAAAAAAATAGAGAGGAACCGAACGTATCTGGGATTCGGCCGGCTGATGCCGAAGACCCCACGTCGAGATCTCCTTCACGGTGCCTTTTCATCTTTCCGGATATCGGCGCGTTAACGCAAATTGCCTGTTTTCGTGTAAATTACGCGGCAAGACAGTCGTTCCTCATTTCTGCGTCATTCGCCGAACTTGAAATTTTTTCGATCACCGCAATCGACGGGTTAAATAACATTATGAAACGTAACGTTGAAATAAAAAAACATTAAAAAATGATTTATGGAGCTATCCGGAGGCTCGGCCGAACGACCGTAGGAAGACTCGCGGTCCCGGCGAGCGTTCGTAACCGGGAATCGTTAGGAGAAGCTTTCTCGAGAGATAGCCCATGATAAAGAGGCGAAGAAAAAAAATTGTATATATACCCGAAAGAGACGGAGGTAAAAAAAAGTTTTCGCGGAGTGTCGCGTCTGGGAATTCCAACGGGACGAAAGAAGAAGGCTCCCCAATTAAGAAACTTCTCCGCTGAGCGGATGGCGAAGGAGTTGAAAAAAAAAAATGAAGAAAAAAAATATGAGAAAAGAAGTCTCACCGTCGGGATTAAAGTCCTCCTTGCGTTAACCCCGCGAGTGTTGACGCGCCTGTCTCTATGGAAATGAACGCGGTGCATCGCTATACTCTATAATAAAATATAGGGTACGTCAGTCTGATATGGCCATGTTTTTTTGAGCAATGGAAATTGGAGGTTTAACGTTAAAAAAGCCTTTAAATTTTTGACGTAACCAACTATGGAAACATCGAACTGATGTAATTCACTCAGAACTTTCGATATGATATAAATCGACATATCACCCGGAAATCTTGGCCACACGACACATCGCACTGACCCTCGCACATACAATCTTATAATTTTCAGTGCAATCATATTGTATCCGCATATACTGAAAACTGTGCAACCGGCAGCGCCATTCGTTCGTCACTTTAAAACACATTACGGTTGGTCATATCAACCACGTGGCCATATCACTCCGACTTACCCTACATCTGTTACCGAAGCACGTTTCTCTCGAATTACCGAAATACCGACAAAAAATTATAAAGTATCCAAAACGTATAACTGAAAAGTTTTCGTTTCGACTCGAATGAAACTATAAAAAAAAAAAAGAAGAAAAGTAATTCCGGTGAATTATAGTCTCCGGTACATCGGGCCGACCAGTGCGCATCCGTTTATACACACGCGGTGTAGGAACTTGAAATTCATGCGGAAGTCTTTATCGATAGAACATTACGAGGTCCGTAGGGTCGGGGTCGAGGGTGAGATGCACGAATGTCGACGCCAAGAACCCGATCAGTATGTACGAGAGCGTGCCCGACCGGCCGGCTGTTCCGCGGAGCAGACCCTGTTCGAAGCAGTTTGGTACATGCAGTCGGAAGTCCTGGATGGTTTTGTCGTATGGGATGTACGAGACTGGGACGGTTCTGCCAGGGATGGTATTGAGTAATCCTCGGTCCTCGCCCTCGCCGAGGCACTTTTTGCCGTGCGCGTTGATCGATCAGTAGAGTATTTACGATGAAAGGGGTAAATGTGCTCGTGAGCCACTGCGCACCCTTTCGATCAATCCGGATCGGATGGCGTGTCGAATCACCGGCGTGGAAGTCGCGACTTTTGGAGACTGGCCTTTAGACCAATAAAACAAAAAATAAAAATCATTTTTTATTTTATAGACAGGACTGAGAATCTTCAATCGGAAGAATTTCTTGCACATCCAATAGACTTTTCTTGGGACTTAAAAAAAAAAAACATAAATTCAATTCCTGATAGACGAAAGGCTCTGGGTAGCTTCAAACTTAGTTCCTCTCCAACCCACCGAGCGTTCGTCGCCTGTCACAACTTTTAATTTTCTTTCAAATTTTTTTTTTTTATCCCAGCCGTAAATTAACATTTCGAAAAGTCGACTACCCTTATCCCCGAGAATAAGCGCCGAAGAGGAGAAAAAAGGGTAAAATTCGCGTTGCACCGAACGAAATTAAATCGAAAATTCCGGAGGCGTGGGCGACGGAGTTTCAGGGAGAAATATGAGATCGGCGCTCTCGGGGCGCGTTATTTTTCACACACACGCGCGCACTCACCCCAAACGCACACACTCACACACATCTAACATTTCCGCGCCTTCCCTCGCTTTTCTTCGGTGGGCTTTTTTCCCTCGCTGGCAATAGCAGTAACAGCAGCAGCGAACCTTTGCGCCCATCCAGCCAGCCAGCCGTTATTACGCCTCGGAGCACTGCAGAAAGGTATACAGTCGTAGCATGTACGCACACACGTCGTACATAGAGTTCGTCGCCTATGTGTTACGTGCATCGCCGAGGCAGTCGGCGATGTCGCGGAAAAACGGGGAGGAGGCGGCTCTATCCGGGCGATTCACCTTCGTTGACAGAAAATATTGAAATGATATCTTTTCCTTCGGGTGGAATGTATGCATATCACCGTGCGAGAGAGCTCGTGAATTCCATAGCGTCTCAACCCGAGCCCGCGACATCGTGTTTTTCTTGTCCCGTACAGCGTAGGTGCGCACGCAACGGCGAAGAAGACGACGACGAAGGAGGGTTGCCTTTGCCCGAGCAGTTGTCGAGCGGGCTCGACTGCGAGGGTGTGCAGCACTGAGAGCGACTCAGCCTCTGGCGAAACGGTACGAATCCACCACCGCGTGGAGCGGGAGAGAAGAAAAAAAAGAAATAATAAGAGAGATGGTTGCTCGAATCTCGCCCGTACGTTTTTCGTGCCGAATGGGGTGGGATTGCGACTCGCTACTGAAGCAGGCATGCCGGGGGAGAGACGAGAACACAATAAGGTGTATACGTATATGCGTATAGTACGTGTACATGCGAAGGCATGTGCGACGAGAAAACAGACGACAAAGAACTCGGGAAAGACGAGCTTTACGCGTTGGGTCGACTTTGACGTCTTGTACAAGAATTCATCTCTGATGTTCTCTCTCTCTGTGTCTCTCTGTCTCTCTGGCACCGCAATGAACGGTGGCGGCTGTTTGTTATCTTATCTACAAGGAAAGTTTGGCAATTCGGCGGGAGAGAGAGGGAGAGATAGTTCGGGGACAACTTCTCAAATTTTGTTTCTTGGTACATGCTCACGGTATTCCACTTGAAATTTCACAATTGTTGCCTAACTGTACAGAGATATCGAACGAGACTGAGAATGTGCTGCAGGCACAATTTAATTACATACAGTGACAATGATAGTGGAGGAGAATGTTTGAATTGGTGAGAGAGTCGAATCAAGTGAGTCGAATCTAGAGAGTCGAATCAAGAGAGTCGAATCAAGAGAGTCGAATCAAGAGAGTCGAATCAAGAGAGTCGAATCAAGAGAGTCGAATCAAGAGAGTCGAATCAAGAGAGTCGAATCAAGAGAGTCGAATCAAGAGAGTCGAATCAAGAGAGTCGAATCAAGAGAGTCGAATCAAGAGAGTCGAATCAAGAGAATCGAATCTAGAGAGTCGAATCAAGAGAGTCGAATCAAGAGAGTCGAATCTAGAGAGTCGAATCAAGAGAGTCGAATCAAGAATCGAATCTAGAGAGTCGAATCAAGAGAGTCGAATCAAGAGAGTCGAATCAAGAGAGTCGAATCAAGAGAGTCGAATCAAGAGAGTCGAATCAAGAGACTCGAATCAAGAGGATCGAATCAAGCGTCGTTATGGAAACTTGAAAGCGCGGATGGATCTCTCTCGTCGTCCGTATCACGAGAATAACGTTGACACGTTAATTTACGTACACGGAGGTAACTAGAGGTCGTCAAATCTGGCTAAGTACCAAACGTTGCGCGCCTGCACGCAGTCCGGATATATGTACGTACACACGGCTTGTATGATCTTCCTTCGCGCTCCGGTGTCGTGTACGAGCGTTACATAGCATAGAGTGGAGCAACTACCACTCTGTACTGCTACGAGAGTCGACCAAGCGAGTCAACTATATACATAGATTGTTACGTAGAGTACAAACAGAAGTAGCTCCTTCGGTGCCTGGGAGAGAGGAACCGAGAGACGAGAGAGCGAACCTCCAACTGCAGTTCGGATAGATGCAACGGGAACGTGCATCTACCGTACAACATCGCGTTCGCGTGCGAGCTCTAAACATTTACGACTGTTATTCCATAGCTCTAGCTTTCTATCCGACCCTACCGGAGTTTCAGCTATCCGAGGCTCTCGCAAATATATAGCAGGCGACTCCACCCGTGCGCACACTGTCTATGCTATTGCAGCCGCGAGAGGTTGCGAGCAGCGGACCGGAAGTCAAAGTAGATGATATGTCTGTATGTATAGTCTGCTGCCTCCTCTCCTGGGATACTCTCGTATATGCGAAATTGAAAGAACAAATTCGGCAAAAATATGCACCGAACATTTTTGTTTTTTAAACTTTTTTCCGTTTTTTTTTGTCATCAATCTTTCTTATTTTTGCAGCGATCATTTCGCCGTTGCTATGGTGTATTCATAGTCGCTCGCGCATCGTTCGAATCTTCTCCTCGAAAATACCGAGGAACGTGAATACGAAAGTGGCCGCGTGGAGAAAAAGGAGTGACAGAGAATAGCTTTTATTTTTGTAAATGTATCGGGACGTTGCTGGATTATCGTCGTCGGAAATTCGCATTCGGCAGCTTCACATGGCATTGAGCGAACTTTCACTTTTTTCCCCCTATAGGTTTGCTTCCCTAGGGTGGAAGGGGTGAAAAGGGTCTAACCCGATTAGCACGTGAATCGATGATTTATCGATACGAATACACCCACCGCTTTTATTTATTTACCGATCGTTCATTTATTTATTTTTAACAGTCGACCGATCGTTAAAAATTTTTACGTTCCTTTCTCATCTTTTTTTTTTCGTTGTAGTTCACTTTTCGGCTAAACGTGAACAATTCGTCGAAATAGTTGCCGATGCATTGAAAGAAATCCTCGGCTATCTCCGGGCTTATGTATTTTCACCGTTCAAACGACCGAGCCAACGATAATGTAATTTTTTTACCATCCCAATAAAACCCTCTCGCCAGCCACCATGATTTATTAACAGGGCGTAACGCAGCTCGGTAATCAATTACGAACTCACCCAGGACCGCGGCGGTATTTCTGCTTGTTTTACGTTATTTGCCTTTTCTCCAATCTCGCGGGGAAAAACAGAAATAAAAAAATAAGAGAGTAAAATCAAGAGAGCCTCTTTCGAGGCTCTCTTGATTTTCCATTCATTGGCCTCGCGCTGCCTATGTGTACGCTTAATCGAAATAATGGAAGGCTATTTCGTTCGATTGCGGAGCCCCGATTAAATGCACCATGCATTATGGATTCCATAATTCAATGCAACTGTTTTAGTGATGTTTAGTGATTTAGCAATCGCTTGGAAAGCGTTTGCCCGGCTTCGGCTGACCGAGCGCCCTCGGGAGCGCGCCTTGGGTTAACGGCGGACGACTACCAACTGCGTCCCGATAAATTTAACGGCTCATCAGCGCTCCCCACTCGTGATTGTAACGATTTTCATTGCCTCAATGCCAGGAATTACTGGTGGCTCTCGGCTGAGAACCCACACATCCCAGCTTTAGCTGGACAGAAAAAACGTCTTGATGAGTTAAATCAGCAATATCGTTGGGCTCGTCTACTTCGTAGTCTCAGATGAGCTAGTGTAGAGACCACAGTCCTTCTGTATATATGTACATAGCCCGTAGTTCATAAGTTTACCCTAGCATTAAAATACCGGCCTAAGCTAGTTTTATAGGTTTTATATATATATAATATATCATATAAATTATAAGCTAGTTTTTAGTTTGATGTATTTTATGTACAATAGCCATTCGTTTGTTACGTTAATTGATATTACGAGTGGCCATATCACCCGTATGGCCTTATCACCCTGATGTACCCTGGTTTGTTCTTTTTGTATGTCCATTTTTCTACCGTGTACCCAATTGTTTTAAGTTGAACGAAATAAACATTATAAAAAAAGGCGTGTGCTTCGGTATTTTTATCTCGAAAGACTTAGACATTTATGACGATTAGCGGGGAAAGCGGAGGGCTCCTACGGCGGCACAGGGCCGATCCCTACGAGTCGCGAGCCGAAGTCGGTCGTCGGCTCGGAGCCGACAACGGTCGGCGGGATGGCCATTAAAAGCTTCTTTGGCGGCGAGGTGTTAACTTCGCCTCGCACGCTATTCACGCACGCCGCGCCGACTGCGCTCGCGACCGTGTGCGTGTGTTGCTTGTCAAGACGCACGAAATACCGCAAACAAGAACAACCGAGCGGCCCGCTTATCGCTGTGTCTCCCAACCGAAGCCGAAAAAAAGTTTCGCCTCAAAAAATATTCCGGGACAACAAGTAAAAAATTTCACCGCTCGGCGAAACGAAAAGGAGTAAAAGTCGCCGGCCCGGAGTCACTCTTGATGCGGATAGAAATCACGGAGACGCGAAGTTTTCGGACGAGGAGGTTCGAAGGTTTATTTTGCTTTTTTTAGACTTTGCTGTAAATTCGGAGGAACTGGGAGGAAAATCGCGGGGGACAAAGAAGCGAAGGGACGAGTGCGCGAGGGTGGCTGAACACGGCAAAAAAAGTTTGTAAACTTTTTACAATATATTATTGTCTACAAATGTCAACATTTTTTAATTTCCAATCGTTAATATATGCGAATATATAGTAGTAGTAAAAGACATTTATTGATCTCCCTTACAATGCTAGTTCTACTTTTTTCACATTACAATGCCATAGGGTGGGACAATAGACCATTGACCGAAGTCCTTTAGACTTAAATAAATAATTATTTGTTTTAAATAAATGTTTACTTAATTGGCTGAAGGACTTAGGTCGATGTCCAATTGGCAATATATTTATGTTCACACGACAATCTACAATCTATGTCATGCTATGTACCAAAAATTGTTCCATCTGATATATTGTCGATAAATCCACTACGACCATTTATTCAATTCAAATAAATATTTATTTTTATCAAATAAATATTTATTTGCGGGTCGCCCGGCAAATAAAGTATTTTTCTGGCTGCGACCGAAGCTGAAAAAAAGTTTCGCCTCGAAAAATATTCCCGGGCAGTAAAAAAAAAAATTCCCAGAGTCGTTCCCCGCGCGTATAAAAATCACGAAGACGCAAAGTTCTCGGATAAGGAGAGCAGAACGTTTATTTTCCTTTTTTAAAGCTCTTGCTGTAAATTCGGAGAAACGGGGGAGGAAAATCGTAGGGAATAAAGAAGAGGAGCGCGGCTGAGCGACGAGGGGAGACCGTCGTATACACCGGTAGACGCACTTGCGCATGCGCGATCCATGCTCATGTGAACGCCACGAGTGGAGAATCGGGAGAGCCGGGACCATGGAAGAAACGCACGAGGCGCCCTGTAAGAGTAATATTATCGTTCAGAGGAAAAGATAACAGCGTAGTCGCATATGTTAGACGGCTTGGTAGCGAAGCGCGAGTGCCGGGTGCGCCGCCGCTATCAACTGTGACGCCGCGCGGGGATTCCCCGCTTCGGCGGGGCCGCGGAAGCTGAAGCAAAGCGGAAGACGGCTCGGTGCAGCGGGGCGGTTCGGGGTGGAAGGCGGGGGTTGTTTAGAACAGCGAGACGCAGCGGACGAGAACGATGGGCACGGGAAACAAAAGGGAATGCGCGCGCTCGCAATAGCTGCAACGGAAGGTCTGACTGCTTTTTAGTATCCATTAAATTCATCGTTATATCACCCTCCTCGACCTTTTTTTTCTTCTCGAACCGCGCACCAGAGTCCATCCCGCTGCGGTCTCTTTATGCGCGGGCTTTTTGTATTTTTTTTTATTTGAAAAAAAAAATAATAATAGTTTTCTGTAATAGTCCAACAAGAAAAAAAAATTGTTTGACTAAATAAATAAATGCATTTTCTGGGTGTCTTACCGCGGTCCGGCAGCTCAGCGTTCGCGGAGATGATTTTTTTAAATTATTAATCGCTTTACTTTTATGATTTGTAGTTTTGTTTTCGATTTTTCCGGGTTTCTTTCATTTTTTTTTCCGATGATTCTAAACTTAAATAGATGCGGGAGAATTGGACACGAATAGTGGATAGATCGTGCATGCTGTGTATTGAACGAAAGAGTTCGTACTTTTAATCATTTATTGTCCACAAATGTCCACAATTTTGTATTCGTTGATTTTTCGATCGCGCCATCCGGCACCAGTTTTACAAACAGAAGTACAAACTAGAATTCTTAATGAAACGGGAAATAAAAGTGCAGGTTCGTATATTCGAACCTCAATAAAAGAGTTTGTAATTTATTTAATAAAATTATTTTAACGTAACTTCGTATTTCGCTTTTACGAAATTATTTTTGACTGTGCGGAAAATTACAATTTCATTTGCGCGAAACCCGACAAGGCGTCCTCGGGATGGAAAATATTCGGTGTCCCAAGCGTAAAATAAACGGTTCGATGTCGACACTCGCCCGTCGGCAATTTATTAACTCCGCGCTGATGAAGCCAAGTTTCGTTTTCCGTTGATTTCACGAAATTTTCATAGTATCGAATATCTGGACGCGAGCTCGCAAACAAAACTGATGATTGAAGGGAGAATAATAATAATTTGGCTCGTCGAGAATTTCGAATGTTCGTTGAATGTTAATAGTTAACCGAACAAATAACAATGGTGCGGGTTTCCCAATTCAACGAAGCTCAGGATTCCGGGAAATGAGTTATGGTTATGGAATAATCGAAAAGTTGGGCCCAACAACTCTCGAGCCGACATTCAGAAGCCACACTGATATACGCATATGAAGCCGGAAAATCGGTGTCGAATTTCCGGCATGAGCTATTCCCGCCAGCTATTGACCCAGCTATTGGGCTATCCACTAAAACATTTCATCATGAGGCACTAAAAAAAGGAATTGCAGAAAAAGGGCGCAATTTGTTGAAAGTTGGAATAAAGGTGTAAAGTAATTTGCATATGACTTCCGCATTTATTACAATTTCGCGCGCAGCCTCCTCTACGAAAAAGTTCGTTGATCCGTTTTCGTCACATACACACACACATACACATAAACATACATCCGGTCTCCAGCTAAACACAGCTTCCTCTATGTGGAAGCAACTATTGGAGACTACTTTGAGAACTGTGCGACTAAAACCCCAACTTTTTTTCACGAAAACAGCTTCCTCAATGATGAAGCAAAAAAAATCTATATCCACCGCCCAATATACATGCCCGTGTGGGCATTGCCATAATGGAATCCAAATTCGTTATAACTCCATTTCACTTTATTGCAATTTCATTTTTCCTCGAGCGGGTTACCGTTCCGCGGGTAGGTCGGCAAATAAACGCTCGACTAGCCACGTCTATCGCGTTATCCGACAGTGCGAGGGGGCTGGCGTGAGGGGTCCCAGTATGAGGCGGAAGAAGTGAGAGTCTCGGTGAAATTTCTCCACCCCCCTCACCGGAGGAAGTAAATAGTACTCCTCGTTTCCTTTTCCTCGCTCCTACACCCTTCGGACTCTTTACTTTCTTTATCCCGCCGCCAGTAATAGCATCACCAGCGGTCTCTCGTTGCGGCTCCAGAACTTTCTCCCTCCGCCCTCTCGCCGCGCTTCTCTTATCGACGTTCTCTCCGATCCGGCTCGTACCTCTCTTGCTCGCGATTTTTCTTTTTCCGTTTTTTTATTTTTTTTTATTTTTCTCTCTCTTCTACTTCATCTTTCGCCGGCTCTCGCCGTATCAACTCCTTGACAGCTTATCGAAGACTAACAGTATCATGGTAGGTTCGTGGCCGACCGAACGGTCACGACTCAACGGAGAGTCTCGAGATATCGGCACCACCGCTCACGTACCTTTTAATCCTCGACGGTATCCACAATTCATTTTCGTTATTATTAACACCCGTACCAACGGATGGTCCACGGTTGAAAAAATTGGTATTTGCAGCGCCGGATAAGGATAGATAGATAGTTAGGGCAAACCAGCGACTGAATCGACGGGACCAGTGAATGGACACTTTCCATAAGAGCGCGTGTATAAAAAAACGTCTATTCACTGACATCTTCGTTTGCTTAACTGTCCATTCATTGCCCGATTTACCCTAGATAGCATTTATTTTACAGTAAGACCTTTTAATACTACTTTTACTACTACTAATATCGTTACGCCTACACTGGCTCGCTGATCAGCCATTTTCGTTCCATCGGCAAAACTTCCATGGGCTCTTCTGCAGATGCGAAAGCATGCTGGTCCACAGCATATCAAAGACAACGCTGAGGACAAAAGAGGATCATCGAGAAGGTAAGTAATTTGCGTTCGGCGATCACGGATCAATCCGCGGGTTCGATGCGTCATTGATCTCTTTGGGATGAATTTTTAACGCCGTTTAGAGGTGGATGCTTGGCGTGTGCATACGTCGGATTGTCGAGGGAGCGACGGAAAAGTAAACTTCGTCAGTGGTGCAACAAGCCGAGGTGAGCTCTCGCGTTTCAGCAGAACCTCCCGTACAGAGCGGATAAACACGCTCGTAACGTAGTCTGGTTGTTGGGACGAATGCGACGAGTTTCGTCGGCGAACACTCGAGATCTCAAAGTGGCCCGATTCGAGTCTAACTCAGCGGGTAGGATTCGGTTACTCACGAAACGCTCTCCTTGCTCTCCTCTCTGGCTCTTTCGTGTTGATCCAAACCTTTCCTGCTCGACTACCCTATTTTTTTCGTCTTATTCCTCTCTTCCCACCGACTCGGAGTACTCAACGTACTGCACGGGCGGACAAGCGTTGAGGCGGGTGGATGGAAAGATACGACTTTGGGACTGGATGATGTATATTCTTACTCATCCTCGTCGGATATCTCGAGAACAGTTTTTTTCCCTTCTCAGCTACTCGATGACACACACACGTGCTCCGAAAAGCAACGGCGCCGGTGCACGAGATTTAGCGAAAGACAAATATTTATGCTCGACCGGAGCTCCAACCATACGGGAGGATCGTTTCACCGAGACCTCTGTGT
The DNA here is from genome assembly GCA_964017025.1 of Stenichneumon culpator. Taxonomy (NCBI): domain Eukaryota; kingdom Metazoa; phylum Arthropoda; class Insecta; order Hymenoptera; family Ichneumonidae; genus Stenichneumon; species Stenichneumon culpator. Next base: position 17,520,134 of record OZ024776.1, read on the forward strand.
GCGTCCCCTCCGCGTGAGAGTTTTCCAGTTTCCGTCAGCGGTAATTGGAGATACTGTGGAACGTGCGGAGTCCTCACTTGACAAATGGGTGATGTTGCATCGAGAATCGTCGACTCTGATTTGTTGACAACGTTGTCTTGCTGAGTATCTTGTCGAATATCTTGTCGAATATCTTGTCGAATATCTTGTCGAATATCTTGTCGAATATCTTGTCGAATATCTTGTCGAATATCTTGCTAAATATTTGGCCAAAAAATTTTATTATTTGCTAGAAATCTTTACTTACCGTTATTTACAATTTTTTTAATATCCCAGAAAATTCGAAAATGTACTTTTGTGAGCGACATTGTGGCCATCCCAGGATTCGGTCTCTATTCCTAGACTGAAAATAGTGAGCGCCGACCACCCATACCGGAGCTACAACGATGTACTATATAAAATCTCCGTCTTTGGCTCGAAGTTATTTACGCAGCCCGCGGCATTTTGCGTAATAAAAGCTACCGGTAGTATGGTCTGGAGATCTGGTCGTCGCAGTCTTACTCTCTGATCTCTCTCCCTCCTGAGAGACCGGGCGAGGAGGAGGCGGAGAACGAGGAAACGACGTTATACGGTGTCGGCGTTCGTGTTAAACTTCGCCCTTGGGCCAAATGAGTTGTAAACCGCTGACTTGAACGGGAAAAAGAGCGAGAGGAAGCGTCGAGCGAGTGCCCGGGCTGTAAAGAAAGAATCGGCCGACCGTCGGCGTGACGCGTCGTCACGAAGTTCAATAACTGCGACCGTCGAGTTTTACGATAGCGAGATTTAAATCGGAAGGAGGCGCGCGCGCTCCCGCTCGTTCCCACAACTATTTCACCGATCCTGTATGGGGAATCGGCCACGGCGCTCCTGCGGGAATGATATTCCACATAGTATATTTTCCACTATATCACTGACACACGATTCCCGGGAGAGGGACGTAACGGGCGCCTCGCCGCCTCTAAAAGTTTAACGATTCGAAGAATCACCGCAAATGCACGGATCGAAGCAGCGTAAAACGATCCCGCGAGACCATAACGATCCGGACGATGTCGAACACGAGAAATCACTTGCGCTACAAGCTTCCCGATTGTTCGCTCGTGACGCTTGGGATTGTCTCGTGTCTCGGAGAGACTCTGTTACATCTCGTGTAAACCAGAATATTAATAAACCATTTCTCAGACAACTATATTAATCTGTTCATAAGTTCGAAGCACACTTCTTCTTCGTTTTTAGTCTTCGAATGGGTTTTTCATTAACTAAATGTAAATAAAATCAGATTTCTCCTACACCATTCTCTTCCTTACGATAAAACGAAGAAACCCATGGATGAGAAAGTCTGTTCATCAGCATGGGACCGGTTTTATAATCAAGAAAAGCGTGGGATGCCTTCGGAGCCCAGTCATGTGTTTGAAGGTACTAGAATTAAGTCATGAGTTGTACGGTTGATACCGTATGAAACACCTCCCTCCCCGTCCATCCCGGGCTCAGTCGGTATCGAACACTAATAAACTTTTGTCACAGGTTCTCGTATGTAGGCGCAAAAGAAAAGCCTCATCGGAAACGGATATCATCTCGGCTCCGGATGAGACTTTTTTTTTTACCGTACTTTCCAGAATCCGTGAGAAAAGTTGATTACAGTTTTTATTACCTACCGCGGTATTGCACATGCTCTTGAGAGCATGTGAAACACGTTTTCAACGTGTCCTTCTCGTTCCGCCGAGAGCGCCGCTGATGCTATCTCTCTCGCACTCCATGGTGTTTCACATGCTCTTAATACATTGTGGCCAGTATCGGACACTTGAGTGCGGTGCTCAAAGGTCCGATATACATTGAAAGAAGAACAAGAAGAAGAAGACTGTGTAACTGACTCGCTTGCACCCTAACAAGTTGGGTAGGACCTAACAACTCCGTGAACAAAATGAAGATCGGTATCGGGTCGAAATAAAAAAGGGATAAAAGAGCATCGGCAAAAAAAAAGAACTTTGGCCATGCATAGTTAAAAAAGAGTCATCGAAGTGGAAAATGAATCGTCGGGTATAACGAGGCTCGGGCTGATGGGTTTCGCCGAAGAAACTCCGTAACAACTTCGGCGACGGTAAAAAAGATCTCCCCTCTCTCTTTTTTTACGGTATTCGTAGGTGAACGAAGCATATTTTTCAGGGCGCGAGTGGGAGGGAAATGGACGATGGCAAAAACGGAAACGAGACGGGTATATCGAAATTTATGTCAGCCTGGGAGGGGTTCGCAGATGTACTATATATATATATGTATATATATATATATATATATATATATGTATATACGTATACATATATACATCCCTAAGCGAGACGGGAGAGTTTTGCGAGGATGTCCCGACGAGGAGGGAGGCGAAAAAAGAAAGTTGAACGATAAAAATCGGGTCCTGCGAGCAATCTCGTTCTCCATTGGTGTGCGCGGACGACACGATTTTCGCGGACTCCTCTTCTTTCTTTTTTTCTTCATCCTCTTCTTCTTCCCACGGTTATATTTCACGGAAAACCGAATTATCTATTCATCCGAGTTTTGATCTTCGCGAGGAAAGTCGCTCGCTCGTGAACGATCGAGCGAACGGGGATGAGCGCGTTGTACTAGAATCGTGCGTCGCGCTTCTTGCCGATCTGGGTGGCGTCATCCCTCGGCAAGGATTGGGATCGCACGATCTCTCGTTCGCTTCCGCATCGCCCCTGCAATTTCGTTATTCTCCTCCCTTCTCTCCCTCCACGGGTCAACCGCTCGGTACGTCGTCACATTTTTATTATATTTTTTTTGTTTCACTTATTGAATTATTATGCAAATCAGCAATTAACCTCTCTATTCGGCGGCGGCAACGAGGCTCGCGGGGACCCTCTCTCGTACGCGGAATATTGATGATTAATATATTTAAACGTCACTGTGACGGGCGAGTGTACGCGAAGCCCCCCCTCGTCGCTCCCACGCGGAATCGACCTTACGAACAACGGTTCGAAGGCAACTAAACGGTTAAGGTAGTCCTTGCGAATAGTGTTCACTTCGCATAAGTTTCAGAGAATGGGAGGAAATTGCAAACACTTCTGGACGGTATAAAAATCTGAAACAAATCAACCGTATCAAAGCCGCTATAAAGATTAATTTTTTTCACATTTTTATACCATCACGACGTGATTGCAATTTTCTCTCATTTCTCTGAAACTTATGCGAAGTGAACACTATTCGCAGGGACTACCTGAACTCTGTATTTCCTATGAGTGTATGCGGTGTTCAGTGCACACGTGTGAGCCGCGTGTATTCGCGCTTATGTAAAACGGTATGTAGGAGCGAATTAAATGTGAATTAAGAAATGTCTTCCTTTTTTTTTCTTATACCACGTCCTTTATTCAGTCATCCTCGACCCTTCGGGGCTCGCAGGTCTCGCGACGAATAATACCCTTTTCATATTATTTTTAAATACACCTTCGCAGCGTGACTGCCGTTAGTCGTGGCGACGTACTTTCCATTCAGCGAATAAATACCCTTAAATTCGGTTAAAGGAACTGTGCGTGTGCTCGAGCGGAACACCGAGGGCATACTTGAAAAACGTCACTCTCAAACGGCCCATACGCTCTTATGTTCTTGACTCTCAAAGCAGCACACGTTCGACCCTAACAGCTATATATATGTAGATATATATATATAGCTTTCTCTATTATTCTCTCTGGGGCTCACAACAACGTGCGGTTCAAAACACACACACAAAGAAATAACGACATAACGATATCGTCGGTAAATATCGAATAACTTTAAGCGGACTCACGGCAGGCTGTGCTGATGCTGTTGCTGCCTCGACTGTTCGCTGTTTGGGGTATCCGAGCGTCAAAGCGTTGTGGTGATTCGAAGCTGCCGTGAACCGGCAGGGGGATGTATGCAGCACATGCCAGAGAGAATTCTTCTTTGCAAGGTAACGGCACGAGCAAGCTTTCGCCGAACGTGCTTTTCACGCGGATTTCGTGATTTCTTTGTCGATCGTTCGGATCGTCGAATCGCAGTTTGTTGGCCGAACCAATAAAATTGTTGCCCCAAACAATTAATTTATGGGCCCAACCAATAAATTTGTTGACCAAAGCAATAAATTTGTTGACCCAACCAATAAATTTGTTGACCCAACCAAAAAATTTGTTGGCCCAACCAACTAACTAGTTGGCGAACAACTGACATGTCAGCCAAACAGAACAAATCGCCTGGAGCGTGCTCAACGCCACAGCTGGTTGCGACATCCAATAACATTTCTCCACAAATTCCCCTCGAAGCCCAAATTTTTGCCATTGATACACGCTCGGGCTCCCTTCGCCAAGCATCCGGCAACACGGCGTTCCATACATCGCATCATATTCGGCCACCGCCGGCAGTGGCAAGCGCCGGCGTGTAGCCAATGGTAACCGGCACAATCATCATCCACCTTCTCCTCCTCCTTGATGTTTAGGTTTAACCGTGTGTCGCGCATTGCGCTATTCGCTTTTGACCGTGAACCGAACGTTTTGAGTTTGGGGCAGCTCTCTCTCATCACTCCCTGCCGATAGAGCCTCTCTGTACCTCGGCTACCGTTCTCCGCACACGCAAATTCAAATGCCTCTGGTCCGGCTCGTACGCCTCGATGATTACCGAGTCCCGACGCAGCAGCAGCCTCCGTTCGCGAGGTGCATTATGCCGCGCATAATGACGAACTCGCATGAATGCATGGCATTTGGTGCGTTAGCGCTCTCTCGCCTGATTCTCTCAATTCCACATCTCTCTCCCACCGGCGTTCGGCTCGCGAGAACACTCCCTTTTCTCCATCGCTCTCATTCCCGTGGATCGCTCCTGGCTGGCCTGACGAATTGTCCCTACTGTTCACCTACCGGCATTGTCGTTGCTGCAATATGCTCACTCCACCTCTCTCTCACCCTCTCGCAATGTTCTCTCCTCGCAGAGAGACTCCCCAGGCGAAATTTTGTGATTCGTAACCAGCCGCCCCCTCCCACCACTTCCCCCACCCACAAGGCGCCCTCTTCATAGTTCCCTGGTATCTGTTTATAAGCCCAGTAATTTTATGGATTCGCTATCGATCCATTCGTTCCCACAGTCATAGGACAGACCCGACCCAATCCGGAGTGATCAACGATGAAAAGAAACTCGCGCTGCGACCTCGTTATCTGCCAGATTTCGTAATGAGGATCTAATTAGGGATGAACCACTACCATCGCCGGTTTTCCCGATCGGTTGGGTGTTTTTATCCGAAATTGGGGCTACTGCATATTACTATCGCACTGTATATTCGATGCAATTTCAACCCTCCCCAGTGCACACGTGGTCGTCCTGACCCGATGATCGTTAAGTAGGTTGGAGCGCTGCAGACTTGTCAAATTTGATTTTTATAGTAGTTTATACAAATTTTTAGACATCAATCGGTTATAGGGTATGGTCATTTGTGTTGGAGCAGATGTCCTTGGAGTAGATAAAGATGAATTGCAATGGATTTACAAAAATATTAACGGGTTTGTGTTGAGTTTCGAAAAGGTAGATTGTTGTTCCGTTTTTTCAAAGGGGAATCTGTAATTTTTGCTGGATTCTGATGTAAGGCGGTTCGTTCTCTTCCTTGGTAGACCTTCCTTGGTTCCTTGGTTCTCTTCCTTGGTGCTCTACGAATTCACAATCTAGATATTTGATAGTATTGTCCGTTTAAAAATGACACCAGTTTTTTTATGAAGGAATTACGTCGATGTATAAAGAAAAGGCTGTGATTTTTACACCGAAAATAGTATCGAATATCTAAATGATGAAATTGTAGATCATCTTTCAAGGAAAATAATCAATGTGCAATTTGATGTACAATCCATGGTAAAGTCAGACATGACGCAAGGACTACCTTTACGTGCACTAGGGCAAAATTTCGGCGAATGGTTCAGGCCGACTATATTTTTTTTTATTCAAACTCTCGATTTGTCATGTTGCAATTAATTGCGTGGTCATGTCGTGAGTCTTTAATTCAATTCACCACCCCGTACGTCCGGCTGTAAAAGCTCCGAATCAATTTCTTACTCGATGCCTCGCTTTCCGACGTCGCTTCTCGTAGAAACGAAAAGTCGGATACCCGTGACTGGCGTCTTGCGCTCTCGGTCGAAGAATATCGTACGTTTTCTCCACATTGAACGTTCGTTATTGCTGCAACGATCTCACGACCCCGACACGATATCCTCGACGCTGCCGGGGTCGACGCCGGTCCAACTTAATCCTGCCATTCGTTTCCGCACCTCAACGAACCGGTCAGTCGATAACTCTCAACGTGTGCTCCATTCGCCTGCCGGTATCGTTCACTCGTTCCGCGTTCAACCTTCACCTACGAACCTGTGTGTGGGTCGAATCCACTCTCGTCTTATATATTTTTGTACCAGCAGCAACACCGCGTCTCACAAAACCGCGATACTTTAACCTCGTAAATAAAATAAGTTGATCCGGAAAGAGAGAAATGTTTCCTAAAAAAAAAAAGAAACAAATACACTGAGAAAAAATAACATAGTAAAAGCAACAATACTGACTTTTTACGATAAAAAATAGTTCCCAGGAGGAACGTTTACATTTTATAGTTACGATAGTGACAAAAAATCATGGTTGCAACTATAATTATTGTTTAACCAATTGAATACATACTATAAGGAACTATCTATATAGACGTTCCCCCTGGGAACTATCGGTATAGTAGAAAATACTATCCTTTTTTTCAGTGTACACTTTTGCACGTTCGAGGGGACTTTTGCTAAAAGATGCGTCATAAAACATTATTGTGGTTTGCTGCGAATTGATCATTCTTTTATTTTTTTTTTTTTTACACCCCGCGAATGTGCTAATTTGTTATTGGCGCCGATAATTAATGAGGTTTCAGAGACAAATCTGTTGTTTATCTTGTATTATATTTATCGATTCACTGGGTAAATCTGAATGCGGCAGCGACGACGAATTCTCAATACTTGATACACACTGTGCTAGGTCGAAAAAAAACCGAGGGGATCTTTGTAAAAAAAATACGCCATAAAACATTCTCACGATTTGTCTAAAAGCTATAAATTTAAAAAAAATGTATTTTAATTTTTTTTTACACCTCGCGGATGTACTAATTTGCTCTTGGGGCCGAAAATTAATGAGGTTTTGGAGACAAATCTGTTACTCATCTTGTATTATGTTTATCGGCTGACTCGGCAAATTTGAATGCGGCATCGACGATGAATTCTCGACACTTGATGGGCACTGTGCTCGATCGTATGTGTCGGTTACGAGCCGGCAAACGGTAATTGAACCTGGCAGATTGGACAGCAACGGCGGTGGGCTCAAAGCGTTTCGGCTGTACGTCCGTGCGAGCGGATGCTGCCCGAGAGATTTACGCCGTAGATCTTGGCTGATCGACGCCTTGTGATCTTATCGGTCCGAGTCACGACAACCGTGGCGAGTGCCGGTCCTCGATATATCAATACGGTTTATTTCATTGTCCGTCCGCGAGGCGGGCGAGCGACACACGCAAAGCAATCAGCGAAATTAATTTAATCCGGCAACAGTTTTTCGTTACTCGTTACTAAATTGATAAAACGCCTCGGTATGACGGAAAGTCCGACACCTCTCAATACCGCTTTATTGAATAATATGTAATAATGAAAATCACAAAATAATAATACATAATAATAAAATACATAAAACAATAATATACCATAATAAAATCCATAAAGTAATAACATATAATAATAAATCTCATAAAATACAAAGAAAATGAAGCTACGGGAATTAAACCAATAACGATGAGAACCACAGAAATTTTCAAATAATTCAGCGCGACCCAGGTGGAAAATATCAAACCGTTATGCAAACAAGCCACACCAAACGCAATACATACATTCAAACACACCAGATATATGACTTACCAGCAAATCGGAAGAATGAACAATGAAGAACTAAACTGACGTATTTAGTTTTAAGCATCAATACTTAAGATAATATTTAAAAAATTAATAAAAATTGAATACCGTGGCCTTTTTTTTAAATTCAAAATCGCGTAAAATCTCGAAACGGGTCAAAATCTTGGTGAAAATCATGCTAAGGGCAGAGAGATGACCAATCTACTAGTGCATCAATTTTCAATTATAGTCGTTTTGAACGATACTACTATTAAAAAATAAATAAAACGATCGATTTTATACATCGATGTTTTTTTATTTTAGATTTATTTTATTCAATACTCGTGTTCGAAATTTGTTAATTTTCATGTTTTATCGACGTGTCGCCGTGGAGCTTGTATCGATCTATGTCACGATTAATATGCAATCGATTAATTAGGATGAGAAGGATCGAATCGATCATCGTTTATCTGCGCCATGATTATTGCCGAAATATTCGACTCTGATACTTTACATTTGACATATATATATACATACATATATATTGTATATGTATATATGATATAAGCCGGCATGTGTTTATCATCGTCCACGTAGCTCGCCATCCGTCAGGCGCATTAATTAAATTACGTAGTTCCACATAACCGGTTTCATCTGTTGCGGAAAATTCGTTGCGCTCACCAACCCAAACGTGTATTGTGTGTGCGCATAAAAATATATATATATTTCACAACTGAAGACCCGTGGATACGCGAGTTTGTCTACGGGTCCGGGTACTTTTCGCCCGGAGGGTTTTAATGCGGTTTCGTCGCTAGTCACGGAAAGGAGGACGAGGAGGAGAGAACCGCGAACGTCAACGATCCATTATGTCCGGATATACTTTGCATAATTTCATTACCAGCACTACCCGAGCCACGACTATATTATGTGTATACCGTGGACAAAGATTTTTATAAGAAATCCCGTAGTTATGATAACAGAATAACATAGAAAAATAAAGAGAAATAACGAAAAAATTAACAACAGTAATAACAATAAAAATAACAAAATTCAAACGAAAATCGCCGATGATTAATCGTTCGGCCGTTCGGAGTCTCTCCAAGTTCATAAGTCGAGGAATAAAATCATAAAAATAATAAAATAATAAAAACTAAATATGTATGTATATACATCATAACTGTTGATAGTGAGAAGATAAAGGGAAGCGACTGTATCTTATCTCGTACGTCAAAACCCCCGCCGCATACATCGTCCCTCTCTCCCCCGGTATGTCTCACGTAACGAGACACTTGAAATCCAAAGTGCCACGTTGTGTCGTACACAGAGTGTCGCGGAGCTCGTTAGCCTCTCTCCCAATCGCGGAGGCTACAACGGCGTTCTCGCTCCTGGCAAGGGGATTATTGCATGCATCGCCCTGGAACTCTCCGCCTGCATCGCGCTGTTCAATCACACCGCTTCTATACATATATATCGACCGCTTCGGTCGCGGTGGAAGAGAGGAAACTAAAGTAAAAAAATAAAAGAAAAAAATAAAAGGATATAAAACGAGTTTCCCGCGATACTCTAGACCCGTTTGCGCAGCGGCTGACACAAAGACGTGAGAGGGTTCGAGTTCTTCGATTTGCAATTCTTATTCGGCCTTAAGCGCTGCGACGCTGGAATTGCGTCGCTAAAATACAAGAGAGTCGTGACGAGGGAAGAAGCAATAGTTGACGGAGATAAATCTCGATCTCGGGCAAAAATTTCCCTCCGGATGGAAGTTGGTTTCAGGCTTGTTCGAGATCGGTCGGTAAAATAGAGCGCGAGAAATTTTTTTCAAGCTAAATGGAGAAATTTCATCATTGTCGGCGAAACAATACAAGAATAAATACAAGAGAGTCGTGAAGAAGGAAGGACCCATAGTTGACGGAGATAAATCTCGATCTCGTGCAAAAATTCCCCTCTTAATAAAACCGATGTAAATCGGTTTTATGCGTGTTTGAGATCGGTTGGTAAAACAGAGCGCGAGAACATGTTTTCGAGCTACATATCGAAGTTTCAACATTGCCCGGCGGCGCAAATGACGCATACGTACCGCACCGAATTGTTTCGAAGTACCTTGCACATCAGTCGGTATACGCGCGCTTAATAAGCGTGTAGATCCGCTAATTGTCGGATGAGAGACACTACCGAGTTGAACAGTTTGCGAAAGGATCCCGATGTGCGCGTGCATTCCGTTAAATTACATCGACAATCCCGCAGCTATTTTCCTAATTGTGCTTGCGATTTGCGTCGTTAGTTAGTGCGATAGCGGGAAATATCGATAAATTAGGGAGGCGTAGCAAGCGAACAGTCGCCCCGCAGCTCGGAGACTATCAGTTTCGATATTTCCAGATCATTTCGCTCACTGCAGGTCTTTTAAAGAAGAACTTCCTCTCAGTATTAAAAAAAAGCCATTGGCTGGTCCAGTTAACTTTTTTGTGTTTCCAGGCCCAGACGATGGATTACCATCGTCGATTTTCGTGATTTTCAAACGTCGATATCTCAACTCCCAAAGGAGCTGCGGAAAATCCAGGGTGCCCATCGTGTTCTACGGGAAAAAATACACAATACAGGCCCTTGTACGAAGTTTTAGAATCGTTTTATCGTGCCGTTTGGGGACGTTGAAAAACGCAAAAAATTGACTCTAAAGGGGTAGCCTTGGAAATTTTTGACGATTTTTTTTTTTTTTTTATTAACTGCCACGTATTCCGACGTATTTTTGCACGTTGAACACGAATCCACCGGCCTTTTTGGACCAAAGTACAATGAGACAGTAAGGGGCTCGATTTTATGCAGAAAATTATGCACGATTTTATGCACCTGGCCGGCAAAAATAGCTTGGCCGGCTAAGACGGCTTAGCCGGCCAAACTATAAAATCCATTAGCTGGATAAGATAAGACCCAAATAAAAAAAATGCAAATAAAAAAATATATATTGCTGTCAAGCAAACAGCTAATCTTGGTAGCAAGCAATTGCCCTTGGGTAGTTGGACCAACCAATTGATTGGTTGAGACGCATAGAAATCAGCAACTGGTCCCGATTTTCCGCGCGTTCCAACGCACTCCCCTATTTCATTTGAACTCATACAGGAATTCTCTCCAGGGCGAGACTCCCATGCACCAGAGCTGCATCGAAGCTCCATCGAAGCTGCCCGCCTTTGCCATAGATCTCCCATATTTTTCCCTCTATCCGAGGGAAGAATGAAGGAAGAATTCTCGATAGGTTGGCGCGCGGGCCCAGCCGTTCCGTCGACGATGCCCGAAGTTCGGAACTACCTTTAAACTACCCTTAAAGTTCCACAGCTTACTGCGCGAGGGATCTGTATATTTCCGCAGAAACGCCGCGCAACCCAAAAAAAAACGGCGCTCGAGTGCGGATCTTATGCGGCTAGACGCTAAAAGTGCAACTCGACGATGTAGAAGACGGAGAGAAAATAGTGCAGCCCGTAAACGTATGTAACGCATCATTCCTGGGTAAGTTGCGTGCACCTGCACTGAGAAAAAATTACATAGTAAAATCAACAATACTGACTTTACAACAAAAAATAGTTCCCAAGGCGAATGTCTGCATTTTATAGTTACGGCAATGACAAAAATCATGGTTGCAACGATAATTATAGGGGAGAGCGGGGCAAAACGGGACAGTGGGGCGAAACGGGATAGTGGGACAAAACGCAATTTTCCAATAACTTTTGGATCATGACGGTGATGGTAAGTGGGGCTAAACGATGCTGAAAATCCGGATGTATCGGGACAAAATGGAGCGTCAAAAAATTATTGGAAAACTGAGTTTTGCCCTCGCTGTCCCGTTTTACCCCACGTCCCATTTTGCCCCGCCCACCCTAATTTAACCAATTGAGTATATACCGTCAAGAACTATCTATATAAACGTTCCCCATGGAAATTATTGGTAATAGTAGGAAATACTATCCTTTTTCTCAGTGTGTATGCAGAGCGCGACGATAACTCGAAGCTGTTTATCGCACGAGTGCGTTCCAGTGCCGCACGCAAGTGGCTATATTTTTATTTTTTCATCGGACCTCCTCGAAGGGTTGACGCGCTATTTTTTGCGCCACCCTCAGAACTTCGGTTCTTCTCGCTATCCGATAATGTTGCGCGCCGTACACAACTTGCGTGCCTTCCGTCGTATGCACTCTGTACGACACGTATATAACTAACACGTACCAGCACTGGCTTCCGCGAAGCCGCGCAACAAGCATTTTCAAACTTTGTATTTTTATTTCAAGCCCAAGCGCGTTAAAAGGTGGGATTTGTTGGCGGCAAAGGTCGCACCGCAGTCAAACTTCAGCCGCGTGAAAATTCGCGGCTGTAGAAAAAAGGTCTCTTTATCCAATGAAAAATATTCGTTCTCGTTTCGCTCGTTGTTTAGTACATCCGGCGCGGTGGTTTTAACACTGCGGACATTTTGGCTTTCAGTTAAATGAAATTGATGAAAACGAGGCAAAGGCCTGGGGAGAGGACGAGTCGGGAATTATTGAAACGGAGGGTAATTTCTGTTCATGTGACAATGGTTTTTTTTTTATATGGAATTCAATGTTGTTAATTTTTTACGCCGGAGATGAGAGGAACGTAGCAACATTAGCGACATATTAAATATCGGCCGGTTGACCGTTGATGCCAATTGATGAAATATTTAAATCATTAAAAATGGGTCAGTTCTCTGGTGACTCCGTAATGTGTTACGGTCTTCACAAATTTTCATTGCGCGTTGTCCATCCACCAAATTGAAACATCGAGCTGTCGACCTTCATCCAGAAGAAATTCATTAAACGAGTTAGCGCGATATTAAAGATTTTTAACGTGATCGGGTCCGCGGAGGCTCTTTCTGACCCCAAAATTGCAAAATGGTCGAATAAATCATCTAAAAAAAAAGAAGAAAAAACAGCCTGAACGTCTTTCCTTAAGAAAAGTTTATGACTGATTGCATGGGATCGATAATATTCTCGCATAAGCGCGCAGAATAAGTATGATGTAATTATGAATTATTTCATTTTATTGTGAAAAATATTAATTATGAATTATGAAGTATGAAGTATGATGTCAATTTTCTAAAGAAAATAAATCACGTCTCAAGATTCCTTACAAAGTGTGCACGGCTGATTGCATGGGGTCGATAATATGCCTCGAGCAGTTTAAGATTCGTTACGGAGATCTGCGTTCAAGGGGTTAAAAAACTCCTTCGCACATAAGCGCGCAGAAAAAGTGTGATGTAATTATGAATTACGAAGTATGAAGTATGATGTGAATTTTCTAAAAAAACAAACAAGCAAAATAAACGCCAAGATTTTCTAAACAAAAAACGTCTCAACGTTCCGTTCGAAGCGTGTACGGATTATTGCATGGGGTCGATAATAGGTATGCCTCGAGCAGTCTAACAATCGCTACGAAGGTCTCCACACGAAGGGTTAAGAAAGACTCACTAGCGCATAAGCGCGCAGAAAAAGTACGATATAAATTTTCTAAAAAAAAAAAAACCGTCCGAAGGTTTTTTCTTAAAATAAGTGAACCGATGATTGCATGGGGATGATTAATACGTCACGAGTAGTTTAAGATTCGCTACGAAGGTTCCCACTCGAAGGGTTAAAAAAGACTCGCTCGCACATAAGCGCGTAGAAGAAGTATGATGTAGGACTAGAAAAAAAAGTCATCGAGGCGATATCTTGTGCGATTTCCGGAAGTTGTGTATCGTGTGTCCGGTTAGCGATGATGACACGTCGTCGGGGTGTTTATGCATTGTACGCGAGGCAACGGGTCGTCGTCGGTGTCCGTCGGTTAGTTATTAAGGGCATAAAGGGGACGGAACGCCGCCGGTGGGACATGGCGCGGGGCGCGAAATGCGCGCAGCGGGCGCCAACGTCTGCGTATAAATTATTAGTCGATATTTCAGGGATGACGTCACTTCCGGCAATGTGCCGGCAGGCTTCCGCCGTATGATGGATGCTACACCCCCTTCGTCTCCAGTTCCCCTCGTCGTTCTCTCTCACCCTGTCGTGTACTCGTCGCCGGCGTCGCTCGAGTCTCGTATCGCCATCGTGCGATAGATGCACCTATCTTCTTATCTCTCCGGTGATTCTCTGCACACTCGAGGGCACGTCGAATCGAGAAGATTGCGCGCTATTCCAGATCCGGCTACTGTATCGCGTCTTCCGAATTTTTCACTTTATCGGAATCACACTTCTTTACGGAAAAACAAAACTTTCCGAACCTTCAAAATCTCACCTTTAAACCGGAAGTAACGTGGCGTAGAAAATGCTTGAAAAATTTTGTTGCGACGTCACTTGCGGTTTCGAAAAATCTCTTTTAAACCGGAGGTAACGTCACGCAGAGGTAATTTTAAAAAATTCATTGTGATTTCACTACCGTATACGAAATTTCAGATTTCAACCGGAAGTGACAGTCAGACGGGAAAACGTCGAACAAAAAATTCCAATAAATCCCTGGTCGTAATTACAGAGCTAAAGTACTGTGCATAACAGTCGAATGCATTCGACGAAGAGCAGCTTTACATTCAATTCGATCAATAAAGTTTGTCCCGCCAGATTCCGTCATACGGTGTTCGGTTGGTCTTAGCTGCTGCAGCGACGGTAAAGAATCGGCGAGAAACGTTGTCGGGAGGATATTTGCCGCATAGCCGTAAGTAATGAGAAAATGGCGACATAGCCGGGGGAACTCGATAGGGAGAACGTATCTGTCTGTCGTATTCTTTCTGCACGTCTCCCAGGGTATCCTCTCTTTCCCCCCCCCCTTTCCGCAGCGCGTCGCCACTGTTGTACATTGTTCCCCGCAATACTCCGGAAATATTGCTGGTGTGCCAACCACAAGCTGCCTCCTGCCATTATGTATTGTTCGTTGGGCCCGACACGGTCTGCCTCCCCATACAGACATCTACCATATTTACGCCAATGGTTATCCCGCGTGGATCGCTATATTTACTGTTCCCGTCTGGGTACGGAAGAACATTTTATTCGATCAACCGCGAATAATGTTGAAACCAACGAAGTGGCGCGAACCATCATCTTCGCTCGGGAGGACAACCGATGGCAGCTTCCTGCTCCTTCGCCAGGATAAGTGAGACACCGAAGGAGCGAGCGATGCGCCGGCGAGTTATCAGATATCGCGGCCGCGGATCAAATTCCAATTTCCACGGCCAACAGTACGCGATGAGGCAGGGGAGCGCTTCCGATGAAGTGGTATCCGGAGCCATGTCATTTTGCAGAAACTACAATCGGCCGAATCGTCCAATAGCCGAAAATCATCAGGAAGGCACTTCATCCGAAACTTTATTATTATAAATCTTCTTTCAGCGAAGGTTAGTCTTCGGAAATAGTAATTGGTCGAACCGAGCTTCTTTTCACCGAACACTAAATTCAGCGAACTTCATTTTCTCGAATTGTTAAATTTCGAAACATCAAGTCACCGAATCATCATTCGTCTGAAGTCTTCATCCGAAAAGTCATTTATTCGAAAAGTCTTTTATCCGGAAACTGCGATGTATACTCACTAGACTAGACTAGGCTAGGCTAGTCATATTATTTAGTCTTGTGATTCGGACGAATGACCGGCAGACAGTAGCTTCAGCACAATGATGTGACTCCGTGGTACCCGACACTGATAGTAGGTGCGTGCACTTCAGCCTCGAGAACAAACACAACGCTGCCCGCGAAAAGAAAGCGGTCGCGAGGCCGACTCGGACAATCGGTCGGCGACGGAGCGGGGGGTGGAAGAGGTGTGCGGGGTTGTTGAAAAGGAGCTTTCGCGATAAGCTGGCCCTGAGCGAAGACGAGGAGAGCCGGAATGTGAGGGATAGCCGGAGATGGAAACGTTAAACGAGATTCTCCGGATGGCCGGGTCTCCGGCCCGAAAGTCCCTCACGATTCACGGCACGGACTGCTCGGTATGCATCCATACAGTGCAGTAATGCATGTAAAGCCGATACATCCCTTCGGGTTCCGCCGCCGCCGCAGCCGAACGAGTTAGAGACCGGATAAAATCGGGACTGCGGAAACATTATGGCCGTGTAGCAACTAAGTTGGTCAATGTTTAACGTGGACTTATGGAAAATCCGCGGATAAATCGAGGGTGGGTTAAAGGTCTAAAAAGCGATGGGTTTTAACCCTTTAATACCCGATGTGCGATACTCTGCACGTCGGGGAGAGCTGTTTTTTTTCTTCGATATATTTTTCTCGGAGCGCACTTGCGGTGTTATAAAGTTCGGGACGTTCCTAATTATTCTTGGAGCTGCATGTGCACGGACTTTGGCTGACAGTGTTGGGCAATTGCGTAGGCCGGTCACCATCTTGAATAGCGAAGACATGTCACAGAAGCTCCTCAGTGACGCGAGACTAGAGGCCCGAAGCACGCTTGCCACTCGGGCGATGGGCGTACCAAGCTTATATCTTCTTGGGCCATGGGCATACCGAGCTGTGGAAGCCGCAAGCCGAAGGAATCAATGCTGGTCCCTCTCGAGTCAACGTATGTGGACCATGTATCTTGGAGACCAGAGTTCCGATGCACAGATCAAAATATACTTATTTTAATCTATTTATTTGCAGTCCTCTACTTATGTTTAATTCATTCTAATTAATTAATTTTGTGGTGTCCATTTTTCCTTAGTAATTTTCAAGGTATAAATATCTTATTGAATACATTTACTATTTTTCAAATGGCACACTTTAGTTTTTAACCTCTCGTTTCGGAAAAGTGTCTCCGTATGTGGGTCATTGATGCTGAAGTCTGATGCATAGTTTCGAATAGACTTATTTTAATCTATTTATTTGCAATCTTTTATTTGTGTTATATTCATCCTAATGAATCAATTTTGTGGTCATTTACGATTTTACTTATTTTACACTTTCTTTCGGCAGAGTGTCTCCGTATGTGGAACATATATTCTAAAATGCCAGACTTTCGATGTCTAGTGTAGAATAGAATTATTTTAATTTATCCAATTGCAATTAATTTAGTGGTCTCTATTTCTCCTCAGTAATTTTCAAGGTATAAATACTTTACTGAATACATTAACGCTTTTACTAATTTTAAACTTTCTTTTTTAAAACGTCGTTTCGGCAGTGTCTCCATATGTGGAACATATATTCGAAAATGCCAGACTTTCGATGCATAGTTTAGAATAAACTTATTTTAATCTGTTCATTTGCAGTCCTCTGTTTGTATTTAATTCATTCTAACGAATTAATTTAGATATTAGAACGTAGAATAAATTTACGATTTTCCTAATTTTACACTTCCTTTTTAAACCCTTCGATTCGGAAGAGTGTCGGGCCGCGACGAATTAATTCATCGGGCTGCCGACTTGACTCTCTGGCCGCTGAAAGATTTTTCGGACCGACGGATTGATCGCCCGGAGCGTATTTTACATCGTCTCTAATTAATTTTACTCATTAAACAACGTTTTCATTTTCATCATTTCTGCCGCACTCATCTATTATTATTATTATCGTTATTATTATTACGCACGGTTATTTTGCCTCCGTTCTCCCAACTTCTCGTACCTCGCGGTTGTTGCCCGTGCTCTCCGGCGATTCCCATTGTATCGGCGCACAGGCAAACGACAATGGGCACAATAAGGCCGATTGTGTGACTCCGCTCGCGTTCGCTCCGCCAATGAAACGGAGACCGAGAATTCACCCTCGCCCCTCCATTTTCCATCCGCCGCCGTGTTATGCTTCTCGCGGGCTGCACTGGCGTTCGTCAACGCAAGTATAAAAAAAGAAAGAAAATTTGACTCGCAACCGCTCCGTTCGATCAGTCCGCGCGACCGGTCTCGCCTCGAGCGCGCAGTTTCCATTTGGCCGGAATCCCTTCGGGCCAGACAGAAACTCGCCATTTTTTTTTTCCGTCCGGATGAGAATCGAAGAGCTAATCGACAAAAATTTTCATTTCCATCCAGCGTCCTTCCCGGCAAGCAACGCCTGATACTCCGCTCCTCCAGTGGCTATTATTGCTCCGATCCATATTGTTTGCATTGTTCGTTCGCTGGTTTGATTATTATTTTTTTTTCCCTCTCTTTTAGATTCCATTACAAGGGTGGACGAAACGTGCCGTAGGGTTGTTGTGTTCCAGTTCCTACCGGTTGAAGATCGTCCGCCGACAGCGAGAGGGCTTCCCGAGGAGCGGCCAATGGGCTCCGGTTGCCACGAGAGCCTCGTTACCTCGTCGTTTGCGTTTCCTGCTGTTGCTCTCGCCGAGCCCGAAAAACCACCGAGCGTTCCACTTTCAATGGTAGATAAAATACCGCCCCGCTGTTGAAAACGCGCTCCACCCCCCCCCCCCCAAACCACCCCCGGTCGACTTCCTCTTTTCAACGCGGAAAACCCGAGCCCTTCCTCCGAACTGTTCTCTCCATCCTCTTCCTCATCCGCACGCTCATCGCTTCCGCTCATTCGGGGGGTGGGGGGGGGGAGATGCGTTCTCGTTCAATAGGCCGAGAGCATGTATGGACGACTGAATCTGCGGTTGGTGCGTGTCGGACGGACTTTTTAAATAGTTATATCCCGTATCTGCCGCGTACGTACACCATTTCAACCAACGAAACAACCAACCCCCCCCCCCCCGACCCCCACAACCGGGCCCTTCGCGCATCGATATACTTCCTATTCTACTCTCACACGCAATCGCGCCCCTTGTTTCTCCGCGGTGGTTGGTTCGAGCGTAGGCAAATACACGTGGTCGCTATTTTTTTT
Organism: Stenichneumon culpator; assembly: GCA_964017025.1. NCBI lineage: Eukaryota > Metazoa > Arthropoda > Insecta > Hymenoptera > Ichneumonidae > Stenichneumon > Stenichneumon culpator. The sequence continues at coordinate 17,538,786 of OZ024776.1, forward strand.
TTTTTTATTTTTTTTAGGGGCGAACAATGGAATTGAAAAAAGGGAAAAAGGGGAGAAGGGCGGGCTCTCGGCTACGCTGCGGAGCGATGCCGGCAGCGAAAAATCGGAATGCAGTTACAAATCTGCAATGCAAACCCGGACACGGGCTCCGCCAGTGAAACGTACGTGAGCCTCGGAAATTAAACAGAAAAAAAGTATGGGGACAAAAGGTAGAAATGGAAAACAATAATAATTGGGGGGGGGGGGGGGGCGATGATCGGCTGAAAAATATGTTATGCATCGGTCGACTGTTATGCATCCGTAGAATGGAATAGTGTCGTTTTATTCGTGTCCTAAGGAAGTGCTCAAACATACAACAACGAGTAACAAAGGCATGTACACGGTAAAAAAAGTTTGTACTTTTTAACAACAATTTATTGTCCTTGAACGTCCACTATTTTTTATTTGGAAAATTTTCCGATCGCACCATCCGGCTCTAGTTTTACAAACAAATATTGGCAAAGACGCGGGAAATAGACGGCTTTGTATATTGAAATCTGAACAAACGAGTTTGCCTCTTTTTTTTAACAAAACTAGCAACAACTCGCTCGCGCTTATTACTTCACAACTTTCAATTTTCGACTTTTTTAAGAGGGGGTTATTTTTACGAAACTTCGTATTCCGTTTTACCGAAATCATTTTTTATTTTTTACTGTGTAGGGGAATCCAAAAGGTGAACATTTTTCCCCTGACTATTGGACGATCGGCGACGATCCGAAAAAAAATTGAATATTCGGAATGAAGGAGAAAAGCTATAGCCGGTCGAGAGTTACCATTATGCTGAACAGAGTGTCGCCAGCCCTGACTTGCTGCGGTTGCGACGAGCAAAAAAATAAAGAACTGCAGAGCGGAGCGATGAAAAAAATAAAAAATAAATAAAAAAAAAGAAAAAAAATTAAAAAGACGTGAGAAAAATGTGGGTTTCCCGGCAGACGCGAAAGAAGCGAGCGGCGCGGTCGCGACAACTTAAAATTCCTCGCGCGCTCCGGCATACGCCATTGTCTCGATGTTTGCAACGAATTTGCTTACGTGCCCGAATGCTCCGTTAGTGCTTTCCGCCAGTTTATATACGCTTCGGGAATAACGTTTTCGCGTTCTTGCTGTCGCGGTTGCGCGCCCCGCGAAAACCGAGCGCGACCGCTGTTATAACCGAATGCGGCGGCTGCGCCGATTTTCTTCGTTAAAATTTAAAACCTTAAGGCAATTCGTTGCGCAGAGTAAAAAATAACTTCGTCAAATCGGAATACAAAGTTTCGTAAAAATAATTTTGTTAAATAAGTGACAAGCTCATTTGTTCAGGTTTGAGTATACAAACCTGTCCTTCTATTTCCCGTGTCATTAACAACTTTGGTTTGTACTTTTTTTTGTAAAACTGGACAATTTTTTTTAAGATATATATTTACAGGCCACTTTATTCGAATTTTTTTCTCTCAAATAACTACATTGTTAAGGATGCATTAGAAAAATGAAATCGAGCTTTGTCTATCGATGTTTGAAGATTTTACGAGTTGAAGGAGCTGCGAACCTGTATATGAATATATAATTTGCCCCCAACCACTGCTAGCAACGCCCCCACAAACCCCACCATTAAGTATGCTTCACACGTACATTCCCAGCCAGAAGTGAGATTCAGTGAGAATTTGAACACTTCCTAATGATATAAAAATCTGAAAAAATCAAGTGTATTAAAGGTGCCAACAACATTAATTTGAATAATAATAATGTAAAAAAGTTATTAACAAATTGCTAAAAAATTGTTCAACAAATAACGAGGAAACCTTTTTTTACTATTTTCAAATGAATTCATTGATTTTCTAGAAGTCACATGAATTCACATGAATTAAACTTTCGGTTGGGAATTTATGTGTGATGCATCCTTAAGCAACGGCGATCATGTGACGTGTTCCCTCAAACCTCCCCCCTTCCCTCGGATTTTTCATATCGCTGATGGACCCTGCTTGCATGGGAGATCAGTGAAGGGAAAATGAAGAGTGCCAAAGATCGAGAAAGTCGAGACCAACCGGAAAGAAAAAAAATCGTCGGAATTCACGTCACGCGAGCTTCGCGTCAAAATTTAAGCAATCGTTGTTGGCCGGGAAACTATATTTTCTTGCCGCACGAGTTCAAACACCGTCCCTATTCACTCGCGTTATGCACATGTGTGCCAGACTCGCGCGACAATTCTCCCCGAGACAATTCCCAGACAGGATGCACGTACGCTCGCTGAGTCCCTAAATAAAAAAGCGCACAACCGGAGAAACCAGGGGTAAAACGGGGCGGGTAGAGGTAAATGCCGTTCGGATGGTTCCGCAGTTACGAATCGGCTATTGACAAAAAATCAAATAAAACTTTCATCGATTATTCCGGGAATCGAAGAAAAATTGCGGCTTGGAGAAAAATGGGATCAGATTCGTTTTCTTTTTTTTTTTTTGTTATACAAAAATTCTTACTCGTCGGTAGACTGCACATACGTTCGCTGAGTCCATAAACAGAAAAGCGCCCAACAGGGAGACGGGGGTAAAACGGGACGAGAGCTTCGGCAATTACGAATCGGCTATTGACAAAAAATGAAATAAAATTCGCAACAATTATTCCGAGAAACCGAGCAGTTCGGAGCAAAATGTGGAGCATGTGATTTTTTAAAAATAAATATAAAAATTCGCCGAATCCCTAATAAAAAAAAAACCACAAAAGGAGATACCGATTCAAAACGGGATGGCTGAGAGATGAATGCCGTTCTCAGTAACAAATCGGCTATTTGCAAAAAAAAAAAAAAAAAAAAACGCAATCGCATCACTTATTCCGAGCAACCGAGAAAAATTGCGGTTAGCGATTAAATGGGAGCAGCTTCTATTTTTTTATTTGTCAAGAAATATTAAAATTCTTTCTACGGCGCCCAGCTCGGAGCGTCACTGCCGGAGGGATAGTAATCGATTACACGCAAACCTACGGATACAGTCTACCTACTATATTTCCCTCTTCGACCGACTGATTTACGATCGGACGGTATGAAATCTATGAATCCCAGGCACGAGACAGGGCCGGACACATAGAGCCGGAGAACTCAACCGGGGTGGTTGGGGGGGGGGGGGGGTGTGTTGTATGGATGGGATGGTATACGGAGATTAAATAATTATTCGGTATCACAAACAGCTGTTGCATTACGCGTGCAGCGAGTTATGTAGGCAAGTGCGGATTACAAACGGACGAAGGGATGTTCTGACGCGCGGCCGACACACGGTTACAGCATTCGGTCCCATGCGATTGTGTTACACACACGTGCAGGCGTTTCTGCCGAACGGATGGAGCGTCCGAGGGACGAGAGAACGGCCAGGGACATGTAAACGTACATCGTACGAGCGAAAAAAAAAAAATTTTCAAATAAAAAATAAAATTAAAAAAATCCTTGATCGATTTTGCGGACCGGAGAGCGGTCCTTCAGTCTCTCGATGATGGAGCGTCAGACGGATAGAGTTCGACGTGTTAATCGACCAAAAAATAAAAGTAAAGTGCTTCTGGCCTGGTTTCAGATTCGCAGTGCGTTTTGCACGCGATCGCGTCGCCGCTTTGTGGCTCGTTAGCCGAGAAATCGGGCGCCCTCTCACTCTCTCGCGGGGAGTTCCATCGTTGATCGTTACGTGAACGCGAAAAGCCTTGCGGAACACGCGTCGATACGGTGTATGTACAGAGCGCGCCCCGTTATAACTCTCGGTCTCTCTCGCCCTGTGTGTTATCCGTCGCGTATCTTTCGCTCTATTTCTCGAGCCTTGCGCCAGCATCCCCGAGAGTTCGCCTCCAATTACCCAATGTCGCTCGAGGCCGGACGGGAAGCTCGTGCAGTTTTCAAATTTTGCGCAATTTTCACTACCTCGTTGCGGGAAAGTTGTCGTGGCGGCTCATGTAGATTTTGCCGATGGAAGGAGCGCGGCCGATGGTCGGGCCAGTGTTGGCGATTGTCGAATCCTCAGCCTTCGGCCAATGTTTGGCCAAGTACTGGGTCGCCAATGGGGGGTTTGACAATTTGCGACCAATGGTTTGGTTTGTCGACTTGAGGCCAATGTTTGGCCGAGTATTTGGTCGCCATTGGTTGGTTTGATAAATTTCGGCCATTGATTTGCCGAGCATGGACTCTTATTGATTTTCGGATTTTAGGCCAATGTTCAGCCGAATGTCGATTCGCCGCCCGTTGGTCTGTTGATGCTTGAAATCACAAATAATTGATTTACCGATTTTAGGCCAATGTTTGGCTGAATACCGATTCGCCAAACCGTTGTTCTATAAGTGCATGAATTCATGAATGATTGGTTCCCCGATTCGAGGCAAGTACTTATTATCCAAGGTTCCGTCGATGATCGGGTCAAGCGCGCATGCCAATGTTGGCAACATCGGTGCTCAGCTTCGTCCAACCATTGGCCAAATCCGATCACCCCACATGGGACGGCAAGGCGACTGAGAGTGAGCCGGAAAGCATTCGCGCGTTACAGCAGAGTATACCAGTTGGCGCGATACAAAAAAGCGCCGCGGGAACGGAAGAATTGAAGAGAGGGAGGGTCTGTGAGGGGAATATGACCCAGGAATTATGCGAGTGGTTCATCGAGCAGCGTTCCAATTAAACAGTGAGCTCCCCGAAACTTCGCGGTGAGATTCATCTGCTCGAAGTGCATCGATCAAACGAACTTTTAATTGCTCGCCTGGTAAACTACCGGTGGAAAAATGGATACACGCATTCGTTAATTCGGAGGTTCGAGCGACATTCCACTTAACATTAATTGCGATGCGCATATCGCGCCGGATTCAACTCGGGCCAGCAATCAGTCAATATGAATAAAAACCGATAGAAACAGCGAAGCAAGAAGTAAAAATTAACTAACGAGCTCCTAAAACCAACTAACTTCATCGAGAAGTCTTGCCAACCTAAAAAAAAATCATGCCCCGAAATTTGCCGAAGCAATCGAGAGTGTCGATGCCGATTTGTTCGATCGCTGATTGGCTGCCGCACAAAAAATAGATCGAACAAAAATCCCTATGCTGACCATTCCCGAAGCGAAAAAAAAATCATGCCCCTAAATATATCGAAGCAATCGAGGGTATCGCTGGCGATTCGTTCGTTCCTTGATTCGCTGCCGCACTAGGCTGGATCGAAGGAAGAATCCCTGAGTTGAGCATTCTCCAAGCTTCCCGCTCGCCGCGAGGCGCGTCGTCGCCACCGTTATGATAATACACAAACGAAGGAATAAAGAAAAAAAAAACACATTTTAACCCTAGAAAGACTTTCGTATTTTCGTATGTTAAGTTAGCGACTTGGCAGCGAGGAATGCTGTCTCTTCCACGATTTCACTCTGCGGCCCCGTTACGACCGGTGGAGGAAGAAAACTTGGCAAACTTCTCGAGGGATAAGCGGCCAACGCGATGAGTGTACCAAACGCATTAGTTCGTCGTCGGCGGAGGGTCCGGGCGGGCTGCTGCCGCTCCCGCACAGCATCTCTCGTGACTCTCTCTGTACTGGCTTCTATTGGAAACCCTCCACGACCGGCTTCTGGCGCCGCTGCTTCTGGCGCACCAAACTTTTTCCGACACTCGCGCGAAGAAGTCCGCGCGTATTTCGAAGTAGTTTAAGCAATTACCTGGATTCCGAGGGAGATGGATGACGTTCCGTGCGTCGGAGAGGCCATGTTATATATATATATATATATTTTGTTCCACCGTACGAACCTGCACGAACCCTGCTTATTCTCGCACTCTCCGCTTTCCTAATTCCGGCTTTATAGGCAAATTTTGTTAACCAACTAATTTTGTACTCACGGCAGAGCCGTCCTTCCAGCGAAGTGGACACAGCATCTCGGAAACATAGCAGAAGCACGACCCGTGTGCACGAAACTTCGACGTCCACGTGACCGAAAATCTGTAACAGTCCAAAGGCAAAATCAATGCAAAAAAGCGTGAAAATCAAAAAATTTTACGAATTTTCCTCATCTGATTAACTTTTGGGTACAAACCTTCAGTGAAAATCTCAAAACCCGTAGCAGAACCGTCGCGCTTTCGGACGCCCGAATATGACCGCAAGCATCGGAAAGCTTCAAAAGCGCATCGATTGGATCCAAAAACTATCCATCCAAAAACACGAAAGTCTAACGACACAAAATAAATCCCACAAAGTATTCTGGCATAAAAGCGGCATTTATAGAACAATCGCCATTCAAGTTTCGCGTGAAACGAGAGCATTAAGAGCCCGAGTGCGAGGTGCACCGTTGGCGAAGCAGGGGCTGTTGTGGGACTCCTGGGGTGTTCCCTGCCCGAGGCCTTGTACGGGCACTATGTTCGCCACGTCGTTAATAACTCATGGGTCGGGTGTATGCCTTTACCGGAGAGCCCGGGCTCGCAGGCAGCGCACACAGAGCAGGTTAACTCGAGGACGTCAGCCAGCCTCGGTCCGGAGTCGGAGTGGACCGGGCCGGCGTCGGCCCGTACGTTGCGTAGCGCCCAAAACGTTAAACAGCGACCGTACACACCGAGGAAGCCTTTCCCCGGTGCGCGTTAGTTGTTGCCTTCCCCCGTGGTCGGGACGAGGGTGGTTTTGGGCGCATGCATGGATGCGGAGGGCAAAGTGAAGAGAGAATGAGGCGCATAGGCGACGAGTACCGAGCGAGTACCGCGACGGCGTAGTCGAGCGAGATGGTAGCATTAGGGCGAAGAGGACGAAACCCGAGGAGGTGGCGAGGGCACTGAGGGTCGTCCGAGTGCCTCGGTCGGTAGAGAGGCGCAGGCCCGAAGGAGCTTGGATCTCTGTTTCGGGGTCTTAGGAACCCAAGGTAAATTGCCTTTGTGCTTCACCTTGCATGCATTTAGCGCTAATGGTAACTCCACACCCGACAGATTATAGTCATCGTCGGGCGACTATCGCGCTTGGGGCGCCGGTTATCCTGGCAAAGACGGGCCTCGCATCGTCGGTGTATCATCGAGAGACCATGCAGAGAGTACACACGCCGGGCTCGATGGAATAGGCGACAATCCCGAGGAGACCGATATCGCCCCGGAGCAAGGGAGAGATCCAGCGATCTCAAGATCTTGGGTGCGCTCCGCATGTGCCAAGTAAACGTACTCGGGTGCAACGGGAAACACCTGTGCAGCCATCCGCCAGCTTGCCAAACAGCAATGGCTAGGCAAATATATCGGCTCTCCACGACGCAGACGGGTTGCGGCGATGGGGTTGGAGGGGAACAAGGAATCGACGAAACCCAATTACTGAATGGGCGAATTCGCTTCATATCGAAATCGAGCATTTGAGTTTATCGATTGTTGCAGGCGCTCCAGCTTGTATTATTAGATCAAAAACACCTGGTTTTATATAAATACGCAAGATTCGTGCGTTTCGAGCAGCCTGACAAGCCCCCATCGAGTGCAAAGTCGCTTTATATCGAAATCGAACATTGGAGATTTGTTTTAACTGCACGAACGTGAGTTTCTTCAATTTCGGCCAGTCAGGCGATCGACGTGATTACGGGACGAAAAGGACCAGCGCAGATGAGCGCAGAAGGCGCGAGAGGGAGCGATAGAGAAAAAAATGGTAACGAGTCGAGGACATGTAGTTTCTTTTTTTTTTGCCTACAGGGCGAACCGAGTTATCTGGGCACCCTTTGAGTAATTTCCCTATTGGGGTTCAGTGATAGAGGATGCAGCGAGGTAGGAAGTTCCGGGCCGTGGGTTTCGTTGGTACAGTCGCTTACGGGATAGTACATGTGACGGTTGCGAAGGGATGGAGTGTTATATCTCAGCGCAGTACATGTGTAGGTTTGATGTGTGCATGTGGGTGGTTGGGATTCCCAGGCGCGGGCCGCGGCCGGGGGAATGCGGGGCCGGGGGAATGCGGAACCGGGCGCGGAGAACACGAAAAGTACGGGGGATTGGTACAGAAAAACGTGGCGGAGAGTGTGTGTAGTGTATAGAAAGAGCAACAGAGGCAGTGGAAGTAGCAGTGTAGCGGCACGGCAGGATGCACCCGGTGGTAGCCCCGACCTGCTTTACGAGAAAATTCAGAAAAGTACTTTGGCAGTCGGTGGAGCGGCGGGGGTGGTGAGGAAGGTGTATAGAGCGAAGCGAAGGATGGAGAGGCGGGTAAAAAGGGGAAGGTTGGAGGCACTCGGGCAACGATTGCGCGTGGGAAAAAAAAATCGGCGACGGACCGTGTAAAGGTGTAGGTACGCGCGGCAAAACAGGCCATATACGCACACCCATGGCCGTATACACTTATATGGGATGGAAAACCTGCCTCCGAGCCAGAGGCATCGGCAGTGCCACCGATAGAGGGAGACCAAGTGAAACTCGGGCGGATGAATGGGACGGAGAGAAAAGAAAAAATAAAAAAAAATTCCCGAGGACAGAACGGGGAAAATCGGACCACTTTTGCCAATTTGGCCAGATACGTAAAAAAATCTCATCTCAAATGGTCCATTTTGCCCCGAAGGAACTGTTTTGCCTACATACAACAGGAGAAAATGCGACACAGGAGAAGTGTTCACGTTATCACACCGGAAATCCATCACTTCCGGTTCGGAAATCACGTTTTTCAACCGAAAACGACGTATTTCTGGTGTGACGTCACTTCCGGCCGAAAGATGAGATTTACAAATCGGAAGTGACGTCACTTTCTGCCGAAAAATGAAATTTTCAAATCGGAAGTAAGGTATTTCCGGTGTGACGTCGCTACCAGTTGAAGAATGAGATTTAAAAATCGGAAGTGCCGTATTTCCAGTACGACGTCACTCCCAGTTGACAAGTGAGATTTCCAATTCGGAAGTGACGCCGTCGATACCATCTCCCGAGGAAGGTAACGGGGGATTCCCACCCGTCACGTAGCTACTACCCGGTAGTACATAGGACGATCGGAATGATGGCGCGATGAAAGGGGAAAGAATGAAAGGGGTGAGCGTGGGCGGATGGGCAGAAAGGTACACAGATGGGTGTGCACCGTTGGCGTAAGGGCGCTCTTCGGCGCGCTCTCCCTTCGCGCTTTCCGGACTATTCGACTTCATGCGCGACAGTATATAACCTCGGGGGGAGAGGGGGGAAGGGTAATACAATTTGTCGAAATTTATTACTTTGATACGAGAGCAGAGATGCGGGGGGCGAGCTAGGATCGGGGTTACCGACGGTCCAGTCGTCGTCGCACCGAACACCGGAGTTTTGCTCCCTCGGTGCGCGTCGCTCGCTCTGCCCCTGTGGAATCAGCTTTCGTGATCGCGGTCTGACCGTAGCTGACTGTTTCTACTGTTGCCGTTGCTACAACGTAAATACACTCTGTTCTGCTCGAACCACCGGGATAACCCGTTGCGCCTGTTTCGTTTTCTCTTCCACCCTGCTGCTGCATCTGCTCCTCTGTTTGCCCGCGTATAATACAAGCGGCTATGTGTCTTTACCGGTATTATATATTCTCTCGCACTGGCACTGCCTCCGCTTTTACCTTTGCCGCTCGTTTAACGACGTACGTGCTAGTCCGCGCGGTCCACCCGCGTTCGTCCCCCTATTCTCTCGTTCTGGTCCTCGGATTTAAATCCCTTTTTCACTCTGCGGAAAGTACTTGTTATTCTATTTAATTTATCTTTTATTTTTGTTCTGTTTTGTTTTTGTTTTTAAGGATTATCTCGGTTTTCGTTGTCACCGTTTGCGGCATTGTACAGTTCGCTGTTCGATAGCTCGTTGACTTACCGCCTATTCGCATTCGCGTTTGTTCATACGGATTCGTGTAATCCTTGGTTGCGCCTGCACCGAAGATCCATTGTGATCTTCCGACCGGGTTGGCCTTTGGGCGGGGCGCAATCAACGGTACTTAATCCCACCGCGATATACATGTTCGCATGTTCAAATCGGCGTTCTAATCCCACCGGGCATAGAACAGGGAGACGCTTTGGAATATTGCAATACCTCAAGACACGTAGATTTAGCTGTTCGCCGGTATATTTTTTTTTAATGTCTCAACGTCATAGAGGAATAAATGGAAACCGTTGAGTTCACAATTTCCCGCGAGAAACTTCATCGTCGTCTCTGACCCAACTATTTCTTCAATCGCGTACTAACGGTAAATGCACCGCCACATGTGTCAGCCGTAGTTCAACCGCGAACGATGGTTATGCAACGAGAGATCGCCCAACCGTTTGCGAATGCGCCGAATATCGGAGCAAGATTTTTAGTACCCGTATAGCTGGAACGAAAGGGCGCGGAGTGCACGAGCTCGGTGAAGTAACACGAAGGATGGCTAAAAGTGACCTTAATAAGGCGGACTCCGTGGCAGTGGAAGCCACAGAGACGAAGAGAGCCCCAGAAAACACTGCGGATAACGTACGATGAGGGCAAAAAGGGGGGTTGGAAGGAGAGGAGAGAGTTGGATAGACAGAAACGGAGGCGAAAAGCGAATGGGCGTGAGTCATGTATAGCGGGAGCTTTTTCTCACTTACTCTGTTGAGCTGGCGATTGAACCTGCGTGTTTTCCGAGTGTGCGCCCGTTTACTCGTGTGTTACACAACCCGTGAATTTCGCAGCGCAGCATGGACTGCACATAGGTGTGTATCAGAACCGCGGAAAACGCAAGTTCGTGTGTGTGCGTGTATGCGTGTGTGTGCAGGGCGAAGGTTGCAAGCCGCACATAAACCGTAAAACCTGCCTGGCTGCCACTGCGAGGAGGGAAACTATACTTTGGCACGCGAGAATAGCGAACCGACCATTACACTGGCCCGTCGCCGCGTTTTACCCTTTGCCCCCCTCCCTTTCTCCCTCGCCCTCTCCGGCTCGGAGAACCTCGCGATCCCTCCACGGCCGTACAGTTATAGCGTGCCTCGGTCTCTCGCGAGGTTGAGAGGTCCCTCTTGTTCTCCCATTCGCCCTCTTATTCGGGTTCGCCACTTTCGCAGTCACGTACACCAACGTGGCTCTCTCTCTCTCTCTCTCTCTCTATGCCGCTCTTTTCCTCTCTCTGTGCACGACGCGGCTCCCCGTCCGCGGTTTCGCGCCGCGAGGGCAAAGAATAGTTAATTGTTTGTAATTAATATATTACATGCCGAGTGGTAAGTCCCGGGACCCACTACATCATCCGATAGCGATCGCTTATTTAATGCTTCAACCCCTTTCTCACCAGGGCACTTCTCACCCCTCCGCGACTTCCATTAATCCCTGTTCTTTATCCGTCTTCCGCCCAACCCTGCCCCCCCCCTCCGCCTCCCCTCGCGTTCATCTCCCTTTCTTGTTCAACATGTCTCGGCTGTGCTGGGGAGAACTCGGGCAGAACTCGTATGCATTTGTGCGTACGTGACACGTGTCGCCGGATGTAGAGTCAACTTGTACAACCTTCTCATGAAAATTTGCCTTTGTGTCTCAACCCCCCCCCCCCCCCCAAATCCTGGGATGGGGGAAGTTTGTAGTTGGAGAGTCGTGGTGGAATCTCATGATCAGTCTCGGGCCTTTACATAACGGTAGGATCATCATGATTGTAACAAGGATTACCCGGGCGAAAACATCGCCGTGTTGGAGCTTTCTCGTCGGGGTCTCGACGGGCTTGACCTGTTTCTATTTTCTTCTTTTTCTTCTCTCCTTTTTTTTTTTGAATTTTCTTTTCATCCAGCTCGATCGAGTCTCTTTCATGTTTCGAGAATGCGTCAGAGAGAGCCGTGTGAGTCTCTTTCATCACGGGGTTGTAACCGAGGCGCGAAGATAAAACTGCCTCAACCGCAAACGTAAGTTCGAGCTTGGCGCGTGGGCGCCTCTTTCTCGGGGTCCCGCCGACTACGACCGCATCACCTTCAGAAGAATTTTTCCGCTGCGCCACGTCGGGTCCGGCCGGAGCCCGATGTGTCTGTAGCCGTGAAAAATGCCTTGGCGAAATTGCTGGAAAAGAATTTTCCCCGAGAACCACGCCAAAGAGACTCTCGCTCGCGTCGCGGTGACGGCGGTGCTCTCGGCACTTTGTTTTTTTTTTGCCCCTGAAGCGCGATTTTTACGATCTCGCACCTTGTCCTTCGTAAACCTCATCCAAACCGCTCCGACCGTGCTTGCAGAGAAAGACGATACAATTAATTTCCAGGACATGGTCATTCTGAAATTTGTCACCTCGAGGCGGTCACTGGGAGAATACCGGCCAGTGGTAAAACGGACCGGGCTGATCTTAAATCAAATTTCATTCATGAGGCGATTTTTGTCGGGGAAAAGTGGTGGGGATGGCCCAGTCCATGGATCATTGGTTTAAGAACCGACGGATCCATGGATCATTGATTTAAGTACCGACGAATCCATGGATCATTGATTTAAGTACACACGCATCCATGGATCATTGATTTAAGTACCGACGAATCCATTGATCAATGATTAAAGTACCCACGGATCCATGGATCATTGATTTAAGTATCTATGGATCCATGGACCATTGACTTAAGTGTTCACGGACCCATGGATAATTGATTTCAGTGTCCGTGGATCCATGGATCATTGATCTACGTGATAACTCGCTGCGGTCCATATTCACCACCCTTACTCTACCTGTGCGACAATGAATGAAATATTAATAGCCACTCGACTCTTCCTGTCACGAACTACTCGATCAAAAAAAAAAACATCGTACCACTTGTTTGAAGCACATTCCCCATTCCGCCGGCAAAGAAACAAATTTTATTAAGCCTCGGAGGGAGTCCTCGCGATAGATTGTTTGTCGTCGAGCACGAGAGGGGCTTCCGGATTAATGAGGTATTTGTGAGCTTTCGCAGAGCCATCGACTCACCGATAGCAATGGAGTCGATCGGGGACGCCCGGAGGATTCTCATCGGGAAATCGATAAGCCGGCTCGGAAGTTGAGCGAATTTCAGCAGTACACCGTTCTCGTTGTCTTCCCCTCGATCCATTCGCACGGAATCCAAACCGGCCGCGTAATTATTATTTCCAAGTCGAAGGAAGCCCTCGAAGCCATCGTCCCTTTCGATGCCGCTCGAGAATTTCCATGGAAATCTCGGATCTCGGTGTGTCTCGGTGACACCGAACGGCGTCGAGGACCGCACGGACTCTGGAATATATACCAAGGCGGTCCGGCTGCCAGCGGATTCCGAAGGCGAAGCTCGCCGAGACCGGTGATAATTACTTTCGATCGTAACTATGGTAATAAGGCCGCTAATTATAAAAAGAGATTACAAGCTACCGCCGTACCGTCCACGTTTATATACCTTCCTCTGCCGTTTGCGTTCCTTCTCATCTCAAACCATCCAACCCAACCCGGCCCAACCCCACCGTCTCACCCCGCTGTCAGAGTTTCCAACCCCCTGACAACTCCGGTGGATGTACCAGCTGCCAGGGAGAGGGAGATCGAGTTTGACTGGTGGGTGCCTCATTCACCCGAGTTGCGACTTTGCGACGGCCAACTACTTTTAATGAGCAGTCGACAGCATTTAATGAATAGAAAGCGGAGCGAAGAAAGCTAAGACGGCAGCGAGAGGGGCGCTCGGGAGAGAGGAAGAAGAAACGGGAGACAGAGGGAAAGATAAAGAGGCAAAAAGGGGGCTGCGAGGGAAACCGAGAGGAGGCTTCGCCTCGTTTTCCAGGGTCTCTTGAACTCTCGGCTCCCAGCTAGGGAACGAGTGATCCGTACCAGCGAGAATTTCCATAACGATGCAACGATGAACAACTCACTAACGCCTGCGATTATTCTTTTTTTCCCCTTTCTTTTCTCGTCACTTCTTTTTATTTCACCCTATCTCGTAATTTTTTCTGCCCTAGTTTTTTTTTTTACCGCCCTCCCACTCTTCTTTCTTGTCTCGGTACTTCGACAACATCGCGGATGGCGTAATTATCTATTCCACGGCAAAGTCAACATCTGGAGGGCGCTCGAACTTTGAATCTTTCGCGTTATTATAATTATCGATACTATGGCTGTATAGAAAATTAATTGGTTATTTTTTTTTTACTTTTTTTTTCCTCTTGCGAGCTCGAACATTGATTTCGTTGGGGTATGAAGGAGCCATGGAGGAATAAAGAGGGTGTCTTCGGAGAAATCGTTTATTACATTTAAATAAATCAATGCCTTAGAATTCTGTTTATTGAAATTATATGTTTTTTTGTTTGTGCGAAACAAATTTTTATTTATGTGCTGCTATGAGAGTTACTTTATTCAACTAAATAATTTTATTTACCTATAGCTGTATACGCAAAAACAACTTTTTTTAAATATCAACTAAACACGATATTCAAAATTAAAAATTTAAGTAAGCGTTTCTTCTGATAAAATAGATGCCAAATTTAAATTACGGAAGTTGCTAATTCACCGTCTAGGCAATAGGCACGCTGTGCGTTTCCGTTCGGGTCAGTTGTGAAAATGATTTACGGAATATCGTGTGTGAGAAATAGACGAAGAAACAGTGCTGTTGTTAACCAGTGAGGGCTTAGAGATCTATCGGCAGCAAATTTGCCAGCTTCGAATATTTATATCAGTAAAATGCTAGTAGGCAGAAATAAAAAGATAATTTCTTTGTACGAAATACATTTTATTTGTTATAAAGAAATTTTCTCTCTGGGTGCGGGGACGTCTGTGCGGTTGTGGGGTTTTGCACATAATCGATTCCCTCGCGATAACTCGAGTTTCGCCAGGCGTCCTCTAGCAACCCCCCTCAACTTCCGGTCTCAGCCTCGAAGCTCGGACCGTTGCCAAGTTGTAATTGCAAATGTCGCCGTGGCGAGGTTCCTGAAGGACCCTCCATTTCTCCGACTATCCTCCTCGTGACTCGGCTCGCTCTCGGCGTTCACATTCTCGAAGTCCCCGTATTCGTATGCTCGCTAGACTGCGAGAGCACCGGGCTCTCAGTTCGTCCCTTGGCCACGCCATTTCGCTACTCTCAAAGAGCCAACCGCGATACGACTCGCTGTCACGACAACGATACTCGCTCCTGGTATCTGATGGGGCCAAAGGCGAAACTCGAGACTCTCCGCGCGATGACGACGAAACAAGCCGACGCGCCGTTCTCCTAGGAGACTCCGACACCGGTTCATCCATTCTCCTCGGATACGTTTCCCGCTTTTGCTGGTTATCTCTCAGACACCGAAGTACCGCATATATGCGCGTTGAAACTTCGTCGCCCCGATCGCGGTACGGAGTAATCGTGTCATTGACGGTAATAAAAAAAATGTGCATCTAATTTTTGGGGAAATTGTGTTTTCTTTTTTTTAGTTTAAAATAGTAGATGGTAGGTGGAAGCAAAAGGGGGATGCTGAGAAATGAAGACCTCCGATGAGTCCGGAGCCATGAATTGATTGGTTACGTTTTTGTTTTTGGATCTTTTTTTTGCAACGCATGCATGAGAAGCGCTACTTCTCTCTTTACTCCTCGTGCCT
The DNA here is from genome assembly GCA_964017025.1 of Stenichneumon culpator. NCBI lineage: Eukaryota > Metazoa > Arthropoda > Insecta > Hymenoptera > Ichneumonidae > Stenichneumon > Stenichneumon culpator. The sequence continues at coordinate 17,554,176 of OZ024776.1, forward strand.
GCCGAGGGTGCCGTAAGCGGCGCTTTATGGTAAGGCGTACTGTAATGACACGGCGCATGCGCACATCAGCCCGATTTTACTTTCTCGCACGCAAATTTACTTATTTCACACCAGTCTTCTAAAGAGTGTTTGCCAATAAATGTTTCCTAGAATTTCGCCGTTGCGCCATTTTGGGCCCGTTTTCCCGTGCTGCGCTGTCTCGTGGATGAAACCTTGTATCAAACTTGCAGCCAATAAGATTTTATCAACGACGCAGCTCTCGCCGGTTCGCGTTACGCGTTGCCAATTAATACGTACAATCAACGTGTACCCCGGGTAGCGAGCTTTTTGTCGCGCTCGTTACATGTTCCCGGACGATGAAAATTAATATCATCCCCCCCCCCCCCCCTCGCCCCTGAAGTCGCACATCCCATAAAGCGACGCCGAACTTTCGTAATTAAGATGGCAGGCTTTTAGATCCGCAAGGCGCGAGAGTTTCCCGGGATAATAACGCGGCGTCCGGCAACCTCGTAGCAAGTGTATATTGGGGGTTGTGTGCAGTCGTCCGACCCCCGTGAGAGCGAGCTCTCTCATTCAGTAGCGCCTTCCTCTCTCATCCCCCGCCTCTCCCATCCTCCATTTTTCTTCCTCCTCTTCCTCCCCATCTTCTTCTCTCAATTACCTGTATTTAATAAGATTTTCTTTTCACGATTACGCCAAGGCGCAAATTTTTTTTTTTTTCATTTTCCACCCCATCTTTTTTTCACTTTTGCTATTTACTTATTCCTCTCCACTCCTTATTAGACGCCCAGAGAACAACGGAAGTTCTCTCGCCCGTAATACGAGCATTGTCGGGGAAGGCGAGTGAAAAATATTAATACCGCTTCGTGGATTACCGTTCATTTTGCAATTCCGACCTGAGGATTCGCGCACGAATTTATGCGGGCAACGGATAATCCGAGGCGAGGGCGAATAACCCGCGGCAATTACGGTGCTCACCGAACCTGTTTGTGGGTATTTCTGTTTCGTCTATGTTTGTCGTGAAAAAAGTGCCTACACAGAGAGATGGGTCTTGGAAAAACCACCAAGTCATGTGGTACATTTCGACAAGGCGACATCGTAGACCTGCATCACCACTAGCTATATGTGACATTTTCACATGGGCTATAGTAATTTTTACACAACCCATTATAGCGATTTTTTCCAGAATGCGGTTTCGCAAAATTTTTCGTGTATGTTATTACTATATTTTCTAGCAGAATGTATTAAGTTTAATGCGGATGTTTGGCAGGATGTTGCTGTAAGTCCCATACACTAAAAAAAATGGTAAATTTAATGTAGCATTGTGATAAAATATTTATATACTTTTTCATTTAAATTAAAGTAAATTATTAAACAATTAAGTATTCCCAATGTATTAATATTTTCATACACTGAACATTAATTTTTCATTACAATCGTATGTGAAATTTTATATACCGGTTTTTTTAATAAAAACTTTCATACGATTTTTTTTTACAGTATATACCTCAAAGTTCTGTCAGTTGTTACCAGATTTATGGTAATTTTTATCATATTCTTCTTTCACGAAGCACGTTGAACTAATTTAAACAAATAAAAGAACTGCACGTTCCAGAAATGAAAGCGGAAAAGCTATGTAAAACATTGAAATCGAGTGGATAAACGGGACAAAAAAAAATGGATGAAACAAAAACTTGATATCTGCCGCTGCGCAAGTCGGATAACGCGCGTCCCGAAGCGCTCGCAACGTTGTAACGAAATTTGAAAATGACCACCGACGAAGAGTCCCCCGACCGAATTGGATTAAGATTTAATCAGAATTTTTTACCTCGGAGTGCTTTGCGCCCCTCCTGCATCCTTGCCGCTCGCTATCTTCTCCGGACTCTTTGCCACGGGAAGCGCGCCGAGCGTACCGTTCGGGGGTACTTACGTAGACTGTGGTATCCAACAGCTCGACAGGCTAATGCATTTAAGGCCTTAATTTCTTAATTCCCCGTACACCGGCGGCAGGTATCGCCGCCGAATTAACGCGTTAAGGCAACGAGGTTACCGTGCCGCAACGACCGAGAGACAAAGGCTGGACGATCGTCCTGCCCGATTCCAGTGGAAAACTCCGTATCTGACTCTATTAACCCTCTTGCTGTCGGGTTAAAAAAATTGCAACAGGGGTGTAGTCAACCGGGATCTGTGCGGATGTCATACATTTTTTTTGCGAATTAACGAAAAAAAGGAAAGAAGAAGACGAAGAACTTTTTTTCGCCAATAAATGTCATTCACTTTATTTTATCAGTTGAAAAAAAATTGTATTATAAAAATGGCGTGCGAATTATCGTTCGTACTGTTTTTGCGATTTTGCAGAAAAAGCCCCGGGTTTTAAGGAGCTTTTTTCGATATTATTTTTTTTATTTTTATATGTATTTTCCATTTTAAGAAAATCGAATTCTTCCTACAATTTCTTACATTTGGAGCTGCGAATTTTTTTTCATTATCCCGACACCCCCACGCTCGATCACCACCATCGGATGACTCGTGCGATCTTATTTCAACGCCACAAAAAAAAAAAATCATAAAAAACACTATCTAGCAAAAATGAATGGAAACCCGGCTTAACATCGTATAATTAGAAGTTGAGCAATCGGAGCTTGAAAGGCTTGAACTTAAAAATTCGAGACAAATTCAAACGGAACTTTCGCTGATTTCCCACTTTTCGCCAACTTACTCTTCCTTCTCCCCCCCAGTATAATTTGCATTTAATCATGGTGCGACCAAGTCGTGCCATAGGCGTGTTCCAGTGCAGATACGAATTCATTGTTTGCATCCCTCCGCGCGACCGGCCATTTTGCCTCTCTCTCTCAGGCTCCGGCGGGCCTCGCGCCCAAACTAATCGCAGCGTGCATGCCGGTAAATTATACCGCGCTTGTGTGTCTACCGGGGCGGCGATGCGACATCAGCAACAGTTCGCGATGCTTCCAACGCACGCAGTCGTTGATTTCGGCGCACGGCTGCGGGTTGAGAGTTGCCCTCACGAAACACGTTCGCGCACATGTTCCACGCATCCCAATGGATCTCGTCCAAGCCCGATGGTCGGGCCGGTGGGAAAGATGAAAAAACCATCGGTACAGAAAAAAAAAAATAATCGTGGAACGAACGTAGCGAAAAAGGCAGAAACACGTGTATCGTGTGTGATACTCGATTATCGGCTATTTGCATTTTTATTGCCTGCAGGCTAATTTCGCCCACGGCCCTCCCATATCCCGTTTCGATCTACAAAGGCCATGAGCAATGTAAAAAAAAAAAAAAAATCAAATAAAAAGTAAAGGGGAGGATCGTTGTTTACATTCTTTGACATTCTGGCCGCACGCGGTGCGGCGGATGTACCGGTGAAAAAAAAAATAAAAAAATAAAAAAAAAAAAAATTGAAGGCGAGGACCGTTGTTTGTATTCTTTGACATTCTCGCTGTACGCAGTGCAGCGTATGTAACGGCGAAAAAAAGAAGGGAAAACGAAAAAGGAATACTAATCACGCCGTTCTTTGTATCCTTCCTGGAAACTTTTTTTGCGATGCAACGATAAATAGATTTCACTTATCGTTTGCAGGTGGATATTTGACCAACGTCGTATCAGCTGTTGGATTGAAACGAGTTCGCATGTCACGGCCACTCGGGGAGATTACAAAGGGAAGACCGGCCTGATAGCCGCGACTATATACATAAGAGGAGAGCGGATAGCGCGCCGGCCATCAGAACAGAGCCTTCCTGCGGAATGGACGGTGGGGCTGACTTCAAAGGAAGGAATTTACGACACTTCTCGAGGAGTATAAGCTGTATATCTCCGTCTCCGCCCTCCTATTGGCCGAGCTGCTCCGACCCTTTTCGAATCTTTCGGAGCGTAAAATTGCCAGTACTATCGCGTTAGAGTCCAAACGAGACGGATATCCCAGTGGGATTTAGGTGAAACCGAACGGGAAACACCTCCCTATATCACTCGACGTTTACTCCGCTTACTCGTTACTTATATTACAACCGTCGCAATGCACACCTACGGCCCGGGCATGGACTCGTATCGACTACGATAATAACGGAGTTTGAGCCCTCCATTATCCGAATCTACGGTCGGACAGAAATGCTGAAAAAAAGAGATACCAAGATTTCGAGGGTCCAAATATTTTAAATACAAATATAGTGATGTTTGTGCGAATATAGTAATGTTCGTAGAAATATAGCAATATTCGTACAAATGTAGTGGTACGTTCTCGTGGAATAAATAACGCACGTAATTGGTTTTGTGGCGGACATTGTTGAGTTCAATTGCAGCTAAATATCTCTATCACGAACTGTCAAACGTACAATACGCGTCAAACGCGTATTGCACATTCAATATACACGATGAAAAAATTGTTAGCACATTGAACAAGCATTGTCCGCAAAAGTCCCCAATTTCTGTGTTTCCAGTTACTTTTAAAGTTCCCTTTCGTTAATTTCAATACGGCTCAATGAACAAAAAGGCAAAATTGCCCAGATGAAACTTACCGGAAGTAATCCACCTTAACCTCGTAGTCCTCACGAAACAAAGATAAAAAGAGATTTTTCACGCAAACTTTGACAAACTTTCTAAAAATCAGTATCCTTTTTCGCCAGCAGGTCTAAATGGTCTCTCGTCTCGATAATTTACCCTCCGTTCCGAAATTGAGCCCCGAAAGCGAATGTCCCGAGCCGCGCGCTGTCCCCGGTTGCGAAATGCGATCGGTGCGAATGTCGGTAAGGAGGCCAAGTGTTAAGACGTAGCGAGTGAGGTGAGAAATCGATAGGAAATAAGGGTTGAAGCCGGGGAAAGTGAATGCCCCTGCATGGAGAACGAGACGGGCGACGAGTCGATTCGTTGGGGGAGCGAGAAGGGTCGACCTACAGCCGGAGCCGCGGGGGACGGAGGTATAGTTATAGCCGCATCCCCGTCGGTTCTCTCAATATCACAGAGGTGCCCCACGGACGTATGAAGTTAGCGGACGTGCCAACTTGCCCATTTCCCACTTACCGAGTTTCTCAGCTCCGCTAATACGGGTGAGGAAGAGCGAAATCAAGTATAGGGGGAGAGGCGGCTCGCTCGGGGCTGTAAGAGAGACGAAAGTAGGGTCGGTTATGGAAGGCGAAGGTTCGAGGGAAAGAGCAAACGCGAAGAGGACGGCGAGGTCCGAGAGCGAACGAACCTCGCGGGCCAGAGAATGAGGATGGAAAGGGCTATGAGCGAACGGGGGAAAATGTGAGTATATAGCATTACCGCCGTGCGGCTCGTCCGCCTGGTCCCGCTTTCAACCGAGCTTTTCTCTAATTTCTCAAACTTGATTAAAACTTGTCCGCCATGAAAATTAAGTTTGGTCTGGCGCGAGGAATCCGTTACCTCATCACCGCACCGTTGTACCATCGACAATATGCTCCATTGCGGGTTTTAACGGCGTGCAACCTCGCGCACACTCGCAGAACGTCGCGCATGCGCGTGGGAGACGTCGTATGGGAATGGAGAGGGTGTTGACCCTGTAAGAGTCCTACAGTGGCGAAAATTGTTTGTTGGGCTAAACTACATTTTTGGATGGAGGAGGGGGAGACGATTTCTTAGTAGTAGTAGTAGCAGTGAGTTTATTAATCAAGAGATAATAATACATAACTTGTAGCAGATTTTTTTTATACCTAACAAACTTTTCTCTCTTCATCTATATTGTATATTGCTAATTGGCCATCGACCGCAGGCCTTCAGCCACGAATGTTACAAGGTTGTTTTGGCGTTGCATTGCTTGCGTGAGTGGAAGAGAATTTCTTACGTTTCGAGCGAAAGGGTATTTTATTTAGTTTTTGGCAATAAAACTTTTTTATTTGGGAATTAACAAAATTTATCAAAAATCCAGCGTGGTTGATCGTTGGCAGCGGTGTCCCGATCGTATGAAAAAAATACATCAGTTCGAACGTAAAAACCAAAAATTGTGGGAGTTAATTTTTTTTTTATTTTTAGGTGAAAAAGATATTTTCTGTTTCTTTTTTTTATTTTAATGTTGAACTGTCGCTGCAATTTTCGATTTACGGCTCTGGACATTTTTTCTCGTGATCGGCACTCCGTCACGAATTATGTAGCCCGGGGTATCGCTGATAAAAAAATGTCTTACCGAGAAAAAAAATTGAAATACGTCACGGGCTGCTAAAGTATTTGGTATAAAAAAAAAAGAAACGAAACCTCTTTTCCACCTCGACGGTTGCCCGCTGGCGCGGTAATTGAGGTACGCGAGGTATCGAGCGGAGTATACGTGAAGTAATCGACGTATTATCAGAGCGTTTCATCGTTACCGTTATAGCGGGGATTATACTGTACCTTGGTACTTCTTACGTCATAATTTTATGACTTACTTGCTCTCAAGAAAGAAGCGAAAAAAAAGCGATATTACATAGGTACATATTTTATATCGGGTATATAACAATACGGGAGGGCTCGGAGGCACGGTTGAAAGTTGAACGACCCTCCCTGCTGAAACTCCCTGACGTCGGCAAGCCGGACCGCAAGCACTCTCACCTTACGACTTCGGGAAGAAGAAGACTTCGGCAGCATGTCGACTGACCGAAAAATCCAACGACCTTATATTCTCGCACGAGAGGTCTCGAATCACAGCGAGTGAAAGTCTCCCCCCCCCCCCCCCCCCCGAGAAGTTCTCGTCGATCTTCGCTCTCGCGTACGCTTCTTCGGCAAGTACTTTTTTTCCCTCCCGCTTCATCGAACATGCGCTAACAGTCACTTCCGGTCGCCCAAGGGAGAACCCTAATATTGCGGCTGCGGAGTAAAGTTTTTACAAACAATTTTTTTTTATGTCAAACATTTTTTAATTCCAAAACTTTTAAGATTTTAAAAACATTTAAACTCCAAACATGTTAAGATCTTAAAAAAGTAAATTCTAAATTTCAAACATTTCAAAAATAATAAAAAATATAGTAGAATTTGTTTTCATTTACAATTTAAAAAAATGAATTTTCTTTTTTTTCAATGTAAAAATAAAAAATCTTGAATGAGTACAGACTTGGGATAACGACCCGCGAAACTAGCGTTTGGCCCTATAAAATTATTAAAGACTCACGGTTTCCGGGGAGGAGTGAAACTTACGACGAAAAATAATAAATGAGGGAGCGGGACGTAAGAGCGTTGAAATAAAGAATTTGCAAATCCTCATGAAATCCAGGATTTCGCGAACGCGACGGCGTGCTGCCTTTACGAGCGGCGCGTCACAAAGCCCCGCACCGCCGGTGGTATCCATGATGGATGACTTTTTACGATCGCATAAACATTCACCCGCAGCGAGGACCGCGTTTCCTCGCGCAAACAGTCGGCCCCGTGAATCTGTGCGCGCACAGGCTGTTATTTTATTTCATTTCACTCAAAAAATCTGCAACCATCGCCGACAACTGAGAGCTCTCACTGTTTCCTTATATAAAATGTAAAAATTGCTCACTGCCCCGAGTCGACCCGGGATAGATTTTTTTCGGGATCCGCACTTTTGTCTGGTACCAATTTTATTTATTTATTTAATCATTAATTTGTCAATTTATTCATTTATTTATTTATAATGCACGAAACGAAATTGTGCGAAACGAGTAACAACATCTACGAAAAAATGATCCCCGTAAAGCAAACGTATTCTACCGGCTGTTAGAACGATCCCCAGATGCGAAGAGTCGTTAAAAACTATATATATAATTGCTCGAAAGCCGCAGTGAAAAATGAAAACCCGAAGAAGCATGGACTTTCGTTCGAACGACACAGAGGGCGAAAAAAAATCGCATTTCGTTTCTGTTTATCCAGCCAGCATGTTCAGGGTTATTCGACGAAGGGGAGGGGGTAGGAACCCCTCCAACCCCCTCCCCGCCCCCTGAGAGGGGTTGCCAGAGCGAACCAAATGCAGCGCTATGTCGTAAAGAAGATTTACGAACGCGATTCGTCGACGGGGATGTTCGAGAGGGTCGGCGGAGCCCGCATGCGGCTCTCTCGATGTGGCTTTCGATTCGACGATCGATTACAGTGATTACAACAACGAGAGTAATTCCGGGAAGCGGGACCGGTAGGGGGCGAAAGATATTATCGGTACGGGTTGGTTTGGTTATGGTAACGCGGCCTGGAACGCTCGAAGCCGAGGGAAAACCATCACGGGGAGGGTCAACGAGATCGTTGAATACGGGAATAATTTTACTGCAAACAATGTGGAATCAACTCTCTCTCACCGGTGGGGAATGAGGTAGCTGCGGCGCGCGGAGAGCACACAATACGTGTATTCTTCGTCCTTCGACATCGGGTCGCGTCAAATACCGTTGCAATTTTATTGGCTTTTCGATTTTATTAAAACGGGCTTTTACGATTTTTGGTGTTTTTCTATTGGGGTGGTTGGGCGAGGGTTGGACGGGGTTGTCGGAGAGTGGCGAACAAGCTCCGAGCGCGGAGGGTGTTGCGCCGAAGCCCGGACATCGAGCCTCGCGAAGAGTCACGGCGGATTGGGGGGAGTTTCGGTAACATTGCAAAACGAGAAGGTACATAGGAAGCGAGGGGTATCTCCACTGAGGCGGTCAGCCTGAATGGGTTATACGCTCGCCCGTTGCGGTATTCACCGGCCGAACGAAATTGAATTAAATCCTCCGGGTCGATCCGCTCCTGGTACGGCGGCTTCGAACGCATAACGGCAGGTCCGACGGTAGAAAAATAAATAAAAAAATCTGTTCTGCAAATACACTGTGGTGTATCGAATTAACCGAGAAATTCGAAAATTGCTGTGTTTATAAACGTGCATACGAGTCGAGAACGAACTGAGAGTGAATCGTCCATCATTAAATATTTGCAGAGGGAATCTGTGAGTCGGTCCAAATATACGGTGACGTGCACCGCGGATCGTTCGGTGATTTAATTAATTAATCGTGTAGCGAGGAGAAACGTATTTTCGGATCGGGCGAAGCAGTCGCTGTGCACGATAACCGAAATGAGACGGAGGTTAATTATCAATTGTCCGTTAATTATTAAGGCTGCTGACCCTTCAAACTCTCCGTGAGGTCCTGATTTTGTCGAACAATCTGAGCCGGAGTGAAGTTTTAAGACATTTTAAACGTTTTCTCCGTCACCGTTAATATCCGACAGCGGAATCGTCATTGTTAAGGGTGTACGGCAAAAATGATGTTAATATGAACCACGCCGACGGGGCATTTTCCAAGTGATCTGGATGCAAGTCGATTTCCCTGAAAACGGCAAGTTTAGCCGGCTGAGACGGCTTAGCGAGCCAAACTATAAAATCCATTAGCCGGATAAGATATTTTGGCCGGCTAGGCCAGCCCTATTCGGAACATGTAAATTAACTAACGCTAGCACGGGTGCCGAGTCGATTAAGCCATTGAGAGTTTCAAAAAGAAAACATACATCGTGTAGCGTTCTCACTGAGGGCAGAGATGGAATATTTGCAAATTTCAGGTAGTTATGATTATAATATTTGAATATCATGGGGTATCCAAATCGATATGCGACATACCTAAGGAATTTATGCTGTACAGTTTCAATTTTCCTTGAGACAGTCTCATAGAGAGGAGACCAAATTACCAAGGCGTATGTGAGCTTCGAACGGACCAACAAAACGTAACAAGGTTCTGATAATAGACAGGGACATGAAATCGCTCGAGAAACCCTTGACGAGACCGAGCACTCTCGTTGCCGAGTTAACCATAAAGTTATTTTAATCCTTTGCAAATGAATGTTATGATTTACGCCAATTTAAATTACATCCGCACCGGAGTAGAATACGCCTAGATGGGTCAGCAGTTGATTACTCAATTCGGCTCGGAAGCTTGTTTTATTAAATATTTTCATTAAACCGTCGTGTCGATGCTACAAAGTGGCACTTGGCCGCGAGTACTCCCTAATTAGAACCGGTCCGACGATGCTCGGGGATCGGAATTCTTGTGAAACTCTCTCCGCACTCAACCGGAGGCTGGGGTGGCGAAGCGGTGGTGGCTATCCTAATTTTATCCGAAGGTACGGAGAGAGAGAGAGAGAAGAGTACGGCAGTCGAGCTCGTAACACGAGCTCGTGACCCAAATAAGACGGGAGTGTGTGGCACGTATAACAATCCACGAGCTGATACAACCCGGTATTATGATGGTCGGTTGAAGGGAAACTGCACTTGGCTTAACTCCACCGAAGTCGACGAAGAGAGGAAGCAACGTGGAATACGAAATTCTTGTATGGGATACGACGAAATTCCACCGAGCGGGCGAGAAAGGGTTGAGCGGTGGGGTGTGAGGGCACAAATTCGATGTGGTGTTCATCCTATGATCGTTCACCTCTCGTTGGGATGAGTTTCGTGAGCGCGAGAGGCAACAACCTCGGGGGAGAGAAGAGACGCGGCCTTCTCATACCCTTCCAACGAGATCATCCCCGGATCCTCCAACCAGTCGAGCACACCATTCCCGTCTTATCTCATTCGTATCGCGGATATAACCTGCAGGGTAGTTTCCACGATAATCGCAATTGCGTGCTTTTCCGGATACGGGCTTAGTCGATGATAGCCGGAAAATTGTCGGGGGACATTTGACCCCGAGACAAAAAGCTTTTATCTTCGGCGTCGCACGTACCCCTACGTGAGCGTGAAGAGGAGAGAGAGAGAGACGCGAGGTTGTAGCTGTTAATAAGGGAGAGCAGGGGATTATCGAAGGGCGGGCCAAGATGAACTACTTGGAAAAAAAAAATTCTGCGGGCGATAAAAAAGTCTCGTTTCAAATGGAGGATCATTTTGCCCCGCTCTGGCCTCGCGATGGTGTCCCGGAAAACAGGGAGTGGCATTCACTGAAGCGGGAGAGATCACCGTCCAGCTCCAATGAATCCTCTACGTCGACGAAAAAAAGATTGGGGAGAATCCGTGCTTTTTAATTCTTCTTTGTATAGGAGACGGTATGGTAGCAGCGGTTGGGATGCTCCCGCAAGCGGAAGGCCTATGATTCCTCGCGGGCATAGAAAGCTCGACCGGCGGAGGGGGAGGAGAGGCCGATGAAGTCAAAGAGTCGAGGGAACGCTGATGGTCGGCGCGTGCGGTCATTGTTCGAGCAGCTCGGTTTCCGTAGAGCCCGCGGCGTGGTCACCGAGAGGCGATTGGCTAGTGCCTAACAACGATCCCTCCGGGAGTCTGGACGAAAAATTTCTGGTTTACCGGAAGAGGACAAAGGCCAGGCTATGCCCTTGATGACAAGAGATTTTCTTTCTGCTTGTCCCTTTTTGTACCTCAATCTTCCAAGTCTTCGCTGCTCTTCATCATACGCTGGTCGCATCATCAGCTCAAGGAACGTTCCGTTCGAGCGACTCTATACCGAACCCTTAAAGAAGAATTTTGGTCTTTAGTTAACCTTCGACCCGCGTCGATGAATTATGCATCTTGCGATACCCTTTTTAAGTCCCGGAACTTGCGGATCGTAGGATGGATTCGAGGATCGTCGGTTACTCTGTTAATTGACCTGGGTTTCCGTCGTGGGGTAGTTTGGCGAGAAGCTTTGTCGCCGTGAATGGAGAGGCGATGTTAGTAAATGTGTCTATGCGCGTAAGGTAATTTTCATTCTCGTCTCTTTTTACTGCCCCAATCTTCCGAGTCTTCGTTGTCCTTCGTCATACTCTGGTCGCATCATAGGTCCTATCAACGTCCCCTTCGTGTGACTCTATACCGAATCCTTACAGAAGAATCCTTCTCTTCACTTAGCAGACCTTCGACCTGCGTCGATGAATAATTGATCGTCGCGATACCCTCTTTAAGTCCCGAAAACTTACGGATCCTAGCGCCGTACATCGGTCGCATGGATTCGAGGATTATCGATTACCGTGTTAATTCACATAGGTTTGGCTCCGATGCTTCGTCATGATCGGTTTCCGTCGTGGGGTAGTTTGGCGAGAAGCTTTGTCGCCGCGAACGGAGAAAGGCGATGTTAGTGAATGTGTCTATGCGCGAAAGGGGACGGAGGAAGATAAAGGGAGCGAGAGCGGTTTCGACGGGAACCCGGGTGCCCGGCTTCAGCCAAGATGCCGAAGCTGGGAGCAGTAATTATACTATGCAACCAAGACCAATAATAGTCGGCGAGTGGTTTCCAATGGTACCAACTCCGAGGAAACGGTTTAGTTCCAATTGAACTTCGGGATAACTTGCGTCCATTGAAAATGAAACGGGCGCGGGAGTGGGCGAGGAGGCGAGAGGAGAGGATGGTTACCACGTTGAGTACGAGAGGAATAACGAGGGGAGATCCGCGAGTCGGTCGTCTGTTAGTGCTTGCGGTGGTAGCGACAGCCGGGAGCCCGTAACTTCGGGATCTACCCCGAGAATGCTGACTTCGAATAACCTATCTTAAACGAGTCCTGGTACTCCTTCTTGGAAACTCATTGCTCCTAAAGTTTTGTTAACCGACGTGTTTCTGGCAGAGTTATTTTAGTGGAGATTGTATTAATGCGAGCAAAGAGTGAGAGATACAAAGATAAAACAACGAATAGCGAGGGCAAACAAGCGTTAGGCATTAAAGTTGCGTGTGAAAAGATCGTCGGTAGATTTAGGATTGGGTGGAATTGTTTTGTTATTACTATGATTCAGGCGGACGTGTTAGAATGGGTTTGTAAGAAGTCGGAACTTCTTACAAATGAACGCGGAACTGACCCTATTGGTAGCGCCGCATAGGACCGGTATTGGCAGCGCGTCGGCCATTGGTCGCCCAGGGTTGGCCAGCACAGGCCCCGTGTGTCATGCCCACTAGGGTAGAATCTTGGAGGGATTTAGGGCGATGTCTTTCTGAATATCTTGCTGGATGACGTTCGCGCAGCATCATCCTCCCGACGATTACTGTGATAAATAGCCTACGCAAGCTTGCTTCTGGTGGGTTCACAGATAAAACTCTGAAAGTCGCCGATTATCTCCCGATTCCCTCGCATGACATATGAAACACTGTACAAAGGATGTACAAAAAAAGTGAGTATGCCAGACTGTCTATCGTAGATAATATGATTAACGGACAGACATTGGGCCACTGTCAATGATCGGGCCGTGCACCTTAGTGAGAAACCAGCGTCGTGCGAATCTTTGTACCAAGTCCAAAGATTAAACCCGAGTAATTCGTGTGAAACTTATCGTGGTTTCGAAAATCTCGACCAGCAGGAAGTTAGGCGACAAGCATCGTCGTACGACTTCGTGACTCGCTGCATGATCGGTAGCTCACGCTCGGTGTTATTCCGTTCGGTAAAAAAAAAAAAGAAAAAAATGTTAGTGTCAGGGAAATGTTGCTTTCGGTCGGAGCCGAAAGTTTCTCTGTCTGCTCGGTCGCGAGCCACCTGAGGCTTTTTCCCGTTATTAACGAGCATTCCGAGGAGAACCGAGCCGTTCGATCCTCATCGGCTCTCGTGCCTCGGCAAACTCTCGTCTAACGTCACAGTAATCCGACAATTTTTCATGAGACACTCGACGACGCGTATATCAACCTCGAGGCCATACCGAGAGATGGCCCGCGCGGCGCGCGAAGGGAGCGAGAACGAAGCAAGAAGGACGGAAGAAGCTCGGGAATGGTGACGCGTATTTCCGAGAGCGTTTCGGCGTGACAGCTAATTTAAAGGCCGATGAAATTCTATCCGGGCACGATGAGCCAACTCACTCGTGTTCTGCACTCGATGGCCAACCAGGTGGCGAATATGACCCATTCCGATTAGCACGCAAATCAATGAAACATCCCATGTAGGTTTTGCCGATGGAACGAAAGCGGCCGATGGTCAGGCCAGTGTTGGCGTGACGATCAGACTCCGTGAAAAGACGCACTTTTCTCCCTTGTGGCATAATATGCTATTTAACTCTCGCAAAAGATGGGTATTATTTTTTGATTCCGTACTCGGTAGTCAATAAATGGCTGGGTAACACATAGACTGAGTATGATCGCTTGGAGAGTTCTCGCAAGCGAATGTATATGAAATATAATTTATTGCAAAACTGTACGTTAAAACTACTCTCGTCCTATATAAGTAACCTATAGAGAGCCTACATTGAGAACCAATTATCGGCGATCCTCCAGATCGATCTTCAGGCCAATATTCGCTGCCGACATTTGGCAAGTACTTATCATCCAAGGCTCCCTCGATGTTTGGACCGAGCTCGCATGCGAATGTTGGTAACATCACCGCCCAGATTCACCCATCCGCGGCCACATCCGACCAACCTGCAATACTTTTATCATTCACGGAGGGGTTTCTTGACAAAGATCTAATTAACGGTGAACTCGACGAGTACACGCGGTTGCTTTTGCGCTATAAACATATATACATTGCGTATACGGTTAACTCTGGTCGCATAAATACATAAAATGTCAGAGAGCGCATTTTGCCAAGAGTATTATTTCTCACTCCGGGAAACTCGGGCGCTCGCTTCGCGGAGCCGCAGATCGCAATATCTAACCAAACTATCTTTCCCTCCCTCACAGAAACACACACGGGCCCAAACACGCGTGTACGTTATGAGAAAGAGAAGCCCTGGCTGACGTTGCGGTGTACATATTCAAGCCCACTTCCATTCAGGCAACGCACGGAGGTTGCACTTTGGAATCTAATATGGTGACGGGTGGTGGTGAGGCATTTCTGTCCGATAAAGTGTCCCGCGTGCATAAACAGCAAAGTCCCGCCGCACTCTGCAATTACCGTGGGGGTGTGCACCGTACACCATCTCCGTTGCGGCCGGCACACGCGAACTACCCCGGAGTCCACCGCTGCTTCGCTATCGTTCACCGAAACCCCACGTATCCCGGAAATTCGTTATCATTTATTTAATCAAAGCGAAACTGTCTTTCATGCTTGTAACTTTGTGGGACAGATTGGGAGGGGGAATCGCGGTCACTGTGATAATGTCGGTCACTTTAATTTTACGATAACCGACGATTACTTTGATTCGCTCACTCATAGCCACAAAAAAATGATATCGTAACTATCGTAGGTACATTGTGAAAAAAAATTCCTATGGAATTTAACGTACTGGCACTGGAAGTTTTTTTATACATAAACCGGTATGTTAACTATCATGTACAATTGTGATGAAAAATTAACGTACTGTATACTTCCAACTTTAGAAATACTTTACTTTTAATAATTTTCTTCAATTTTGCTATTAAAATACTTCAATTCCAATAATTTACTTTAATTTCAGTGAAAAAGTCCATTAATTTTTCATGAAAATTGTACATTAAATTTAATTCACGAGTTTTTGCACAAAAAATTCTAGACCGGTACGTTAAATTTACAATTTTTTTTTTAACAGTATACATTTTTTATAACAATTTGTCTATCATTGATCATAAGTCAGTTGAGTTACAATTTCACGATGTAAAATCATAAATCGATTTAGTGTCGTTAATAAACATGGCAACGGGTTCTCGAGAGTCTCGTACAATCAGATCTGTTTCCATGGATTCAAAATCCGATGGTGCTGTAATTTGCGCATAAGGTTGGAACGCTATTGAGGTGGGAGGAGGGAAGCGGGGGAGGGGGGAGCTCAGGGGGAGGGAACTGGAATGGAATATACGAAGACGAGAGTTGAGGAGGGTGAGATCGTTTCGCAATCCGGTTGTGAAGGGTGCTTTCGCAAAATCGTAGATGGAGAACGGGCGCGGAAGGAGAGCAACAGGGAGGATATATTTACACGCTTCGTACACTCCCTCACCTCGAAACGATATTATGCCCTTTGAGAGGGCTCATCAAGAGCCCTCGGTGATTTAGCGAGGGATCGGCACACAAGGGAATCGAATCGCGCAGTTGCTCACCTTTCCGACTCCCTCTCGCTCGCCGCCATCCTCCCGTGGCGTTAAATGGACAGGCACTGAGCTTTTCTTATTCCAACGGGAGGAGCCCAAAGACTCGCTTTGTATCCCGAGCTTTTACATAGAATCTCGTTCAACCCCTTACAACAGCTAGACCCTAATTCTGGACCGTATTCTCTGCGTTTAATATCATAATGCTGCTTTCAACGTCGATGATAGAACTTCGACGATGCGCACAAAGAAAAGTTTTGGTCGCTACAGCATAGCACACGCTGCCGTAGCAGCAAATCTTCAGTGGCATATTAAATTTGTTACGATTACAAATTATTTTTGCTGGGAGGACAATTGGTTTGTTGCAAATAAATTTCTTTTGGTGTACAACAAAAAGAACTCAGCAAACGCACTTTTGGTGACATGACTAAAAATATTTTCTCCGTGTGTAAGCCGCGGAACAGATCGTAGACGAGATAGGGGCTAAATGGATCGCTGAATCTGGGATGGGATCGGAATGACAATGAGAAAATAGTTCAAACAAGATGTAGGTATATCTACATTCTCTCTGCATGTTCTATCACTGTGATTGTGTGATTGTTTCATTGTGTTATTGTGTCACTAATAATCATAATAATTATTTTATCAATAATTGTTTCAATAATAAAGTAATAAAGATGGTATTGCCGTAGACTTCGACAAAATTAATCGCGCGGCAAAACACGAACATACATCCTTTCCAACTAGCCGTAGAGAGAGCGAGAGAAGGAGTTGAAGATCGGCGCATTGACTCACCGCGGGTCACGGTGCTTCACCACCCTATCGATGGGCGGTTAGCTCACTTCGGAAGCACATTTTTCTTCCGTCGTATACAGTACACACTGGACAGCGATTCACGTTCCTGGCTAGCCGGTAGCTTTCGCCTGGTCCACCGAACCCTCGGCAAACCTCCGACCGAATCGCGGCGACCACTTCACGACTGCTCTCTCCCCCTTGTCTAATGATCATTTTTCAAAGGCCAGTCGATAAAAACCCTTGTTCCTTTTATCTGTTCACCCAACACTCGCCATTTCGCCCATGTACACCTTTGTATCGATGCGAGCCACAAACTATCGCGCCCGATAGTTCAAATCCACGGATGATCCATCGGTGGAAAATCCAATTTAGCTCGAGAAGTCGTAAATACAAGGTCCGATATTTCACCGTATATTCGCGAATCACTGACCTTTATTCGTATACAAATAAAAAGGTAATAAAAAAAGTTCCGTGGCAGTTAAACTGATAAGTTTTTGCCAAGACGGTGCAGCTTGGAGAACCGACCGTTTACCATTTTCACACATGTTTAACAACCGGCTCCTATTTCATCGGCCCGATACGACCGCACGGTAGTCACTAAAATCGTTGACGCGCGCGCCCCGCAATTTACCTCGCGCCCGAGTGACCTTTGCGAGGGAATTTTTTTTTATATTTTCTTATTATTCGCCACCGTATTCGCCGGGTCGATGATCATGAGTGGATTATGCGCTAAAACGTAAGGAAGGTCTCGGGGATTTTTTGCGATCGGAGTTTTCGCCTCCTCTCGCCATCCGAGAAAGTATCAACCGGAGGAACGACGATACGGATCGGAGCGATTGGGTCATTTCGGGATTGGGCGTCAATGTTCATCCCGATCAGACTCCCGCGCTCAATGATCCGATATCTCGATCGGCTATCAGCCGGGCGCCGGGTCGTGATCCTTCGGCAGGGCGGATGGAGAGTCGGTGGCGCGCGCGCGAGGGGTGAAGGGTTGATTTTGTCGCGATATAGCAACGACCGTAGGTCGTGCGAGCGAGAAAAGGGATCACTGAATTATCGGGCGCTTCGACGCGGGAATCGTTACCCGTTCATTTTCCTTTCTCAGTTGGCTAAAATGGCCGTAACGGCATAGAGAGCGGCAAGGATATACTCGTTCGGCGGCCGTTCGATCGTCAGATTGAAAACCCTCGTTCGGAGTCATTCGTCCCTCGGACGTGTGTATATATATATATATATATATATATATATATATATATATATATATATGTATATGTATATATATATATATATACACGGAGCGTTTAGGGCCGAGGGTAAGCCATCCCTGGGAATCAGAGAGATCATCCTCTACAGCGATGAGAAAAATTCTTCTGCGGTCGTCCCAACGACGCGCCGTGATCGGTGGAGAAGCCTCTCGGTCTCGTCGTCGATGAGACTCGTGGCGAACATTATCCATCGAGCGCTCACCTTACCGCTAAAGTCGGAGACCCTTGACCGTCCAAATGGTGTAGTATTTTTTTTTTTTTTTTTTTCTATCAGTGCAAAGGCGAGTCTGCCAGGTCGGGCGACGAAAAGCCTCGAGAAGAGAATACCGGGAGGAGAATTATGGCGGCATTGGCGAGAGTGGCCTCTGCCAGCTGAGGAGGGTGAGAGGTGTCGGGGACCGTCTGGTACTGATACTATTTCGCGACGGGGTTGAAGGTCGCCGAGCGTGAACACAGCGCACTCACTGTGTAAATATATACGGCAGAGCGTGTATCTCACGACGGTCTAACGTCACGACCCGAGCGCTCCCGGTGGCCAACGACTTTTGTATAAATTAAGATTTTATCCGTACGGTGAAGCTACCGTCGCGGAGTCTCTCACTCCTGAGGACGGAGAAAAAAAAAGGATAGAGTATGAACGTAGAAAGTTTAGCTATCGTGTGCTTCGAAATTCGTGGAAACTTGTCGCGAGAGTTTCATACATCAGTTTACACATCGGAGCAAACCATCAAGATTAACACGTTTTTTGTCTTCAAAGGCTTCTCCTTCGGAGTTATAAATTCGACAATGTACAACCACAAATCGTCGATCGATCATCCGAAATGACACTGTTTGATATTCTATTTCGCAACTGTGAAAAAAATTATAAGTATGTACGGAAATGTTCTCACTTGTATGGAAATCTAACAGTATAGTGGAGGAAACACATACGTGTACCTATACACGTATGTGTTTCCTTGTAAGGAAGGCCTTCGAGAGGATAACGCCAAACTTGGTCGGGAGGATCTGCAAAACGTACATCGGCCAAAATCAATGTATAAAATTAGCCCAAAATCACTTCTTTGACTGTTCGATTTATATTTTATACTATCCTCTTTCCTAAACTGGGAAAATTAATGATACCGAAATAATAAATGACAATAGTAAATTTTGCAGCATCCGTAATACGTGCTAATACCTTTAATTGCTTTCGAATAGTTAAAATCTTACGTAATTACCGTACCTGATTTATTTTTCAGCGCATTTGTGCAGCTGTTGCGATCCACGATCCGACGTAATCTGTTGAGAAACCAATACCTGATTATTAACTCTACGAGCATGAGCGCCAACAAACCATGCCGTTAATTATAGAAAATCTGCATGTGGACACGGTAATTTATATGTTCGAATGTTGAACTTTCGACCCTTTGGCCCATCCCAACAGTAACTGGATCGAATTACAGTTATATACATCGATGCCTCGATTCCACAAGGGCGTCCAGGCTACGTTACAGATATCCCAGAAAAAGGTCAGTTATCGGCTACTGAATAAATTATCACTGCAATTGCAGCGAGGTATATTTTGCCCCGTATTTAAATAAATCTTCTCCGGATGTTCCAATTTAACATATTAATTTCCTGTCTTCAAGCGCCCGAAGTTTGTCATGCAAATCGCTGAACCGCCCTAAATCGCGGGTCCGTTTTGCCCCACTATAGCGAATTTGAAAAGTACCGCTACGCTGTACTGTCACGGGGAGACGCAGTAATACATAGACAGGAGGCTTACGTATACTCCCACCTGTATGCAATAACTAGACTACACCCCATGCATCATTGAACCCGAGTGCTCTCTATCCGAATTCGCCGTTCGAACGTTTAAATTGAAAATGAATCATTATCTTGTTATTCGTTTGATAAAATGCCCCAAATTACTCACATTAATATTACCGTAATTCTTGTAATAATTTTTATATCCATTGGTCACTTATTTTTTAAGTGCGCTGGGCTCTAAATTTATCGTGCAATTAATTATAGCAATAGACGTCACCAAATAAAAATATTTTCGGTGTGCTAATTTAATGTATGATAATCACACCTCCTCTACGGACCCGATTTTATAGTAAAAAAAAAAAAAAAATCTTCCACTGAAAGAGGGTGAATGCGTCAGAGGGACAAACGTGAGCGCCCACCGGAGAGGTCGGGGAATCAAACGTAGACGCGAGGACCGTCACAGGGACTCGCAGTGATGCCCGGTCATCGGAGGCCCGGGCTGTGTGTCCGTCGTCCTTAATTAATGAGCCTCCGGCGCGGACGTCCATACAGCTCCGGACCTTTATCGGTCCGGGGCTTCGGCTGACCCCGGCCGGCGAGGGGAATCTCCTGGCCGTTCGCCGGAAAGGCGCGCCGGCCGACGATTTGATTGCAGATTGATGCGCGAGGACGTCCGCGTTCGTCGCGAACACGCGCTCCAAAGCTTCGTCAAAGGAAGAGAGTTATTGTCCGGAATTTTTTTGCAGACTCCACAGAGCATTAACGCAAAGCAACGACGATACGCGCAAGCGTTGCCAAGTCGCCAGCAAAAAAATCAGCATAATTATCCGTCGGAGGGTTCTCTCGAGCCGGTCAAAGGATCCATTTCATGATGAATCGCAGGGTCAATGACAGTCCTTCGTTCCTCTGCGGAGTTGTCAACCGTGAGGCACGTCACCGCGACGCATATCGGCGTGTAATTCGCGCTGGTCCAATTTATACATCTCCGGCGCGACCCACATTGCGCCTCGATCGGGCCTGCTTTGCAAATAAAGGGGGCAAAAAAACATTACGTATCTGCGCGAGCTCATTCGAGTGAGAGCTTGAAAAATATCTCCCCCGAAGTTCATCGACATCTTTTTTTTTTTGCTGCTTGTCGTACGGATATTTTCCGATAGGGAGTGAAGTGGAAATTCGAATGGAAAAATCTGCTGCCTGCAGTTATGCATTATTTCGCACGGTAAGATTGGGGAGTCTTGGTGGAGGTCCGTGATGAGAAAAGCTTCCGAGGACGGGGCCATGAATGGAGACGCGGCGGTAGCGGCGAAAGCTCTCCTCGACGGTGATCGCGGTCGTCTCCTTCTCTCGGTCGGGGGGTGCGAAAACCGGAGGGGGTGAGGGCTTAAGTGACGTGGGAACTTCGCGAGCGCGAGGCAGACCGGCCGTCGCGCATCCATCATTCGAAACTCGCACGTCTATCGGAGAGCCCGCTCGACGACAGCGGCGACGACGGGAACGAGGCCGCCAACTCCCTCACCCACCTCACCCGTTTCCGCCGTTCGATTCTTCCGGCGAACGCGGGGCTACCGATAAGACATAGCTGTATTTATGTAAGGCGGGACGGGGCAAAACGGACCACCATCTGGAACGATTGTTTGTTGTAATTCGTAGCAATAGTCCGTTTTGCCCCGCGTAGACCCTATAATAAGTATATACCTGATAGAGCAGAGCAAAATGGATTATTTTTTATCTATTCTTCGCGGGACCTATGAAGAGCATTAAAAATGAAGACTACTAGTCCATCCCCGCCTTTTCTCTATATAACTGTATGCAGAGAAGACCGGGTGGAACCCTGCGGCAAAATGGATTATATTTACCAATTTTTCGCTGGAGCCAAAAATAAAAAAACGTCATCTTGGTCCATTTTGCCCCACTCTTTCCTATATTTATTTCTCTGTACGGCGTCGATTTGCCCCGGCTACAGCAACACCGGCCGAACGTTGAAGCTTTGGACACCTGACGTGCCGAAGACAAATGACTCGCGATGATGATTTCCGGTTGCAAACATCGACGACGCATTCTCCATTCGAGCATTTCGCACGTTGCGGAACAAAGACGAGGGCTGTGCGTCCAGCTCGCTCTCTTTAGTTCGGACGTACATTAATCGCCGTTGGTCGAATGCGAATCCTTTGGATCTCGCTAATATAGCACATTCTGCTTCGTACGCGGACTGAGGTAGTCGCGACGGGGTCGGACGGAAGGAAAATACGAATAAATGTAAATACAAGCGAGTATAATGCAGCGACCGCGAACGAAGTGAGTGCGAGCCGGTGTACGGAAGGACTCGCGGGGAAATAGAACCAGTGGCCGCTGCGCGATAAATCATGATTTATGGCAGACAATGTCCGCACAATGACTGCATCAGGAGTTACTGTATTCGAGCGGAATCGTATTCCGCTTTCGAAACCATAGTCCATTTGCGGGGGAGACAGCGGGAACGGTAAGAAAAGTCTGCGAGACATTTTTTATCGTCTTTTTGCCTCCTCATAGAGGAAGCTTTTTTTATCGTGACTGTTATAAATTTACGAAGATCGACGATCATTTGACGCGTCGAATCAAGAACCGCGTACTATGGCTGTTTCATTTATTACCCTGACTGTCTCTAGTGGAAACGATATTTACGCGGAACAAAAGAATTTGTTGATTGCCAATTAGTCTTTCTTGGCCTAACAAAATCGTTTTTTGGCTAACAAAATCATTTTTGTTCAGCAAACTCATTTTTTGTCCAACAAACTAATTCTTCTGCTCAACGAATTAATTTTTCTGTCCAACAAACTAATTCTCCTGCTCAACGAATTATTTTTTCTGCCCAACAAATCAATGCCTCTGCCCGGCAGATTATTTAGTTGCGAGGGACCCAGTGCGACAAGATCCATTTCTTTCGATGAGAATGTAAAGTGGCAACTTCGACGATCCTCGCAACTCTGTACTCGTCGATTGACGAGCCGACGGTTACTTTGAAGTGTTATTACACGAAAACTCTGACCACGCGCTCGTCGTTTAACGGCCGGGGGTGGCTTTTCCGTCCGAGAGTTACGGACACCTCGTTACGGAGTCAATAGCGAGAAAGATATAGCCGCGTAAACTGGCCCCTCTCGACCGGCGAATGACTCGTCGAAGTGCGGCAGCCAGTTCCCTCACTTGTATAGGATCCCGAGTGTACGCACCCCTCGCATCGTCGCTCTCGAGGATCTTACACCAGTGAAAATCCGCCGGCCCTCGCGGGCGAACCACCCGGATAATGCCGGGCAAACCCCCCGAGCTTGGAAGCTTTCCAGCTCCGGTTTTTATACGCACTTAAAGACTCACTTTAACGCCTCCGGCGAAATCGTTAAAGACCCACCCCTAAAACCCTCCCCGTAACGCACAGTCGCACCCGCGCGACTATCAAGGCAAATTTACACAGGCGGAGTTTCATCCCAGTGTCGTCAGCAACTCGTAACATAGGCGAGCAAAAAAAAAGAAAGCTCAAAACTCTCACCGGTCGTTTCCATCCCAACTTCGCCAGTTATCCGACGATTATTTTTATACGATTTTGCGTGCGAGTATTTTCTCGTTAATTTTCCTTTCCACTTGTTTCTCACATTATTTGGAAACGAGGAACCGGCTAAAAGAACTATTGCAAAAAATGACCTATTTTTCAAGAAACTCGTACAATATTTTTCAAAGAATTCAATGACAAAAGAAGGAAAGCCCGAAACTCTCACCGGTCGGCCCATCCCAACTTCGCGAGTTATCCGATGATTATTTTCGTACGATTTTGTGTGTGAGGATTCTTCCTCTCCTTTTTATTTTCTTTTCCTCTTGCTTCTCTCATTATTGCAGAAACGAGGATCCGGCTAGGCGAGCTATGGCTCTAAGTGAACTATTTTTCAATAAACCCCTACAGAATTTTTCTCACGGATCGTTTCCATCCCAACTTCGCCAGTTATCCGACGATCATTTTTATACGATCTTGCGTGCGAGTATTTTCTCTTTCATTTTCTTTTCCTCTTCTTTCTCACATTATTCCGGAAACGAGGAACCGACTAGGAGAGCTATTGAGCTAAGTGAGCTATTTTTCAATAAACCCGTACAGAATTTTTCATCCACATCGGTGAGTATGTTCGGTATTTGTTCTCGGGACTATCGAGACGGTCCTTTGATGTATCGGAAAGTATTTCCGGAATTTCATGAAGCGCACGCGACGCGAAGTACCGTCGTCACATAGCGAACAGTCCGTACTGCACGGGTGCTCAGTGCGGGTTCGTAAAGGCGCACGCGAGAATCGCCCTTTTGGGCACTTCGCCGTCCAACTGCTATATAACATTCGCAATTTCCTATGCTGCGGGGTCGGTGGTGTTTTAGGTCTCCTGTCCACCCCCCCTCAACCACCCTCCCTAGGCCCCATCGCGGGTTCGCCCAAAACCAACCTGGCAGCAGATGTCCCGGCACTAACTTCCGGTTCGCGCCGAGAAATGCGAAATAACTGTACCGCTCTAAGCGGGGTAACGCACACCGCCGGGTGCAAGCGATGCGGTACACACTGCGCGCCCACCGTTGTCCATTATTATCGGTACGAGTTTCGAGATATTATTGTCGCTCGCGCGGAGATGATTCTCGGTTCTGATGTATGTAAAGGAGTTTATATTCGTGCATTAAGGCCGCGGTCGCGAACCGGCGATAAAGTAAATAGTTGTAATAATGGGGTAGTTTCTTTTGAGCGTTCGCGAGGACGTATCGAGGCGTACGAGTGGGTGGACACGTCCCAGCTGCCGGACAACTGGCAGGCTGAGTTGGGTTTGTTAGGAATGTAAGGGTTAAAAAATAGCGGTTGCTGTTAAAATGGTGTCAACAATTGGTAATTGATATAGGGTAAGTCGAGGTGACGTGGCCATGATTTTTTAAACTAGGACAATTGGAGTCAGAACAGTTTTTAGTCCATATGGATACAATATGATTGCGCGGAAAATTGTCCGCGCAATCCAATGTTTTGCGCGCTTGCGTATCTGAGGATTTACGCGTCTTATCTTCGGCATGAAAAAAAAAAAACCGTCAGGGTCGAGCTGTCGTGGACCGAACAATTTTTTATGATAAAAAATAAATATAGAAAATAAAAGTTCGCTGATCACAGCCCGAACGATCCCGTCCCGGAGCGACTCCAATTTATATTTAAATATTAATGAAACCCGATTACGTGATAAGTAATTAAGAGATTCCCGACGGCTCGCTGTACCGTGTAATTGAGCGACGAATAAAAAAAAAAGTGAATAATAAATCATGCGAAAAAGGAAAAATTGGCAGATTTTTTTTTCTTATAAAAAAACTACGCTGTACCAGCGTCGCATAATTATATTGACATCTATATTACCGACGGCACGGGAATTAATGATCACTCGACGTTGCTGCCTCTATCTGGCCCACCAATTCAAGGGTGTCAGCAGACATCTCAACCCTTCCCCCCCCCTCTCTTTTACAGCCGTGAACTTTGGGAACAGCCGTCGACTGTAATTATACTCGATGCAACTCTCGTTCGGTGTAATTTAGTAATTTGCTGCGGTACGTTACTAAGCCGATATCCTCCGGTTCCTTCCCTTTGCCACCTACGCGTCTCCTGTATGTTGTCAATCGAGCAAACTCT
Organism: Stenichneumon culpator; assembly: GCA_964017025.1. Classification (NCBI taxonomy): domain Eukaryota; kingdom Metazoa; phylum Arthropoda; class Insecta; order Hymenoptera; family Ichneumonidae; genus Stenichneumon; species Stenichneumon culpator. The sequence continues at coordinate 17,579,444 of OZ024776.1, forward strand.
CGCTGGTACGCGTTTATCGTACACAAGCTAGACACGTCACGGTGAACACCCGACGGTGCGGATACACCGGAGTTGTAACGTCGTTTCATGTTACCAAGGGTGCGCTTAATCCTCGACCTTAAGATAAAGGCTTCCTCAGCCCCGTCGCTCTATCGCCCGGCCCTTAAGGGTCTTCGAGTCAAAGGGTTCGCGATATAATCCTCCTAAGTTACAATGATATCTTGTTTCACGCTGTTTGTGCAATTTTACTCTTGACCGGACAACCCCATCGCCCGATAAAAGACGTCCGAACGCCCGCCGCGAAAATGGTGATAATAATAATAGTAAATCATTTTTGACCGTGTATCTAGTTGTATAAAAAAGTCTACCTTTATTTATGTCCACTTCTCAATAAACTAAAAATTCCAATTGTTTTTATATTTATATTATATACTAGCTGGTGGCTCGCGCGCTCGCGCGAAAGTGGTCGATTCTGAACGAACGGGAGAAAAGTAATTTAGCGGAAGGAAAAGTGAAAATATTCTTCCCGCTGAATCACTTTTCCTCCCGCTCGTCAAGAATCGGCCACTTTTCACCCCGTCGCACGTACGAAATAGGGCCTTTTTAGCGTAGTCGGGAAAAAATAAATGTACAGCCCCCTCGCGCGGACGAACGAAACTTATAGATCATTATACACCCAGAGAAAAATATGGTTCTGGAAACTATAAAAGGACAACTATATTCATAGTTGACGTAACTGTGAATTAGTAGTTCGGACAACTATAAAATAGTTGGTCGTACTAATTTATAGTTGATTGAACTTCTAATTCAGTTACGTCAACTATAAATATAGTTGTCCCTTATAGTTATCCCTTTATAGTTTCCAGTACCATATTTTTCTCTGGGTGTAGATCAAACATTATCGATCGTACATTATAGATCACACATTACAGATCACACATTACAGATCACACATTACAGATCACACATTACAGATCACACATTACAGATCACACATTACAGATCACACATTACAGATCACACATCACAGATCATACCGATAAAAAAAATTCCACTCGCCCTCCTCCATCGCTCTTGGTAACGCGTCGCTAGTTATCAGAGAGGTGTCCACCCCGCGGGTGGATCGAAATATCGGCCGCGCACCACCGTCCCCGCCCCAGCTCCGCCGCTACCCCGCGAGCTACGCTTATGAAACACCGCGACCTCGCCAAGAGGTTGGCGAGTTAAGGGTATTAGATTTACATGTAGATGGTACTCAAGCATCGGGGGCGGGGGGGGGGGGGGGGTGAAGGGCGAGCCTTGAGAGGAACCCGGACGCGGACCCGGGACAAATTCCTACGACGAGCCTTCTCCATCCATCCATCCATCCATCCATCCTTCCTTCCTTCCTTCCTTCCTTCCGACCAGGCCGCAGCGACACAGCCTGTCATCTTCCTGTCTCTCGAATCCACCTACCCCGGCTCTACCTACGGTACATTAATTCACACAACGCCGGCGAGAGGCCGGGGTGTGCTCGGCCTCGGTTTTCCATCGCTGCGCCTTGAATGACGAAGCGCGCTTAAGTAGGTTTACCGTAAGATGGGGGCGTACACGCCGTGAGGATGATATATGTGCGCGCGGGGCGCGCAGACACTCACGGCTCTCTAGCTCGAGGCGCAAATTGAAAATCAAAACTCGAACCGCGACTAAGATGGAATAAATTAGAACGTGGCGCACGAAGATGACGACGAGGGTGGAGGTGCATGCACCGGCGTCGCGATCGTTTACCCCCGTGCGGAAGAAGACGACGGGACACTTTGCGCTTCCCCTCGCGCTTCCCCGGTTATAACGCGTCGCGGAGAACCCGGCAAGCGAAGACCGGGGTGTTACGATACCTCGGGGTGTTCTCCAGCCGAGAGTGGCTCCGGCACGCGACATCGCTCGGGCCATGCAAAGCAGAGAGTGTGTGTGTCGAGGGAGGATGTGCAGCTCGCGTTTGATGCGAAAATGGCGAATTGGGCGGGGGCGGACGGGATATGCGATGCGATGCCCCGGGGGTTGAGGGGATGCGATGGAGGTAAAGGTTTTTTTTTCTCTTCATATTGCTGGGTTTAGACGGTGAAAACGCTTCGAGGATTTAAGAAACATTTCTTCTTTGTAAAGATGGAGAATTTATTTCTTGTTGTTTTTACAACTTTGTTTTGTTTTTTTTTGTCGGGGATAGATATTTTTGGATGAAATAAATTTGACGATTTAGACGGGAGAAAAAATTGTGGAATGTTTCGTTAAATGTACGAACGTTTTCTAGGCGTTTATTTTTATTTTCATTTTTATTAACTTCCATACTTTAACGATCTGGTGAGTGAGCGTCGTTTCGGTCCTCAAAGTTTCGGGCTGAACGCAAATTATTACTGACTTCACAGAGCACTTGAGCACACGCTGATAATTTCGTTTTCCTCAGAAAAGGGTTTTTAGCACCCTCGCGATTTAATAAAAGTGAAAATAAATGGTCGAAGGTGTTGGCAAAAATCGATGAATTATTCGCGAAAGATTCGCGTATTGAATCTCCGAGCGTGATTATCCGGGCAGTTTTTTTCGGTACACCTGAAAAGTGGCGAATCTGTATTATTATTTTTTATTTGATAATTTCAGCCGTACCCGAACGACTCTATACTTTATACTTTTACTACAATCAGCGGAGCGCTATTGTCTGCTAAACGACGGCGGAAATTCAGCTCCGCATTTTCTGGAATACATTTCAGGACTGCTATAACGACTCTGCGAGGAGGTAGAGTGATCAGCCGGTGGGACGAGGGGGTTGGAAATCCGAGGCTCGCACCCTGTCGCCGCGCACAGCGCATTGTTTCGCAATCATGAAGAAGCGATTACCTACCTAGCGCGAACGACGTTATGATTGTCGGTTCCCGCACCAGTACTTAGAGAATTTTCTCAACGGGCACGCTACACATTGCGCCTGTTACGCCTCTCTCTCTCTCTCTCGACTCGCCGAATAATTTTCACCCCCTATAGTCTCTGTGCGCGAGATAAAGAGTGCCAAAAAAGGAAGAATTACAACAACAAAAAAAAATACTTCGCTATAGCACGCCGGTTATTATTCCGCATTGTTTAGAATTTATATACGCGAAAGTGTGTAAGAGAATACAGCGAGGCTCTCGCGACCCACCATTAAATTTTTTTTTTTACTACTATACAGATAGAAAAAAAATATATTTAAGTATCTTCTTCTCTCCACGTCCGCAATTAAAATCAATGCCTCTCTAGCAGCAGTGAATCGATCGCAGCTGCCTCGAGCCAGAGGAAGCTCTCTAGCTCTCCGGCCCGAGGAACTACCGGCGAATTCTCTTCGGTTCGCCTCCCAAAAAAAAAAAAAAAAGGAAAACGGAAGAGCGAGTCTAGCGTCGCGAGATAAGGTTAGAGATAAGATCCGGCGCCTCAGTACCGGTTAATAACCCGCTGTTTATGCGGTGGAAAAAATAAAAGAAGCGAAAAGATGGTGGTAACAAGAAAGCAGAAAGAAGGTTTTGAGCCGAGAAACGTTGCGGCCATTGAAAGATGGAAAGGGGGTTGTCGGGAGTGGGGGGGGGGGAGGAGGCTGTGTGTATGCCCTGTTGGTAAAGCTGTGCGAGCGAGAGCCCTGGAGGTAAGAAAGAAATGGCGAAAGCTCGTATATATTGCGCAGGAAAACTCTGGAGGGGGTTCAAGAAAAAGTGGGGCGAGAGGGAGCAAAGCCGCGCAGGAGCGGGGGTTGGCGGGGCGGGGGGGGGGGGGGGGGGGGGGGGGGGGTTGCTGACGGCGTTAGCATCTCTGGTGCACACACACTCGACAGACCATCAACCCTCCGCGACCCCCTCATTTTCTTCGCGCCGCAGCCGCCCCCCTCGCGGCCCCCGCGCGGTCTATTAAAAAGTTGAAGATATCTCTCGCCCCCTCAGCGGTGTGGTCGGCAGGTGCGGGAATATACACCGCAACGGTGGGGATGATGAAAGCTGAGGACGGTGCCCCGGCGTCGGAGTTTTCGCCCCGGCACTGGGTGACGAGGACGTAGATACGTCGACCACGACGGAGGGCGCCGAGGGGGGTTGAAGAGGTTTACCGCTTTCCAACGCGCTCGGTACAAGAGGGCGCCGGAGGGTGCAGCACACCGGGGTGCTTAACACGAACCCCTCTTCACCTTCTTGCCCGTTCGTTCCTCCGGTAACGCCCTCTCGTCCCCCCACCGCCCCCCCCCATCCCCTATTTACTACATCATAAAATCTTTAAAAATCCTCCGTATAAGCAGACGTTCGAGACCCGCAGGTACGCTACGTGCAACGCACGTCCAACCCCCATTTTGTTTTTCCTCCCTTCAGCCGGTATTTTAAACCCCCTTTTCTTGAGCGATATTCGTTCGTTCTCGTATAGATGGTAGTCTTTTTTTTCCCTTCCTTCCTATGCCGTTTTTCCTCCTTTTACCCCATTTTTTTTTAACCCGCCTTTTCTTGAGCGATATTCGTTCCTCCCCATATACATGGTAGTATTTTTTTTCTTCTCCATCCTAGGTCGTTTTTTCTTCGTCGTTAGATCCGCATTACAGCGCGCGTGCGTGTACTTAACTCGGTGTTCCAACGAGAGGGAGCCGGCAGAGCGAGCGCGTGCCCCCGATACACGACCGGTAATTACCGATAACTTTTAACTCCGAACGAGAGCAGCAGCGCCCGGAGCCGCGGCAGCCGGGGCTGTAAGGCCACTGGGCAAACTGCATCGAACTCGAGGGAACTACCGAGGGCCACTATAGTTATTAGTCCCGCACGGTCAGGGCGACGCTGTGTTCGAACCCCGAGGCTACGTGTGCGCGGTGCGAAAAGCTCGAAGCAGTTTCGCGATGCACGTGAGGGTGAAACGGGGGGGGGGGGGGGGTTTAGAGGGGGAATATTTATCTCATGGAAAAAGAGAGATCCGGTCTGTAAACGGCTTTTCCGTGAGCGTACGTGCACCCCCGTATCATTCGGTGCTATCTTCGCCGGGGACTTCGATTTACGAGCTCTTTCTCTCCACGGGGCGAAGCGCGGGGGGCGAAAAGGGGGGCGCGTGTTCTCCGCGCGAAAGAACTCGACGTACGTTCTCGGCCGAGTTACGTGTAGCAGATACGCGCCGTGAGAGCCGAGAGATAGCCCGTGAAGCCCTTTAGTCAGGTTGCCTTCGGAAGGGTAGCGCGAGGATAGGGCCGATGTTCTGCCGTCGGAAAGGCGAAGCCACCGGGGGACCGGCGGCGATCTCAGCGAGCGAGACCGCTCTCTCTTCACGGACATGCCGACGATACGTGACTTCTGGTCCTCGGGGATTTTTTTTTATTGATCATCGATATCGATAACCTTCGAGGCCGTCAAAAGGGCGGCCAATGCCGTAGTGCAGTATGAGTAAATCAAGCTATTAAATGGTAAAGTGTGAAGAGAAGAGAAGTGAAGGGAGGACTAGTCTCGTTAAAATAATAAAGATTGGTATGTAAGTATAGAATCTGATGTTATTTTATATATTTTTTTTTATATTTTATATAATTTATAATTTTGTATTCGGAGCTCTGTAGTGCTCCCATGGAAATAAAGTATACGCATAAATATATTTCTGGATATATAGTATATATACAGTATATATAAGTTGTATTCTATGTATCTTGAAAATATATATAAATTATATATTCTTCGTATATGTGGCATATTTAATTTACATGCATGACATATGTTGCTTTTATATCTGTTCTATATCTCCTATACATCTTGAGTACATTGTAATTTATATGTTCTATATAGATTAGGCTGTAGACATGTATATGGTCCTCGTCATCAGTGACATTTTGTGAATATTAACAATCACTTAAAAATAGTACTGTGATGAACATTGATTTTCTGATGATTAAAATAAATCTGTTTATATAGCCTTTTGCTTATTACAAAATAAAAACGAAGAAAGCAACCTTACTTATGTCTATGCTACCAGATAACGGATTGCCTATGCGTAAAAATAATAGCAATAAATGGGGCAGAACGTAACAATAAGTGTTGCAGAAGAGGGCGAGTGAGATAGCTGCAACGGACGCGGAGATGGTTGTGTTAAATATTGTTCAAAGGCGTGGGCTTGGATCGAGAGGTGGGGGCGGGGAAGAGGGGGTCAATTTCTCACCCGATATCTATTCAATCTCGGTCGATGCGGTTCGAACACCTTTCGAGTCCCCCTTTTCATGTCCTTTTCTCATCTGGTTCTCCCACGGCCGAGGCGGATGATACGTGTTTGTGGGAGGGCAGAACCGAAGGGGCGGAAGTCCCGGGTTAAATTTTGCGAGTCGGGCCGTTTTGATTTTCAGGCGTCGATGCGATGCCGCACGTTCCGCCGGCACACCGGACGACAATAAAAATAGTGAAGCGCGGCGTCGGGGACAAAAATAAAGAGTCTAAAGCTCGATCGAGCGGGAGGATACACAAAGTTGCGAGAAAGATGGGGTGTGGGAAGATAAAGCGCGAAGGTTAGCGGGAATAACGTCTCGCGTCCCCGACGGTACATGTGGGACGTGAGAGCGGGCACGCGTGTGTGTGTGTGTTTTTTTTCACACAGCGGGGAACGCGCGCGGCTCTCTCACGGCGCTCGCGGGACTCGTACCGAATATGATTTACGCGGCAATATAACTGGGCCGCCGACGATAAAATAAGAAGCTTGCGGTAACACTGCCTTCTGGCACTTAATCTTTCTCGGAGGTGCCCCTCCTCCCCCTCCCGACTCTCTTACCTTCTCACGAATCTCTGGTTTCTTCATCGAACGACTTTTCCGCAAACTTTGGAGTTGTCTTTTTGGGACTTAAAAAACTGGGAGATTTCGAGGGAATCGGCATATTAATTTATTAATTTATCGATACATAAATTTATCGAGCTATTCATTTGTCAATTTATTAATCCATAGATTTATTGATTTATTAGTAGATTAGAAAATGCGCTGTCCCGTGGTATCGCGTGTATACATGTGCGATTTTTTTTGTGCCTTCAGACTAATGGATATTGCCTATGGAGTAATTCATTAATGTAAGATAAAACCTTGCGTGTAGAATCGACACAATCAATGAAAATCTTATACCGATTGCTTACGCGAGTTTCTAGCTCTGATTCGTTTTATTCTAGTGCGGAGAATATTTCAAAAATAGTGTGTTTTAGAAATTTGTGTTCGGGGATGTTCAATTGATTCATTTATCGCTTTATAAATTTATCAATTTATTAATTTATCGACTTATTATTGTATGTGCGTTTGATGAGTAATTGTTTATTGCCATAGCCACAAAAATTTTAATAACCACTAATAATCCCGAATCTGGAAGACAACTCGAACAGAGAGAAAATCCCTAAAAAAAAAGGCGAGTGAGAGGGATTGGCGCCCTTTTCGTCAGACCCAATGAGATATATATATCCAGATTCGAGAGTAATCCGTCCTGTCTGTCCTCGGCAAGACTTTGCCAACTCTCTAGCCGCAAATCGGTGAAAGCGAGATTCGCGAGAGTTTTATATCCACGGGACCCTACGCCGCCCCCTTCCCCCCCCCCTCCGCGGACTGCAACTTCCAGCAGAGAAAGTTGGGCCTCCGTCTAAGTCTTCGTCTTTCTCCCGCTCACCTTTCCCTCCGCGAATATTACGAACCCCTCCGCCATTCTCTCTTCATCGTTCTCTTCTTTTTTTTCGCTCCCCCCTTCCTTCCACCCCGGCCCTTTTAACCGAACCCGATCTCCGGCACTGGCCTGAGGCTAATCGACCGGATGATTTTTCAGGGCGATTGTTCTGCAAAACTTTGCGTGCCGAGCCGTACTCTCGCCGACTTGTTCGCGCGAACGGAAAACCCCCGAGACTTCTTCCCGGACGAGGTTTAACCTCGCGGATATACCTATAATGATACCGGTGTGGGTGCAAGTAAAAGGGGCCGAGCGGGACCGAGAGGGAACGCGTTAACGTTGCGGAGTACGACGAGGCAGGGCTGAAGACCGTGCGGGGGTGGCTGTGGGGGTTGGGGTGGCTGCGGGGGTTGGGGTGGCTCATACCCCATCAACCACCCCCCGCTCGTCCTCGAAGGGATTCCCGGCGCGGAGGTCCTCCCAGCAGGGGGTGGAAACGAGGAACCAAGGACGATAAGACGAAGGACTTCATCGTCGGGACTGATTGGCCGATTTGTCACCCCTTCCCGGCTAGTCGGGACGACGCCAGACGAGCGAATCTCCAACCTCCGTCCGGTTAATTGAAGCGGCGAGAGTCAGATATAAACACAGTGAATTCTTCCGCCAGCGCGATCTCCGACCAGTCCGGAGGACTGAGAGTGTCCCGGTGAGAAGAAAGCGGAGAGAATGGAAGGGCGAAGGTGGAAGTGAAAAGGTAATTCGGTGCACCCGAACGGCGATCGGTGAGAAGTAACTGGCAGGTGTAGGAGTTTCGTCCCTTGGTCGGTAAGGTAGAGCGGGACTCGTCGGAAGACGGGGCAGGTTGGGATAGATGCGATAAGAAGAGATTTGATCCAATTCCTACAATTTATTGTAGATTCTTCGAACACGTTACACATTACAATAGGTATCAACTTCTGTTGTCCACAAACGTTCACAATTATTTTCTTCTTGATTTTACGAATATTTCATTCAATATTATATTCAATTAACAACAACAAAAATTTATAGGTTTGTTAATAAAAAAAGTTTCTCACATATACGCAGACAGGACTCTTTACAGGATATATTTGCATGGATTAGACTATACGATATGTATCACGCTACCTTTTTTTAAATTTGGCTTCGACACACTACCGTGTCTCTTGTGATATGCGTTTTAATACTCCAATTCCTTCAGCTATATGGTCAGTAATTCCCGAGCGTACCACGGCGTTGAATCTCTTGTTTTTACTGCATCCGTTTCAACTTGCCCCGTCTTTCAACCAACCCCGCTCTTCCTCCCGCTTCCTCATTCGTTTCTTTTACCTCCCCCGTTAAGCGAACCCTCGCCCGGACGAGAGAGAGTTGATCCGCGACGTTGATTGAACGAACTTATCGTAATGGAGCCAGGCCAAGGCGAGAGACCGATCGGAGTTTCGCTGCGATCTTTCGTCTCGGCGTTACAGCATCCGATCTACCGATACAGCGGAGCTCCGCAGCCACGGTCATCCCCGAAGAGGAACGACCTCCGACCCAATACAAACTTGTTCTCTCCGATCTCTTCTGTCCTTTTACTTTTCACACGTGAGGACTTTTCTCTCCCGATCCAGCTCTCCTCCATTACCGTTGACACTGCGAGCGCGCGGGGCTGCTTTCATGGGAATTGCCGATAACGTCGAATCGACGAATCCTCCGGAGTCTCGTGCGACTCTTCGCCTCCGTATCTACCTCTTGCCGTCGTTGAGCACCCGTTGTACTATTCGTGACTATCCGGGTTCTGTATCTCTCCTGTTTTTTTTTTTATTTTTTTTTTGTTTTTTCTTCGGTTGATGGAGTTCTTTACTCGAGACTTTTCTACTCGACGAGCGATTCGATTAACGCCCGAATGTACCGGCCGATAATTCGGCCGTTTCGATTCGATTAGTGAGATCGCTGATTTTCGGTCTCGAGTTCGATATCTCGGACATTATTGGAGACGAAATGTGCGCTCGGGCCTTTGTGTCGGTGGTAACATTTCACTTTTTTTTTATGTTTAAATATATGTATATGATTAAAAATAAAAAATGTTTTTAAATGATACAGCGGTAAACGGTCTTTTAAAAATGACTTATATGTAACTCATGTATAAATAGCGTTACTTTTCGGGCTTGCCGAGAGTGGTGTAAGTGGAGTTTTACAGCCAAGTGTACTATAAACACCCCGCGCATGCGCACATCGGACCGATTTAACTTTATTGCACGCTCCTCCTACTTTACGCACGTTTCTCGTATTTTACTCCACTTCTCCTGCATTCGTTACAGAAAATATTATGCGATACTAGTGCGATGTAGCGATCATACGCGGACTGTGAAGTAAGTTCACAGCGTGCCTGTAAAGTTCGCTTTACCGCACTTGCATCGCAAATTTCTGTTATTTCCTCATAGAGGAAGCTACGTTTCGGTACCAAATATTAATGTTAATATTATTGTTATTATTGGGAACACACTGCGGTGAAAATGTCCGCGTCGTTTCGGCTCCGTTGATTTTGTTTCGAGTGCGGACGTTAGACCGGATGGAGAATTTAATTAAGTACAAACCCGACGATAAATCCGCGCTCGCTTAGTAATGCGGTCGGTCCAGGCGTGTTGTTATACAAAGCCGGGAACGAAGAGAGGAAGAGAATGGGGTGGAAAAAACGGGGGTAGGGCAAACACAGAGTAGAGAACAACAGAGAAAAAGGGAAACGGGATTTAAGGAAGACACATAGTTGGAAAAATCCTAATGAATAGTAATGGTCGAGCCGATTACTGGAGGACTGTACGTACCGGAGGGTATCAACGGAACAAAAACAAAAAAAAAAGAAAATAGGAAAAAAATTCGCGCTTGGAATGAGAAAGTAGATGAGCATGAAAACTCGCCCTCGATGCTCTCGAACTGTTCTGGCGGAGACTGTGTTCTTCAAACATTCATTGAACGAAAAGTTGCCTCCCGATAGGAAAATTTAGATTAGATTAGATAAAGCGCGAACTGGCAGTTCTCTGATTAATTGTTCATTACTATTTACAATTAGCAATTACTACCTAAACTGGGAAAAAAATTTAGTTGATTCAAAGAAATGCATTTGGTTGATCGGAAATTTGGTTAGGTTGACCAATCTTTATTGTTATGATATAAGGCGTATTTAAATCGACAATATGATCGATGTCAAAACACTGAGTCAGTTCAAACATTCTATTTATTCAAAAGGATATCTACCAGTTTGGTTGGCTTGATCAGCGATCGGTCAACCAACGTATTCATATTTTGATTTTTCAATGTGAAGAACTCCGTTTGTTCTTTTCCTTTAATGAACGGTTTTGTTATACTAAACTTCCAAATATTTTAGAGCACATCGTTATTTGGTTGAATCATGCAACATAAACGCTAAGCTATATGCTGTTCACTATATATAATCGCAAATCTGTCCACATCGGCAAAAACTTCCAGACTCGGAGCCTTTTTATTATTTTTATTATTACCGTATGAAATAAAAATTCTAGCTACTTGTTTCACGGCTTAGATCGTGATAAGTTGTAAAAAAAAAAAATATCGTCCTGAGAAAGGTTAATGGAAATTTCGACATCACGTGGCGAGGATCCTGGATCCGCTGGAACGAGCATATGCAAATCTTGCCGCTCGAATGGAAAGGTATTGCATGTTTTACGGTCCAATAGCGAGGGGCTTTTATCGTTGCTTCACGTTGTCTAGGAGCTGAGCGCTATACGATTTGCGTGGTAGTTGTATCGTTGTTCAGTTATACGCGCAACCAGCATTCGGCTTTGATATAATAAACGTTATACGGGGTATGCACATATACGGATTTCATACTTTACAACGCACTCTGCCTCTTATAAACAACCAAGCCTTGCGGGGAGGGGGGAGGGGGGAGGGTTAAGTGTTACGATTTTCAGAGATTGCTCTCCCGGAATTACAGGACTCCCGGTAACCCGCGTCTTTGTATATGTATATCATTTCAGAGACGCCTGTAAACGGCTTTCCCCAGATTAATAACCCCATTCACCTTCTGCATACCGACAATTCGTTGCATTCCGAAGTGAACGAGAAACTCGATTTTCTTCAACTAAAACTACCAACCTTTACAGGAATTCCTCTGGATGCCTCCTTGAAGAGATGGAAAACTTTCAGCCCGATCGTTGCTCAGTCGGTAACGAATACTACGATAAATATTTACTTATTTTGAAGCTCGGTAAAACTTTTGGAGAACAAAAATTATCAGGTTCTCCTCAACAGTTATGTGGTCAAGCTAACGATTTCCAATAATGGATGTGGAAGAAACTTCGAACAAGTTGATTAAGGATTTTCGTTACCGACTGAGTCGGTTTGTCACTGCCTCGAAACGATAATAGAACCTTTATTGATTATACACATTTTTTCATCGGTACGGACTTTGCTCCCTTCAACTGTTATCTGCCTTTATTGTCTTTTTTACCACAAAAAGAAAATAAAAAAAATTAACATGACAAAGCTAATAGTATTCTCGTAATTTCGTGCATGCCGTACGGTCTATCCGGAGGGGTTATTGTACCTAAATAACCGCCGCCCACGTTTCCGACTATATTCCTTTCGCGTCCTCGTTCCCTCCCGAGGGCCGATATTCGTGTTTCATCAGCACCACCGTCGACCGTCCATACACCCCTTTGATCCGAGTGGTGTCGCTGTTCGGCAAACAGCAATGACCGTACGTTAGCCGATTTCGGCGGTCGCCCTTGGCAAATAGCGAAATTTCATTTCGTCGCGGGCAGCGTCCCCGAGTTTCGATACCACCGCAGCTTTCCCGTCCGGGCTACCAAATTAACAGGCGGTAACTTTCGGCCAACATATCTTCGGCTTCGGGCCACGCACGATTTCCGACCAGCACCGACGAGAGGTAAACCAGACACATGCTATATGTACTCTGCACTCAGCACCCTACGATGTACCGCGTACATCGTGCACTACGGGATAATTCTATCGGCGATATAAAATAGAGGATTAACCGATGGGCCGATTGTACGCGTTAAACCGTGACGCGTTATACGAGCCGTCCCTATTTAATGTTTGTCTTTGTACCTACCTGCGTGATTTACCATACGTACTGAATTACAGTTTCGATAATTTAGATCGTCGATGTAACGCTAAATTTTAAACACTCCGGCTACGAGACATCGAGGGTGTTTCCGTTGCGTAAACACGTCGCGTTCTCGCGTAGTTCTGTAACGAGCTGGGTTGCATAACGAAACACGAAACGAAACAAAACAAAAACGAGATTGCAAGTACAATTAGCACTGCCTCACTCCCCGGTTCTCTGTAAGTGCGTACACTCATTGCTGAGCGAATTGTCCGCATTGTTCAAAATACGTTCGGCAGTTGATGATTTTATGTACCGAATTCCCGTCGATATAAAAATTCCTCATGCATACGCGTATCTTTGTCGGATGTGAAAAAAGGATATTCGTTAAAGCAACTTTTCACTGAATTGGAATATGCAGTTATTCATTTAAAAACAAAAAAGAAACAGATTCGGTACGTTCACATTTTTTAAAAAATGTTTCATAAAATTGCATGTGGTCGATAAATCTACGTAGTTGTGTAAAAATCACCTAAATATACATCACTGCCAATTAAATATCACTGCATGTAGGGTGATCGGACGTGGCCAATGGTTAGGCGAAGCTCGGCACCGATGTTGCCAATATTGACATGCGAGCTTGGCATAATCATCAGGGAGCCTTGGAGGATAAGTATTTGCCAATATTGGCACCCAACATTGGCCCCAAGGTTGATCAAGAGGATCGTCCGATAATTGGTTCTCAACGTAAGCCCTCCATAGGTTACTTATATAGGGCAAAAGTGGTTTAAACGTATACGTTTTTTAATATTGTAAAAGTTAAAATATCCCTTTTTCATGCTTTGCCTGCAAGAGATTTTATTCGACAATTGCCGCATAAAAATTGGTCCCATTATCGATCACTCTCGTTCCATCGGCAAAACCTACATGTGTGTAGGTTTTGCCCAAAGCAAAATAAATTTAGTTCCGTTTTTCCATGTAACTAAAAGCCTCTTTTGTCAGTCGGCATCTCCAGTTGCACATTGAAACACGAAAAAACTAAACGACCTTACACGAACAGTTAACAAACCCTCGCTCCCTGGCTCTCCGTGAGTGCGTAGACAGATTATTGAGCATATTGTACGAATCCTTCAAAGTATGTTCGGAATTTGGTGATTTTACATATCGAATTCCCGTCATGATGAAAATTCCTCATAATATTTGCGTAGCTATGTCGAATATTAAAAAGTGATATTCGTTAAACCCTCGACCTTCCGTTAAAAACGAATTTGCCCTGACTCGAAATATTCAGTTATTGATTTATAAGAAATAAAACAAAAAAAAACTTATCGATCCCGAAAATTACGTTTAAAAGTATAAAATATAATTGTTATTGTGGAGAAATCTGAATGTTATTGAATGTAATTTAAAAAAATCATTTATTAAATTCCGAGCGTTTAATAAATCTGCCCGATGTGAAACCTACCTGTCCAAAAGCCTCGTTAGTCAGCCGTATTCGTCGACTCGATTCCGAACTGCATGTGCCGTAGCTCGTGGCAGCAGCTTGGGGGCTGCTATTGCCAAGGTATATATAGACGAGCGTCGTCGATTTGACATTTCGACGGGACGGTAAGCAGTTCGGGCGGGAGGGCGAGCGGAGGGTTCCGAGTGGGAAAGTTAAACGCGACATGGTGCGAGATGGATATGTTCGCATAAAGACAGGCTCGTTCGCACACCGGCCCGTCACTCACGACATCGCCTTTTACCTCGTTGCTCGACGGATCGCGATGTACACCCATCGTACAACACAAATCGTTCGCTGATATTGTGTACACGTACAGGCTGCGCATATTTGTACGGAAATACGATACGAGAAAGGTCCGGGCGAAAAGGGCTTTAACCGTATTTGCGAGGGCGAACTAAATAGGGGCGCGAATAGCTCGAGCGCAATGCAATGTCGTGGCCTCACTGTTTACAGTACTGTACCTGTTTATCGTCTGTCGTCGCGACAAAAAAGTCTACTCTGTGAGTAGGGAGCTTTGCAAGTGAATCTACTCGATAGATGATCCGCTTTTAAGGTGATGTGAAATTCCACCGCCGGTAACAAAAATTGGCATTACATAAAAATTGGTGGTACATTAAAATCGATTGGAAATTAAGGATTTTTCATTGAAAAAAACTCAACGAAAATGCATCCCCATCAAAATTTGCATTTATCAGTTTACGTATTTACAAAAACACCGTTATCGATAGTTTCCTCGATCGAGGACTCACGCAGTAATACAAGTCGACTTCCTTTACTGTTAACAAATGCACGATGTTTTGGATGAACAATCGCGAAAATTTAGCATCCGTCTGACTAGTGTTCCGTCTTTCACCATAATTAAATTTTCGATAAATATTTATTTCGGCAAAAAAAAGAAAAATCACGGTCGCCGTGTTTAGTAACCGTTTATTGTACATGTGGGAATGGCGAGACAAAAAGTCTGCACGTACACACTGATGCAAAACGCACGTCGTACATACAGGATCGGCAAAAGTTTTTCGTCCTACAGCTTGGTTTAAGTTTTTCGGTCGTGTTTCCTTAGGATCTCTTGTTTCTCTGCTCTATCCCGCACGTACGAGCACTCGAGGCAATACGCAGTACGTGATACGTCTAAGCGGGCGTGCGGGAGAATAAGCGCACGGAGATCGTAAGGCGGAAAATGGACGAGAAAGGATTCGTCATGGCAAAATACGTAAATACGATTGTTCACTCACTCGGCTGACGCGGACGTCGATGAAGATGTGGACAAACGTTCATACGATAGCTCCGCGTCTCCTCCTTGGAACATGCAACGAGAATAATAATCGCTTTGTTTTCTTCGCACAGCGAACAGCAAAAACCCGCGACCGCACTACGCAGTTATATTCACGTGAATGGCTGGCTAGGTGGGGGAGGGGAGGGGAGGGGTTAGCAACCATCATTAGCCAACCGTCAGCGCTTCTTCTTTAAGGTAGTCCTTTCGTTATGTCTGACGCCACCTAAGTTCGAGATAGGAATGAGAGAGATTAAAGCTCTCTTCTGGGTGGAATAAAAATATTAAAAAATCGGGCATATGGACGGGGCTGGAAAGATTGTTTTTTGCATAATAATTATCCCAAAATGTTATTAACAAATTGATGAAAAATTAAATTCTTCAACAAATCTCCCGAAATCCTAACTTTTTTAACGAAAATGATTCGTTCATTTTTTTATTAAACGTATCAATGTTTTCAGATTTTTAAATTCACTTTGAATCCTGTGATTTTCTACACATTTTTTCCATATAAAAAAAAAAAATCAAAGTGAATGTAAAAATCTATCTACGCTCGTCGGGCAAAAGCGTGTCACGACTGAAGCCAACATGGCGGCCAGCTCTGGCCTGTTTTATCTACACGCATGCGCAACGCGCGCTCTACTAACCCATCGGTTTATTATTCCATAAAATCAAAAAGAAAACAAAACGGATAAGAGTAATTATTAAATTGAAATTAGGCTTAAAAAGAAGCGGCACAATTCAAGGTGTAATTGAATATATTCTTCCAATTTATTAAGTGCTATTAGCCTGTTTCTCTTCAAAACAGCACACTGCCTGGCGTGTCGCCAGCGATCCCTCCTTAATTACGCTCACCGCGAGTCTCTCAATGCAAATGGCGGATTCTTTCTTCTATGCACGCACACCGGCCATTTTTTTTCCCTCGCTACAATCCTTTTCTCTCGGATTCAGTGACGAGAAGATGATTGTCGAGACTAGACGGAGACATTTGCCGGGCGCAGGCTGTCTGCATGAGAATGTTTTCTTCTACCTGCTGTGTATCGTATACGACAGCTGCCGCGGCTGATGCTGCTGCCTATTAAACGTCTCGGTATCCTGTCCTCCGCGTCCGTACAATTCAAACCCTCGAGATGGAAATAAAAATAACAGCGCAAAGAGGGGAAAATTCTCGGTAACGAGCGAAAGCTATATAGGGTTGGAAGGGAAAGGCAAAGTCACGAGCATTCGTATATTTTCATAAAGGAAAACGCATCTATTTTACAAGTCGTCTACAGAATTCACAGGTGGCGTCTAGTCGACTCGCGACAATGTATAAGAAAAAAAAAGAAACGCCACATCTCGTCCCAGCGCTTTTTTTTTTAAGAAAACGGGAAAGAAATTTTATGTCTGTTATGACGGCTCGCCCGTGCACGGCGGAAAATACGGCGTCGTTCGAGATAACGATGAAAAATACGGTTAGGAAAAAAAAAGTTAAAGCCGCATCGAGTGGCTGAAAAAATAATCTGTCGTTGTTAGCCGCTGCATGGCTCTGGTAATTTTGCCTCGTTGGCAAATATCGTTACGGTCTTTTATCTCCTGTTCCAGTCTCCCAGTTCCAGTTCCAGTCTCATTCTCTGACAACGCTTCGCTCTCTTCGTTACGTACGTTTAATTGTGAATTATGCGCATGAATATTAAACTCCGTCACATCAGTTACGACGAATCTCTAAGAGATTCGTTGAGGATATTTTTCACATGCTATTTTTCATTTTTTAGTCTGTAGTTCCAAAAACGAAAAGATTTTTTTTAATTTAATTGAAGAATATTTCACACTGTGTGCATACTTTCTGGTAATTCTTGAGAAACTATTTGCAGTGTACTTGAATGTTTATTTTCGCTCCGACACTAAATTGCACGATTGCAAGGAAAATTTCTCATCCAACCATACTTAAAAAAAAAAGTGACCACCTCTCGTACTTTCTTCTCCACAAATGCGTCAGCTAAGTGTCTGATGAGTGTTGAGAAACTATTCGAAACGTCCTCGCATTTTGATTTTCCCACCTAAACTAAAACCCGCGATTGCAAGTAAAATTTCTCATCCAACCGTACCTAAAAAAAAAAAAAAAAAAAAAAAATTACTACCTCTCGCACTTTGTTCTCCACGGATACGTTCGCTAATTGACTAAACGAATCGGGCGCGATCCTCGAGGCAACTCTTCAATTTTCATTCCTAAAATCCTCCAGACATCGTTACCGTTAAAGCTACTCCGACACCGTAGCAATTCCACTGCGTTCGATACACGAACAGTCTTTTTTGTCGGTTTTTCATGGATCCACAGTTGCGCGTTTGTGGAGTCCGATCGTTGATCCTGTAGCGGCAGCAGCAGTGCAGCGGGATCTTCGCCGACGGAGCAAACGACTATTCCCCATCATCGAGCAAAGCCAGCTCGTTAATGGACGCCACACTCGGTGTTTGCGAGATTAACGTGCCTTCACAGGATCCACCTTGGGAACATTTTCGCTCGGCCGAACATTCGAGAACTCTCGACAATGTTTGGCTTTGCCGATGCCGGGCCGATTGTGCAAGCTGCCGGGTGTTGCCTCGGTCGGGAGAGCTTGGATTGCATCAAGAGGAGCTTGCTCGACCAGGTGAGGACATCGGTACCTACCGCGGACGTACGGTCAGAGACTCCCGCAGAGATCAGAGAACTCGACCGTCGTAGCTCATCTAAACACTACATGTGTGTCCGTCCGTGTACGCACATGCACGATCGGTACGCATACACGCCAGTGTTTGTATGTCAGTGTACAACCAGGTTCATACAGTAGAATCTCGATTATCTGAACTCGCCGAGATCGTGTTTAGTTCCGATAATAAAAAATCAGGACAATCGGAACTCAATTTTTTCTTACGGCATTGTGAGACCCAGATAAATAAGACACAAAGATGAAACAGGCACTGAGAAAAGAATTGGTTGGTTTAACCAAAAGTCCCGGTGAAATACGTTCAAAGCTGTTATTTGTTTGGTACAAATGAAGCATTGTTTTGTTCCGATAAACCTACATTCTGATAAACGACACTCCATTTTTTTATGACAACACGTCCATGAATAAGGCTTGTATAAATTAAATAACAGTATAAATTAAATTACAAAACATATTTTTAATAACACGGGGGTTCTGTAAAAGAAAATCGTTGATTTTTAATTGGCAAGCGTATTTAAGGCGATTCAAACGATTTGATATTATAGCTAAGCTCTGATGCGTGCTCTGCTACTGAAACTGCAAGTGTGCGAGCGGATCGACGTTGGAATAGGAAAACCGCGCTTCAATACGCTTGAACACGGGCGCGGATTCCGCCGTGGCGAGCCACAATGTACAATATTCCGCGCGAAAGTTCTGATAACCGAGCGTTCGGATAAACGGCGTGATCATTCGAATAATTGAGGGTTCGTATGATCGAACTTCGGATAATCGAGGTTCTACTGTAGTTGCATACGCGGCACTGATGTAAGTCGTTCATATGCCTATTGTATGGCTATGCAAATGGCAAACGTATCTCTGCGCCGAACATTGACTGTCGGAACGGCTTGCATCCACTCTCACGAGCGTCATACATATATACAAGCTGATTCACCAAACAGTTTGCCTCGATGCGCATCTACTCGACATGTATCGATTCTGTCGCGGTAATGTGTTACACATCGAACGGAGGACACTTCATTTATTTGTTCTCTCGGCAATAATAAATTGTGTCGAAAATCCTTCGTGATGAATTTTCCGTAACACCTGTACGTATCGTACGGTCGTATGGAAAAATATCGAGGTTGGAGTATAAAAAATTGGCGGAATATTTTTTGGAGCGGAACGTATTTATTATAAGCAATAAATGATATGGGAAAAATTACGACAATTTCGCTTCCACATAGATGATATTACGTTTTCGTAAACGCAAAAAAATGTTTCGAGATTTTAGTGTCAGAGTACTTAAAATGGTCTGAAAGGTCGAGAAATGTGATTTTTACCTAGTGTAGAGATTTGTGTGTGTATGACAAATTTGCAACGTTTAAAATTACTGTAACTCGGAAACGGTTTAAGATAGCCAGTTGAAATCTCGTACACTAGTCCTTCACGTTCCGGACGATCCCGATATAATTATTTTATTACCGGGGAAAAAAATGACCAAATAAAAAAAGTACTTTCGCTATAACATTTTCAATGTTTCCGAGCCGGCGCTATGTTTACTGAGGTTCCAGCGCAGCCGTTGTCTGAATAGCCGAACGTCTCCGAGCGCACTTATCGTTCGTGTCGGTACGTTGGGAAAATTTAACTACTTGCGCCATAAATCCCGTAGTTCAGGGCCGAGGACTTTGATGCCTCGTTGCTATGCAAAAAAAAAAAAAAATTCAAGCCATTGTGCGCTTTGGTCTCGGGGCGGTAAATTTATTTATCCGTATATGTTGTACAGGAGCGATCCAGGAGCGTACATGCACATTTATTTCTCGCTCTAGGCAAATTATTCTCGCAGCAAACGAGGGAGAGAGAGACGACTCTTTATCTCTTTAGCGTATCCGGAAAACGCAGCGCGCGACGTTCCCCTTTAACTCGCGTATAATCGTGGCACCGCGCACATCCCCCCCTCCCCCCACCCCACCCCCTACCGTTCGTGGTTCCCGGCTAATCCCTCTAACGAAAATATGAGCCAAGCTTGCAGTTTTGAGCCGAAACAGAAGCTCATTCCTGCTCTTTAGCCACACCCGAGAGCGGTGCAAGCGACGCGGCCACGCAATTTGGTAGCCTCGCTTAATCGCCCTAAACGGTTATGAATGGGCCGTGCAGAAGTCACGCGCTACCGTCCAACGACGGGGAAGGGGTTGAGAAAAAACGTCACCGCCGCACCGGACACCGGGCGGAAGAAAATTTTTCCGATAGACGAATAACTATACGAAAGGGACGTTTTCTTTCACAGTCAGGTAATTCCTCATCGGAAAATGCCTTGAATTTCGCGCGTGGAATCAAATGAATTTTTTAGGTAAGGTGGGAAAAAATGTCATAAACCGAGAACAGGAATCAAATCAATTTTGAGTCACACATTTTAAGAGTGAGTTTGTGCACGAAATAACGCCCGCGACAATTGCCCGAAGTTTAGAACTCCGATAGACGTACAGAGAGTTGGACGTAGGAAAAAGCCTTCAGACTTTGGAGAATCATAATACTAAAAACCCAGTGTTAATTGGGTCTCGCAGCGAATGGGGAAACAAATGAATTTTTTATGTAAAAGTGTGAAAAAAAACAAAGCTTCCTCTATGAATAAGCAAAAGTATTTAACCCGGAATAGGAATTAAATCAATGTTGAGTCACACATTGTAAGAGTGAGTTTGTGCACGAAATAACGCTAGCGACAATTGCCCGAAGTTTAGAACTCCGATAGACGTACAGAGAGTCGGACGAAGGAAAGAGCATTCAGACTTTGGAGAATCATGATACTTAAAGCCCGGTGTTAATTGGTACCGGGACTTTCGTGCCGGTTAGAGAGAAGCTTCTCGAGCTTTCCGCAGAATTCTCGCGCCCAGGTAACCGTCTCGCGTATTCTCTCTATCTCCCCGAGCTTTCTCGCACTCCGTGGCCTACCTTGTTCCTCCTCTTCGCTCCTCGCCACAGTTCCACTTCGTGCCTTCTCCTCCATTAACTTCCGGACGAACGTGTCTCGGCTAAGATTGGATTACCGCGATGCTCTTGTGTCTCTGCCTGTCTCGCTTCCACCCCTCGCATTCTAAACCATCTCCTTCTATTATCTTCTCGGCACCGACTCTCGTTCCCGTCGTTCGACCGACTCACTCGTGCATTGCTGGTACGTTTGTATTCGAAGACTAACGAAGGCACATCGTGCCATATCTCGCCGAATATCCCAGAGGAATTTCTCCGGCCCCCCCAAAAATAACTATGCACACATAACAAGTTTCATGAAAACTGAAAAGCCAGTTTCAAGAAAAAAAAATCACAAATTTATTCGCTGAGCAACAAAAGCCAATAAATGCTCTTTTAATAGTAATATTAATTCGCTTAATATTAATGTTCATTCTCTCAAAATTAATATCAATTCACTTAACATTAATGTTAATTATTCCAAAATTAATATCAATTTGTCTAATATTAATGTTAATTCGCTTGATATTAATATCAATTAACAGCACTCAAAAACATAAATACCCAATTTTTCAAAAAAATTAAAATGGCATAAAATCTTACCATTTCACTAGATTTCGGCCAAGTTCAAATTCAGATACTCGCAGATACTCACGGATACTCACAAATACTCAGATGGGTTCCAAAGTGGATATTGAGAACGCGCGAAGCGCGCGAGCCAACATGACCCCTAGTACTATAAACAATCTCCAAAATATATCAATGTCCATAAAATGTCAATTTTTTAAAAATAAATACACTAATACGACTAATATTAATTCGCTTAATACTAATAGGAATTACGTAAATTATGCCGTAATTTTTTCTAATAAAAAAAAAGTTGCCATTATTAATATTGGGCTTGATTTTAGGCGAATACTATGATCCGATTTATGTCCAGCTAGACAAAATACCAGGAACACTGCGTTCATATTTCCGTCGGTTCCGCAAGATCGGGAGTTAGTGGCTCGGTAGACGAAGAAGAACGGGTGAGAAGTGTTTTTCACATGGTCGCGTAGCTCTTCACGCCTCGCCGCTCACCGGGGGTGGTGCTGGATGCTGGCCACGGTAGTTCCGCCACCGTCGTAGCGCTCCCTGTGGTCTAGGTAGCGGTTACGGTATAGCGTCGACAAAACTTCTAACCAAGCCGCGCGACCTCACCGTCGTTAACGGTGTCGAAAGCTAGCCGAAAGATAACGCAACTCCGGAGCAAAGTCGAGTCTCTCTCTGGATGGACACGACGCCCCGGGCGCGTTCACGGAGTCGGAAGCGAACGGAATCTCTCTGCGCACTCGAGCGATCTTGATGAAATTCCAGGCATTTTGGGCTGCTGCTTCCCGCCGATGCTGCAACAGTCCCACCGCTCTATCCCGATGTCCAATTATCGCGGAGACTTCGAAATTCATCAAACTTTGTTCGATTCATGATAATTTTTGTTTATTTAAATATAAAAAAAAAAATAATTACTAAGGTTAATTAAATAATATAGAAAAATTATAATATTAAGTTTGTCATTCATGAAGAGTTTAACACAATAAATGGTGACATCGAAGTGTTTAACACAATAAATGGTGACATCGAATATTCCGCAGTTGGACTCGTTCTTATAAAAATTGTATATACTGTCGTCGCCGCTGCGACCGCCGATAGAGCTGACGGATCTGCATCGACGAATCGAGAGCACGGGAGGCAAAAGAAACTTGCCAGGCCGAGAGTCGACGAGTGAAACGAGACGAGCGAGCGGCTCTCGGAGTCAGCAACCGAAGTCTGACTGAATTACTATAGCCGAGGCTCGAACTTCCGCTCGACTAATTACGTGAGTCTATAACTTTGCATTTATTATCGGGTAATTGGAGGGTTCTGGGAAACACAGAGAAGCCAGTAGAGCTGTAACACGTCTCGGATGCCGCCGCAACTACTCGATCGAATATGCCGACGTTGAGATTCATAACGGCGCTCAGTTGCCGGCGAACCCTGAAAGCTGCGCTATATCGCGAGCTCAAGAACGGGGTTGATTAACTGCAACCACTCAAGTGCTACGTAAGAACTTCCGTACAATGTTGTAACGCACTCATCGAGTGCACGGTAACGATTGCGGCGAGCCAAGTTCATCTTTGCCCGGCATCACGCGAGGAAAAAAGTAATTCGTGAAAGTTGTCTCAAACCTTTTGGGAGCGCGCGAGGTCACTCCGACCTCAAGATCGTTCAATGAAATAGTGCGCGGCTCCAGCTTCAAACACTTGAAACTTAAAAAAATCGCTACAAAAAAGTTCCAACTTATATATTTTTTTTTTCCTACTAGCAGCGATCGCGTATCCTCAAATCTCTGTATTTGGTTTTTTATTTTTATTCCTTTTATAGATTAAATGTTATTTTCTCGCGCGACATACCCGTGGCTATTAATGGCCAATGCAGTGTCAATACAATAACCTCGACCACTTCAACTGTCAAACACATGGTCTGATTTATTCCACTGAAATTGGTCATCGAACGACTCCAGCAAAAGTTACTACCAAATGATTTAAAAAATTGCTTGACAAAATCAGACAATCTTTTATTTTTTCATTTTAATTGAATTCTTTGATTTTTTTTAGAAATAATACGAATTTTTTTTTTTTTCAGAATCCGGCAAGGACTTCCTAAGCATTCAGATTTTATCGCAGATGTTAAATTTTTATTTTTATTTTGGAAATCGAGTCCCTGAAAGCCGCTGTCCATTAACGAAATGACTCCCCGCTAACGATGTTCAGCTCGAGATAATGGAACCGTGCCTCCGCGCCCGCGGTTATGTTTCTTGTTTACCGAGCCATGTGTACATATCATCGGTCCGGAGCATCCGGAGCACCGATTCTCGTTCCCAGAATGGAATCGGCCGGATAAATTTCGTGGAAACTCGGATTCTCGTATGTCATCGTCCATGCGGGGGTGCATAAAAAAAAGTAGATTTGCTACTCTCCTGTGTATAAATCATGCGTTCGACGCGACTGCTAGCTTTTGCTCAACGCTGCACCAAATCCGAGCGCTGTTGACGTTCGTGTTTTTTTTTCCCTTACTTTTCTATACAAAAATGAATCCGACTTTAGATCTCCGAAGCTCATTTTATCCGAGTTATTGTCAGTCATTATAATAATTAACATTTCGTATCGTACCGGCTATCGATTCAGCTCACGATGCACTGAAGGAAAAAATATTGAAATAAATTCGTACCCGGTGACCTTTGAAGGGTACAGTTTTATTTTTAATCAAATGAATTTCGTGTATTTGTTTGTCCACCGAACTGCCATGTCCGCAAAGGAAACTCGGCACTGGACATACGAGACAGTTTCGCCGATCGGTATGAACTTTTTTTTCCTAAAAAAAAAAAAAAAAAATGATATTTAAGCCGACGGATTTCATCCGGTGAATGTGAGTGTGAATGTGAGCGCCTCAGGCAACATGGATAAAAGCCCGGAAAATTGAAAATGCAAAGTCGACGGTGGAGAGTTGTTGCCGGCCGAGGGAGGCACGAGAGGCGCGGGACAATGCGAGCACGCGAAGTAGTGAAGGACAAGCAATACCGAGAACAACGAAAATTTTATCATTTTTTTTTATCCCAGATTGAGAAGTTGTTAATCCGCAAAGAGCATAAAATAATTTTACGCTCTAAAAAAAAGTCTGGGATACAAGAATTCAACAGGCGGTCCGCCCGCTGAATCGGGGATTTCTCCAGCGTGTAAAATTATTTTATGCCTCTTCAGATTAGCAACTTTTCATTCGGAGTACTTTTTTTCGCACAATTTTAATTTCGCTTCATTGCTAGTATTGAATCGCGTTACCGAGACCGAAGCTTCGCGTTTGCATATTTCAAGCTTTCGACTTTAAAGTTAGATCCGATTTGGTATTTAATTTTTTTTCAGCTCGGATCCCATGTAGGGTGAACGTATGCGACCGGCGGTCGGGTCAAACATCCAAGCTTCACGGCACCACCATTGGCATGCGAGCTTGGCGCGATTATCTATCGAGCCTCGGATGAAAAGCCCGGCCCGATGGTGGCAGATTATATTGGCCCGAAGATCATTCACGATGCTCGGCTGATAATTGGTTCTCAATGTTCTCAACGAGAATGGTTTTAACGTATACTTTTTTGAGTATTACAAAAGTTGCATGTTACAACTTAAAGTTGAATATTGCAACTTAAGGTTGATTATTGTAACTTAAAGATGCGCTAATCAACCAAGCCAACACTGGCCAGCTGTGTTCGTTCGATCGACAAAACCTCCACGGGTGAGTCAGATTGAAGAAAAAAAGCTTATTCGTATTTCCATATTTATTGTAAAAGATTTTCACGATTTTCTTTTTTTTGGCCTGTACCGTCGACACGATATAGGACGAAAATGAGTCGAATTCCGGGCGATTAACGGGGGAAAGAAATGATTATGTAATCGGAGCGAAAATATTTATAACCACGAGCCTTCGTTCGACGATCGGCGACCGGCATAGCTTATTTCCATTTATACTATATGCGTGTCTATCCGGTATATTCACGGCCGATTTACTTTGGCGAGTTCGTTAGCGCCCGACGACTCGTGGCGTTGCCACCGCCGGATAGTGTTGCCGTTGCGCCGTGGCCTCCGCCTCTCTACCGTCACCACCTGTTGCAATAAAGTCGCGAAACGAGATCGAGATTAAATCGACTGGCATCGTTCGAAAAGCGGAGAATTCGCGGCGATTTCCGATGTCGGGGTCGCCACGCTGAATGAATCGAAATAAAAAAAGAAAAAAGTAAAAAACAAAATAAAACGGACGAAAAAAAGAAAATAAAAATTATTATACCAGTTGCTGGAAGTCTCGCGTTCGTTAGCTCGTTCACCGGATCTATCCCTTCCGCTCTTTTCCTGTCGCGGTCAGACTCGCTTTCTTATTTTTTTTATTTTTTTTTTAATAACAAAAAAAATTCAAATAAAAATGTATCCGTCGCATCGGCCTCTCGCGTGCCCGCCACTGAATACATTCGCCGATCGAGCCGTGGGAAATCGGCGGATCGCGATTCGCGCCGCGGCGACCGGCGACACCGTGTCGCATCCACGAACGAATATGACTCCGGCTCGGCTGACCTCCCGACAAGTATATACACTTTCGTAACGAATAAAATCGGAACGTGCACTTTCAGTAAAAAAAAAAAAAAAAAAAAAAAGCAACCCGCTTTCAGGATACAATCTATACGTGGGTCAGTCAGTAGTCGAACTCGAGAGTTTCACGTCGAGGATTGGGTCTCATTACAAGGAGAAGGCCGAAGGAGATGGAAGTCGCCTCTCGCTCGGGAATAGTGAATATAACGAGAAAAGGAAGGTAAATAAGGGAGAAGGTATAAGAAGGTATATAACGAGAAAAGGAAGGCAAATAAAAGAGCAAAAAAAAAATGATGAAAATTCCCACGACATTTTACCACTCTTTCGCAGACTCTCACTCGGTTTGCCGGTATCACTGCTTCACGGTAGAACGAACACCAAAAATACGAGAGGGGAGGGGGATGGGGGATACTCTCGGGCAAAAGCTTTCCGATCTATACCGATCGTACACCTGACTGGCACATACGCCGAGAGGAAGGCGTTCGCCCAGTTCGTCTGTCCGTGCTTCCATTCGTTTTCTCGCTCGTTGGATTCTCGCTTTCTCACTTCTCTACCTCGTACACGTATACATATATATATATATATATATACATACCTTTTTATACATACCTTTATATATACCTTTATATATTATATACATTTTATACATACCTATATATATATATATATATACTATATATCTATAGGTATGTATACATATGTTCGGTATAGGTTCGTTTGATTCTCGGTTCGTCGCGAAATCGATCGATCGGAAAAACCTTCTCATCCTATTCCAGCTGCTTTCCCTCGGCCGACCCTCCCGCGCCTTCAGTCTTACACGTCGAGGTGAAAAACTTTTCGGCCCGAGAGGCTTGACCCGTTTTTTTTTTCTTCTTTTTTCTTCTTCCTTTTTCGTTATTCCCGGAGGCTTCCGGCGATCCCGCGAAAGGATACGTCTCGATTATTCAAGCGATAACCAAGAGATACCTCTTCGTTTGTTATTCCTCCGATATTTCGCATTAAAGCGTTACTGTATTGTAAACCGAGCCGGGATATCGTGAGCTGTGTATCCGTGCCGCGGCGTCGATGTTTTTTTTGTCGACACGTTTTATATAAACGAGTAAAACGGCGATGCTGTTCGAAGGGATTTGCCGCGAGAGACTGTGTATACAGTACACACAGCCGCGAGGTTTGTCAACCCCTCGCGGAGGAGACCGAGAGGTTGAGAAAAATTCTTTCCGTCTCATGCCCAGCTCGAGCAGCGTGCTATTTTTTTTTTTTTTTTTTTGCCAACCTCTCGGAGCGAGGGAGCACTGCTTCGAAGATATGGGATAGGCGTGTTGAACCACCCCCGAGAGTAACGACAGACCGGCGGCAAAAAGCATCCACTACCTTTGGTTCCTCGTCGAAGCGAGACGTCCATCTTTACGTACAGTAGAGGGTCGCGTAAGTTGCGTTCGGATAAGTTTTACCGAGCCGGTAAGCTGGGTCGGCATTTTCTGGGAGGCCGTCCATCTGCATGGTGGTGAGAGAAATACCCGGAGAGAAAAGTATGGTAATAATCTCCAGATTCGTGTAGTAATTCGAGGACGAAGGGAAAAAATTACGATTTGAACCAAACGCATGGCGAATTTCGCTTATCCAACTTATCCCGTCGAGCCTAATTGGCTTGGCTCACGTCTACTGTACATCAGAAACCTCTTCCATTTTGTTACCTGTGTAACAAAATGGTAACCGCACGCTCCTCGGAGTTCGCGCACGCGTTTCGTACTGTATTCATGCTTCTCGTACTTTACGCACGTTGACTGTACAGTGCGCTTCTCCTGCATTCGTTGCAGAAAATATTATGTGATACTCGTGCGGTTCGTGCGACTCACTCAACAGCGTGCGTATAAAGTTCGATTTATCCCACTTGTATCGCAAATTACTATTGTGCAATTTGGTGCATACTTTCATTATATACTATACATTCACGAATGTATATTGTCACCTCTTTCGACAGGTTGCCGTCGAAGATTATTACGCTCACATCCGGTACGTCCTTCTTTCACCGCCGGGTCGAATCGAGTCCGACTGGGATAAGAAAAGTCGTTGTCGAATTTCATCGGGGAAAACCGGATGCAGTTGGTGCACCGGAACAACCTCGCGGAATCCTCGAGGAAAATTCCAGAAAAGTAAAGGAGGGATGAGAGGGAAAGAGAACAGTTTTTCATTTTGGGCAAATGAAATCATTTGTATGCGGCGCATACCGCAACGAAGTGTGGTACGCTATTACCGAAGTCTTCCGTTTTCCGGATACATCGGGAAAATCTTATATCGGTCTAGTGACGTTCGCGAGATTTTTTTTTTCACGAATTGAATCATTTTTATGCGTCTCGTGCGACTGGGAAATGTTCTACTATTTTAGGGCCATACATTTCTGTGCTAAAAAATTGTGCATGTATCAAAGATTTTATGTTCACGAAGGTCCATTTCTTTTTTTTTTATTACCTCTACAATTTTTCTTTCCGTCAAGAAAGCGTAATTCTGAACGAAATTGTGGAATTAACGAGAAAATAATAGCGGAAGATCGTGGACTTTATTTATTTAAATGCACGAACCTCTTTTACCGCCCTTTCAGTCATACGTTTTTTTTTTTTTTTTTTTTTTTTTTTTTTTTTGAAGAATCGAACATTATTCAATGGCGTTTGTGATTTCTTTTTATAAGAAATTCAGTTCCGTAGGGAACGGCGGAAACAACGAAAGAGCCGGTGGATGAAGTGTATTGTACGTTTACTCGTCTGTTTTTTCGTTCTTTAAAGGGGGTGCACAGTGAACATTTGCATCGCCAACGGCGGCTGTGAGAGCAATCGGAGCACTTGCCTTTTATGTTTTAACCACTTCTCTTCTCCACCGCCGGGCGTCCCTCTCAATGTGGCCCCACTCATCTGAACCCCCGAGTAAGAGTTAACTTTAATTGGGTCGACATCGATCGCTGTAATGAGAAAAGTTGTTGGTGCGCACGACACTCGACTTGATGCGCGCGGACGACTGCACACTGCCGACGCACGGCTTTTCATATCCTTAATGTGCTCTCTATTGCGTACAGTGAAAATTACGAAAGCGGACCAGTAGTTGTTCTCTTTCATTTAATATTTGTATTTCGCCCTGTTGAGAAAAAAAATAAAAATTCCTATTTGCAGTTGAAAAAAAAAAATTGATAGGCAAATTGTTAAATTGATAGAAAATGTTAATCAACCGACGATTATTAATTGAAGCTTGGATTGGTATCTTTAAACGTACAAAAAAATTGCGTTTAGGAATTATTTTGAAGCTCTTCGCGAAGTTATCGCGTATGCAGAATCGGAGGCGAGACTTTTACATCGCGTTTTCCCAGAAATGCAAGAAAAATAAAAAGAAATAAAAATAACTGGCGAAAGAACAAGAGATAGAGAAACTTTCTCGACCGCGAACGAGTGGCAGTCATCGTGAAATTGTGTAATTCGAAGTTGAAGATGGTATGAAAAAAATGCAAATATATCGAACCCGTTGCAGTCTGGTGCGAGATTCGCTCCCTCGTTGAATATGGAAAAAGTTTGGATTTCCCATTCTTAAACCGCCTCCACCTCTCTCACCTCTCTCGTTCTTGCTACTCTCATCTGCCCTAAAATTTTATCGCTCAAAGTGGAGATTACGACCTTTATGCTTCCGGTATTAGAGGCGAGTGGGGCAAAACGGTCCGCTTTTACCAATTTTTCGCAGGACTTAAAAAAACCGTGTCATCTCGAGCGGAGAACATCGGTCCGTTTTGCCCCCGGTCCTCTGTAGAATTCCCTTTTTTTATAAATAGAAAGGTAAAAGTACTTACAAGACCCATTTGTATTATGATAATCCGTCGAGGAAGAATCGGTTAATAAACAAACCGTAAACAAATTAAACGAAATTGAATTTGCACTTAGACGATCGGAACGTGAATGCGTCCGAGATCTAACGCTGTGTAATTCGGTCAAATTACACACGGTTAAACACGGTAAAAAAAAAAAACAAAACGAAAGTAATTTTTTTTTTCGTAATTTCAAAGTGCGTGTCACGAAAGCGAGACAGCCACGAATTTCGGTCGGGATCTTTCGCGAGAGAATCGGAGAAAGAAAGTCGGAAACTGCGACACGTGCAACGCGGATGGCTCGTCGGATGGCGAAAGACTGCCGGAGAGTAACGACAGGATCGATGAATCGAAGGGAGTGAAAGAGTAAAAAAAAAAAAAAAACGAAGATGAAAATAAATAAAAGCGAGATCTAAACGCGTGCAATTGCAGACACCGGAGGGCAGTACGTGTTTAGATTGCGAGACACGCGACTCCGAAGTCACAGCCAGTTAAAGGCAATAAAAAGAGATTACGAAAGTCGACTGGATTTTCGGCTAGCGAGAAATACGAAGGTCTTATCCGATTCTCTTTCTTTCCCCTACGCTTCCCTCCTCCTACGTACGATTCTGCAACACTGTTCATCCTTACAACTTTTTTATCATTGAAACAAAAATGCAGGACAGTGTCGTTATAGCGGGTTTTTATGGTCGGTAACGAAATTTCGTTACCGACCGCGGTAACAAAATAGGGTAAGTCGGGGTGATATGGCCACGATTATTTAAACAATGAAAATTAGAGATTTAAAGTTAAAAAACCTTTGAACTTTGGTTGCAACCAACTCTAGAAACATCGAACTGAAGTAATTCACTCAGAACTTTCGACATATTCGATGCGTGATTTAATTGCAGTTCTATAAATATATATTATTGATCGGCCATATCACAAGGATTCTACGGGTGATATGGCCAAAGTAATAATGGTAGTCGATTAGCCCTAGACTGAGTCAAGAAAATGGGCGCTTAAGGGTAGCGAAACACATTTTTGGTTGATCGAACGAAATAATTGTCCGTAAGTAAAGAAACATTTGATTTTTCGATCAACCAAAAATTTGCACATTTTGTTGACTCGATTGATTTTTTTTTCTCTGTGTACGAAAAACTAATTCCCGTTTGTTCAAAATATGAACAATATCGAAGAAAATAAGGAAGACGATTTGTTGCGGGGCGAGCGCGTCGGGCCGCTGGGCGGGATGTTTCGCATCACCGTAAAAAAAATCTCTGGTAAAATCTCCCGGAGGCAGGAGGAAGAGGAGAAATGTTCTTGTATATCTCGTTCATATATGGTTATGTTTTATTCTCTCAGAAATTACGACCGAGGCTTGAAGAGACGTCGCGAGGGATGGGCAGAAAGAGTCGGAGATGATCGCCGGGGACTTTGAACTGGAGCTTGAATGCGGAGATCGGCTCCAACCCTGCCATATTCCTTTGATCTCAATCCCGACGCCAGGTATAATGAGGGAGGAACGGATATATGGAACATGAATTTTTTCTCGTGTCACGCGGGACCAAAGTGTTCAGCTTCTTACGTCGGGAGATTCGAGTTTGAGCTGTGATGTGTTAATTTCTGTTTCTTTCATATACCTTTTTTTTTTACATTTTCTCATTCCCATGATTTCTTTTGCTCGCTTCGACGTCAGTCTCTTTGATGTACAACACCGCACCGTACGGTGTGTACTCGACCTGTTGGCCTGCGACGCATTGCCGCTGCCCTGAGGAGATTTTAAATATCGATGCGTGAAGGCTCAAGCTGAGCGAACGACAGGGGGTCGAAGATATTTTTAGAACCGATCGAAGGGGGAAAGTTCATTGCTGAATATAGAGCAGCGCTTACAGTGTTTCGTCACGCGGCAGTGGTTTGGCCATTCTGCAATGGAAAGCCTGCAAAAAAAGAAAAAAAAAACATCGGATCGAAAATGACAGAGCTGAGTTAATGACCGAAGCACGACAGCCTCTCGAATTATCAATAATCGTCCCTATTTGACTCGAGAGCGCGTGAAACGCCTCGGTCGGCAATAGAAACTAATTGATATTTTAATTGTGCTCACCCCCGATGGTCAGAAACGAATTCTTGCGTGAATGTGGGTCGATGTCCGGGTCATGCAAATATTTGCTTTCAATCAGAAATGAGTATCACTGTAACGTATTCGCGAATTTTAAATCATAATTATCCCATTATAATTGTCAATCCAGCATCCTTATTAAATATATAATGGTATCTTATAAATCGATTTGTCGGCACGAGCCGCCCACCATCAACCACGGGAGACTGCAATCAACGTAAAACGTTGGAAATGCCACGCCGGGGAAAAAGTAGGTATTTTACACTACCTTTACGCCTTTCAGTGACAAAGCTCCCTTGTCTCGATCAGGAACCTTCGCAAGCCTCGCGTATGACTATCGCGGAGTTTGTATATTTGGTAGTTTCGAGAAGAGTAGTTCCGAGAAGTCTCGGCTCTCCTTGCATCGCTGTCATGTGCAAATAAATTAAGCGAGTATTTCAAACCATTTTATTCCTTAATAAATAAACATTTAACCGCGACTATCTCGAATATCCGCACTGTGTATCGTCGACAACGATCGACTATAAAACCACAAAACTACAGTGTAAAAAGACGAGATGTCCACGCCCGATGTAAAGGGCTGCCCCGCCTCGACCCGAAATGAGAATCCGATCCTGTTGCGCTCTCCCTCACATTCTCACGAGTTGGGACGCAACAGCGCTCTAGAAAAAAAAAAATTAATTACATTTTTCGATAACGACCGGGCCTCTCCTGCTTGGGCGGAAAAATTCCCAACCGAATAAATTAATTAGTGAAACATCCTAAAACTGCATGCAACAGAATTTCCGTGTTTCACATTGGCCCACGTAATCACCGCTGCGAGTTATCTGTGAGTAACAAGTACGCGCCTTAACGATGTACACTCAGTGTGTAGCGGTGCGTTTGCCGGAGCTTCCCTCGTGCTCGGATACACCGGTAGTTCGGGCTTAGGAAAGTCATCCATCATTTAGTTGTATATAATTTGGTCGGCGTGCCGTGGGCTGGCGGGGGTTTGGGAGGACACGAAAACTGCGCCAAGAGGGAACGCGGCAACGAGAGACCGCCGAAGCTAGGAGATACCGAGGGGGTGAAGAGGGAGCGAGAGGAGCCCTTCCAGACAATACTAAAAGCTATTGGTAGACAGGTTAACGGGAGCGAGGGAGACCGAGCAAGAAAGCTCGAGATTGCGAGAGAGGGTGGGTCGGACTTTATCAGAGCGGCATTCATTACTTAGTCGCGAGAGATTACAACGAGGAGGCGAGCGCGCGCCGCGCGCTCGGGCCTTTTCCCCCTCAAGAAATCTATCGTAATACCTGCTATGGGCCTGTTCCACGAGGAATTACACGACGGCGACACGCCGAAACCGCCATCCCTTGTCACTTCCTCCAGCCCCACTCGCTCGGTTTCTAAACTCTCGTGAAAGTCCGGATGCACGATGAGTCTTTGGAGAACTATTATTACCGGAGGATATCGACGCCTATTTTTTTTTTTTTTTTTAATCCGAAAGTTTTAACGTTACCTCAGAATTTCGAGTCATTTCGCATTTTTTTTTATTTTCAACTCTGCCATATCCGAAGTACGTACTTCGGGTATGAAGTGCCTTAACGACGTGCAGCGATGACATTTTACGACCCCGATAGGACATTTTTGAGCGCTGCATCGAGCTCCGACTGGAGGACTGGAAATAGTTATTTTCGTAAGAAGGGCGAGAAGAATCGATCGTTCTCTGCGAGTGTGAAGTGACGCACGAGCCGGAGGCGAGCGAGGCGCTTCACACGAGTGCAAGAGAGATTTTTTTCACGCACTAGTGCGGGAAAAAGATACGGAAAAGTCGTTTCAGAACAGCGGGTCGTTTCTCCAGCGCTGCTCGCTCGGTTTCTAAACTCTCGTGAAAGTCCGGATTCGCGATGGGTCTTTGGAGCACTGTTATTACTGGAGGACATTGATTGTTATTTTTTTTTAACCGGAAGATTGAACCTTACCTTAGTATTTCGCGTCAATTTTCATTTCTTTTTGCTTCCTCATGTAGGAAGCTTTTTATTTTCACTCTGCCATATCTGAAGTACGAACTTCGGTCAAGAAGTGATCAAGTGACTTATCGACGTGCGGTAATAAAATTTTACGACCCTGGTCGAACATTTCTGAGCGTTGCATCGGGCTGTGATGAGGACGGGAAAAGTCGTTTCAGGACCGTGCCCCAGCGCTTCTTGCTTGGTTTCTAAATTCTCGTGAAAGTCCGGATGCGCGATGGGTTTTTCGAGCACTGTTACTGTCGGGGGTATCGAGTCCTTTTTTTTGTAGTTCTACCCGGAAGATTAAACTTGACGTCAGTATTTCGAGTAGGGGAGAGCGGGGCAAAACGGCACAGCGGGGCAAAACGGGCCGGTGAGGAAAACGCAATTTTCCAATAAAAATTTGGACGACCCATTTTGCCCCATCGATACATCTGGATTTTCTGCCCAGTTTTACCTCACAGTGGCATCTAAAAACTATTGGAAAATTGTGTTTCGCTCCACTGACCCGTTTTGCCCCACTCTCCCCTACTGTCCATTTACTTTTTATTTACACTCCCTTGCCATATCCGAAGTACGAACTTTCAGTATGGGGTGATCGACTGACTTATCGACGTGCAGTAATAACATTTTACGATCCCCGGTAGAAAATTTTAAAGCGTTGCATCGGGCTCTGATGAGGATCAGAAAAAGTATTTTCAGGGTTTTGTCAGGTAGCGATGTATGATATTTTTATTGAGCAATGTTTGCCAACTGTTCGTTAGTATTATTTATATCGGTGATTTTTGTAGCTTCGTTTCTTTGGAATATTTTTTTTTTATTACACTCTGCCATTCTCGTCGATGGTGTTCTTTAACTCGAACTATTATATGTGTGGCGAGAAGCGGGAGCAGCGTGCACGTTCCGGCATCGTGTCACGAGCGCGGGGACCCCCTTTATTGCTTCCTAACTGGGACAGTGGGTAAAAGTTGTCGATGAATCGTTCTTCTATAGGGGTATCTCGCAACGGATGCTCGTCCGATGTTTTTCATCTATAATGGAAGACGTATCGCGCACGTTGGGCGATGATACTCGCTAAAATTTAGTGTGATACAAAAAATAGTTAATGTCTTCAGTTTCTCGATCGGACGAGCCATGCGACTTATTTTAAATGAATAATTTAATATTACTTATTTCAAAGTGATAATTTCATATAATGTACTCCAAATTAATCATTTGCACGCTGAATACGAATCCACCGGCCTTTTTGGAATAAAGTACAACGCGAGATTAAGGGGCTCGATTTTATGCACAAAATTATGCACGATTTTATGCATTTGGCCGGCTAAAGTAGCTTAGCTGGCTAAGACGGCTTGGCCGGCCAAACTATAAAATCCATCAGCCGGATAAGATATTTTAGCCGGCTTGGCCGGCCTATCTGAAGAGCCCTAGTCTTTACTATATTCTTCTCTCAGCCCGAAAAGCAAATAAACATCTATTTGAAATGAACATTTATTTATTTCAAATAAATATTTCTAAGTATTAAAAAAAAAAAAATTAAATTCCCAGAAAGACGCCTCTTTGAATGCACTTTTGACTCAGAAGTCCGCACAAAATAGCATTACAGTTTCATTCTATTTTCAACAGAAACTATCCATATTTCTTCTATCCGAGTTCGTCTCCGGTCGAGTTGGTCGGAATCTCAGTCAATTGAGCCATTATCCACTTTAGCCTCGTTCTCCGCTCGTCAGCCTTCGCTTCGCGCCGCCTTCCTTTCTTCCACTCTCTCACCGCTCCTTTTTCCTTTTTTTCGAATTTTTTCCTCCCGTTCCTCCGGCGCTATCCGCGAGGAAAAAAAAATTCCGCAGAGGGCCAGCCACGTCGGTAAAAGTTTCGGCACGCCTCCGGCGGTCCAGACGGCGGCGGCGCCGGGGACGAGGCCAGGGCGCGAAAGCTTACGGTATTCAATGCGGTCTCGATTCACCGATTCTCGAAAGTTTCGCTGGCCCCGGTAAACCCTCGACTCCTGTACAGCGATCGTACAGCCAAAGTCCCTCTCCTTCCCTCTTCCGGCCCCCTAAATACGAGCGGCGTCGAGCATAGCGCTTATAACGTTCGCCCCCACCCCGGCCGACTGCGGCTCGTTCGCCGACGCCGAGAGAAACATCCCTCCGCGCTATAGGCCCGAGCCACCCCGCCGAAACTTTTTCCACGGGCCGGAGAAATAAACGGGAGGATCGTGGTCGATTGCAGCCCGAGCAACAAGAATCCTCGAGATGCGGCGGTTTTCCGAGCTCCGCGGCCGAGGGAATTCGGTGTCGCCGTCGTTCGGGCACCTTCCGACGGGCGAGATAGCGCCGCATCGCCGTGTCAGGCCACTGTTCGTTTTACATCGCATCTCGAAGTTCCGAATAAACTCGGCCGCGAACCGCGAAAGCCCTTCCGAACTCGCTCTTTTTTTTTTCCTCTTTACTTGCTTCTTGCACATGGGTTTTTTTTTCTCCCATGTGGATGGCGCTTCGGCGAGCGCACTCTCGAGAAGTTTCAATGATCCTCGGAGAATTCCTCTCTGAAGTTACGAGAATTCTGCGGTACAAGCGAATATATATTTAATCGGAGCGGGTCTCTTTCGGGAGTCAGCACGAGCCCCGAAGGGCGGGCCGGCACGACCCGCGCCCGGCTCTCGTGCCGACGCTGAGCGATACGACTCTGACAAACTCTCGGTGACACGCGTACGTGTAGTACATACATAGTCGGTGCTTTGAGTTTGACAAAAGAGAAGGGAATAAAAAAAATTGGAAAAAAAGTCAAATGTAAAGAGTCGCAAGTTTCATTACACGAAGGGCAGTTACGCGACTTTCATACGGCTGACCGAGCTGGTCGATGCATTAAACGTTTTTCGACTCGTTTATTCTTGCGCAACTATCTTTTTTTTTTGTGTTTGGATATCCGGTGAATATTCCGAAACGATGAGATTAAAAAAGTGAATGAACAATTCTAAAAAGAAGTAAAATTTAAAAAGTCGCAAGTTTTATCACAGAAAGGGCAGTTACACAACTTTTTTTGGGCCAACTGGGCTGAGTGGTGCATTAAACGTTTTTCGACTCATTCGGATAATTTGTGAATATTCCGAAAAGATGATAAAAAAAAATCAGCATATGGGATTTTATTTCTCGGCCCGTTTTTTAAGGTACGAATAAGTGAGTCGAATAAATCGATTCACACGCGACTCGCTGTGCGAATTGGCGACGTCTTGGCTCGCGAAGCGAGTGAGATCGTCGACGAGTTTGTTAACCGGAAAGCCTCCGGGTATATCGCGAGTCGTGCTTTCTGTTCGGCGCGAGTATGTAACCGACGTTTGCCGAGCCGACCACGATTCGTGCATAGAGATGAATACTGGCGCAGTACGAGAATGCACCGGCTGAGAGGCCCGGTGAGGTATTAACTTTGGAATTGAGTGCCCGCTCGCTTCCGGACACGCGAGCACCGCGGTTGATGCCCCGAATTCTCCTCCGCAATTCGCCGTGCAACTTAACGTTTTTACTTTACGATATGTAAGTGGAATAAACGAGTCTTCGTGCAGATTTGTACCTGACCGCCATTGATACTCGACCCTAGAAAGCAACTTTTTCCCCCCAATTTTCATTACGACAAAAAGCACAATTTGCCTTTTATTTTTCAGTCATAAGGCTAATATGGATCTTTCGGTAATTTTAAAACTTTCATTTTTTGCATTTTTTCATTGCAGATAATTTATATAATTTTTCGAGAGATTTCTACCATCGATAGTGGACCGTAGACAGCAACGTTTTTCCCCCAATTTTGAGTATTACGGAAAGCACATCTGCGCTTTATTTTTTTATTTATATTTTTTTGTCAAAAGGCATCATTCGGTCATAAAAAAAAATTATTTTTCATTTATTTTTTATCTTCTTCTATTCCCAATCACTTATCTAATATTTCGATTGTTTCTTCGAGTTCTCAATCCGGATTTTTAGTTTGCCAATATGAGTAGAATACACGAGTCCTCGTGTAGATTTACACCTGACGGTAGTTGATATTCGACACTAGACGGCAACTTTTTTCAAAATTTTGATTATTAAAAATAAAGCAAAATTCACTTTTTATTCTTTCGTCAAAAGACTGATGGATCTTTCGGTAAATTTTTTATTGTATTTTTATTTGTTTATTTATTATTTTTTTTTTGCATTTTTAGATACCCGATGACTATCTGACATTATTCAATTAATAATATTTCTGCAGACGCATACCGAAGCTGAGCGTCGATGTTTCACCGGTTATTTATTTTTACGGTGTAATATGCGTTGGAACGTCGAGAGAGGGTGGCTTATGGGACGAGGTATCCTTTGTCTCTCGTCGTACCATTGGAAAATAGCGAGAGGGATGCGTGCAAGCGTCGTAGCGAGAAATTGTGCCCTTGGTCGACCATAAACGTGTCAGTTTGCCGCTTAACCGGCGATATAACCGGGGATTAATGCGCGGCCCGGCTGCAATGGCCTGCCGATATGGGCCATGCGCGCGCGCTCCCTCCCTCCGAGCCTGCGTAATAAATTGCCACGGGGAATATGCGCGAAAGATTATCGCGACGTCGTTGGTTTTCGAGTGTTTCTTCGGGTTCTTACTCTGACTCTTCAGAAATTCAAATCTTGCAGCGATAAATTATAAGGGAAAGAAGAAAAAAACACTCCAGCGCATGCGCACTGACGATCGGACGAGGAGAAGCGAGGGTGCTGAGGAATTCGGAGTAGGGAAGAGTGGGGCAAAACGGACCTCCTGTTGAGATGAGCCTTTTTGGTTCCTCATAGAGGAAGCTGCATTTGCGTAAAAAAAATGTCCGAGTACTCAAAATAGTAAAAAAAAAAAAACAAAAAAAAATGCTGCGTTCGGTCCGTTTTACCCCAGTGTTCCGTTTCGCCCCGCTCTGTCGTTTCCGGCGCAGAGACAAAGAGCCCAAGGACCAAACGCGCAGACCCATCGTAAACAGTACATACTTATCGCAAAGTTATCGCAGCAAAAAAAAAAAAAATAACCAAGGAAAAAGTTCCAATGTTTTACCTCAAAGTGCCCATCCACTCGTGCAATAATCTTCAATTTCGGGCTCGTATTGCCGTTGAGTGTCTACTCCGGGTTACGGGAGGAGAGCCGAACGACCACGAGGATCCGGTAAGTAATTTCCTCGATAGTCGAGGAAGGGGGGTGGAGAAAAAAGGAGAGGAAAGTTCGGAGAGGTTGTTCGGTGTAACAGAAGGTAGAAATGTAGGAGAGGTGGTCGGTAGGTAGGAAGGAAGGAAGGAAGGAAGGAAGAAGGAAAGCGACGAGAGACTACACGCCACTGCAGCAACCCCCACATACACACATACAGGTCTCGGCCAATGGGACGCTTCTTGAAACTCGCTATGCGTCCGAGAGGCTGAAATCGGGAATACATAAGTGCGACGCTGCAGCCTCGGTTTTTCTCCCTTTGGTCCCTTTCGGAAGAAAAGTCCAATCAGTCGGGACGGAGTGGAAAGTTTGGTTCTGGTTCGCGCTGCTATCTCGGCCGGTCTCTTTCCCGACCTTCTTTCCCGCCCCCGCTTCCGCTACCTTCTCAACCACTCGTATCTTAACCGTAATGTTTTTCTTTTTCGTATTAATTCAATTTGCCCTCTTCTCCCCGAAGGCAATTCTTTCCAGCGTCGCCGCCGCCCCCCGCTCGGCCCCCGCCCGATCTCGTTCTTTTCCTCCAACCGGGACGCACCCTGCCCAAGCCGCAACGAGTCGCGCGTCGTCGGGCTGCCCCAGCGGCTGAGAAACCCCGACGATATTATCCCGCCCCCCCCCCTCCCACCCCCTCCGCCCCCGGCCGGAGAACCACCGCGAATTTCCACCGTGGCATTCCCGACTGCAGCGGCAGAAGCGCTACCACCGCATTACCACCGTGCGTTTCTTTGTTTTATCATTGAATTACGTAGCCGCCCGCGCAGCGGGCATTAACATTTTTTCGTGATTATTTAAATTTAAGACAATCGTGCCGTCGACTGGCTGCTGCGGCCGGCCTGCTTATTCCGCCTCGGCGGGGCACGGCTTAATACCGTGCCCCAGCGCGCCTTCTCCCGGTCTCTCCACCCTTCGAGCATTCCTCCGTGCGCTCTTCATTCTCTTGCCTTCTCCACCCCCGCCTCTTTCTCACTGGCCAATGTCTTGTTTTTTTTTTTTTTAGTTATTTTTTTTCTCCACTTACGAGGGTCGGTAATTTAATCCTGGCCGATATTATTAACGCCTCGATGTATTTTTGCATTAACCTGCAGGCGTTACGGCCGCTGTTATCGCTATCTTGCTGCCTCATCGTATTAATTAAAGCTCCCGGGGTATCGCGCGCCTATCGAGAGCTAATCAGCTTAACAGTAATTCTATAATTACTCCCGCAGAGGAGTAGCTTGTTACGATATTCAGTAAGGCTTCCTGCAATCCGGAGGATCGCGGGGCGTTCGCCCTGTTTTCTCTTCGAGCGGCAGCGGCGCAAGGGTGTAAAATCGTTGGGGAGCCAGGGAGAGACGTGTGCGAAGGGGTTGGGTAACGCGCCGGTCTCGGTGGCGGTGAAAGTAAGACGGGCGAGAGGATGCTGCGCGGACTATGCGGAACGACCGGCGGCACCCCGAATAGGTGAAGTGAGAGGGTGCAGGTTGCGAGTGAAAACTATGCTCGTATATCATCGTACCGGTAGGGTTCACGGGTCGGCAGTGACTTAGTGGCGATTCGCCTCGTAAAACAAGTCCCGACAGAAGCGGGCTGGAGGAGAAGCCCGACGCGCGATCTCGCTCTATCTCGCGGACCTCGACCTGCGGAGACGATCGCGCCTCGTACCGTGTACGTTGTACGTCCCTCTGATGGTACTACGTTACCGGGTGACCGTGGAGGACGGCGATGCTCGGGGTTGTCTCGGGTCCGACGTTGAGGCATTGGTATACCGAGAAACCGAGGTTGAGGTCGAAAAAACTACCGAGGTTGAGGTCGAAAAAACTACCGAGGTTGAGGTCGAAAAAACTACGGAGGTTGATGTCGAAAAAACTACGGAGGTTGAGGTCGAAAAAACTACCGAGGGTGAGGTCGAAAAAACTACCGAGGTTGAGGTCGATTAAAAACGATCAAAAAAGGTTGTATGAAGGACCTCATAAAACAGCTGAATAGTTTTATTTGTGTAGCAAGGGCGTTTAAAGGGAGTTCTTGGCGAGCTTGAAAATATCTTTGCACGAGTCAGGAATGCTTTTTCTACGGGCGTGTAATTCACATAATATGTCTTAACAAATTCACGAAAATCACGCTTTTTATTTTTGGGAAGTGTCCGCAGAAAGGTACTTTCTCGCACTAGTGCGGGATAAAAGACTTTATTGCGTCTGTACTGTAACAATATTTCGCTCCTTTCCACGGGGAAATATTGTTACAAAAGACAAATAACTCAATAATACAAAACATTGTGGTTAAAAAAATTGCAAGAAGATGACACGTTCAGCATCGTCCGAAGACACTCCGCGCAATTCCCCCAGGAAATGTGTGGCCCGAGTCCAATACTCCGCGATGCAGAGTCGGATCGATCGGTCGGCGAGGCTCGCGGTCGTTGAGAGATGCGGGAAGCATTCGTTGGTCGATTTTCGGGAGACACATTCCTCCGGTCTGATAAACGGTGCCCTACTTCGAGTTATCCCGTCTACATCGGCGACCAACCTACCATCGGCACTCTCTTTGTCCGACCTGGGTGGCGCAGCACTCTCGCCTCCCCACAAACCAGCAACGCCGTTGCTTCCTTCATGCTCCTGTAGGATTCGTCTACTACCCCAAAATTTACCGTGTATTAATTGTCAGATTTATCGCCCCGACGGGCAAAAGCTCGTCGACCCAAATACCCCGGAAGTCGCGAAACACGCGAGTGCGAGGGAAACCGGTGTAACTACCCGCTCGCCGATGGAAAGACAAACGGTACATGATCTATTCCCATAAAA
This sequence comes from Stenichneumon culpator, assembly GCA_964017025.1. NCBI lineage: Eukaryota > Metazoa > Arthropoda > Insecta > Hymenoptera > Ichneumonidae > Stenichneumon > Stenichneumon culpator. The sequence continues at coordinate 17,621,629 of OZ024776.1, forward strand.
CAAGACAGCCGTTCGTAATCCAAATTTATATCCGAACATATTTCTGGCCGGCATAACTTTCGGAGCACTTTTTTATTGTTTATATATATGTATGTATATATTCCTTTTATCCGGTAATCGTGGCAAGTAATTCGAGATTTTGGCGATTCTAACCCACATAACTTTCGGACCACTTTAAAAAATTTTTTGCATATGTTTATTTTTTTGTGTATCAGATAATCATCGCAATGTAATTCGAGATTTTAGCGTTTACGGGACAAAGATGAAACGCCAACTTTTCGCCTTCGTCAAAAAAAAAGCAACAGTCAACTGCGTGTCTACCGGCTCGCCGATAGAAAGACAAACGTACACGATCTAATCCCATAAAACAAGACAACGGTTCCTAATCCAGATTTATATCCGAACATATTTCTGGCCCACATAACTTTCAGAACACTTTTTTATTTTTTACATGTATCTAAGTATATATATATATTCATTTTTTTATCAGGTAATCGTCGCAAAGTAATTCGATATTTTAGCGTTTACGGGAAGAAGGCGGAAAGCCAAGAGTCGCCTGCGTGTGTACCTTGAATGTGTGTGTGGCATTGAAGCGTGCGCGCGCGCCCCCGTGCTGATTAAGCGTTTAGATAAATGCTTACTTACATTCTCGTGATAAGGGGCAAAAACGTTTGGCCGCCACCGGCGAGACTTGTACCGTGTGAGAGACACGACACGCCAAGGGTGGTTTGTGCTCCGGTGGCAGTGGTGGCCGGTTCTGTACGTACTCCGTGCATAATTACAGGGTAGTAACGTCGGCCTTATTCCTTCGCCTCCGCTGTTCCCTTTGCCCTTGTCTACCCTCTCAGTGTCGGAGCTCGCTCTGCTGTACCGAAGTACTGCCACGCCCAGAGGAGCGTTTTTCTATCTTTATTTTTTTTCATGAATGAATCAAGAGTTAGTACGTGAAATGAGAATCCCGCGAACGAGTAACAAATTTGCGGAAAACAATTTTTTTTATTTTTTTATTTTTTTACAAAAATATTAAAATTAAGGTAATATTTGCGAATAGTGTTCACTTCGCATGTTTCAGAGAAATGAGCGGGAGTTACAAACACTTCTGGATGGTATAAAAATGCGAAAAAAATCGAGCACATTAAAGGTGCTGAAATGATAAATTTCTGCGAATTTTTGCGAGGGAAGCCTTTATTGCCGGGAGAGACTCGATCCGATCAAATTTTGATGCGGCAACCGGTGCATAGTGAATCCCGAGGAAAGCAAGAAATTGCGCGCAGGCCTACGTGAAAATCGTTGTATCCGATGAAAATTAACATACACCGAAGTTCTCGGCAAGCACAGCGCTCAGTTATACCGGTTCCTTTTTTTGGCTTTAGAACTCTTTGCGAATGAGCTCGCGCGGAGTCTCCACGGCGTTAACCGTGCCACACAACCAGCTCGGTCCGACGAAGAGTAGAGTGCGCAACGCGAACTACTCAACTCGTAAAACCGCCCTGCGTAATTACTGGCTCCCGTGTATCGGAAGTGTAATTTTCCCTCGTTCTCTCGCGCAACCCCCTTTTCCAGTACCACCCTTCAACCCGGTCCCCGAGCCTTCTCACTGACTGCACTTACATCCTTCCGTTTTAATTTTTTCACCGAATTTTTCCTCCCTAATTATATTGACAAGGAAGGGAACGGGGAAGGAATGCTGGAAAGGGCCGCGGCTCGTAGTAAAATATTACACGAGCCAAGTTGACACGGTCAAGCAAAATTTTTCTCCACTTGGTGTAGAAAAAATCAACATTGTCAAATATTCAACGCTTTCATAGCATAGTTTCTATATACGTTGGCACAAATATCTTTGCACATGTTTGCCAGATATAATAAATTTCATCCTTTTTTTCACGTCCAAATTATTACGAGTCGCGTCAAATTTCAATTAATTAATAAGTGAAGCTTTGAAACTCTACCGCTGTATCGCTTTCTCTCGTTCGATCGTTGTTCTTCCCTCTTATTCTCCTGTTTCGTCGCCTGACGTGCCCTCTCCTCCTCGATCCCGGCGCGGACCAACGGCGTATCCGTGTACAAGAGCGCGAAACAATTACCAAGTTTCTATTGGCAATTCGAAACTCTGCACGCCGGTGAGAACCGGCGTGTTTCGTCCGGAAAGTATTGCTACGGGCAACCGGAGCGGGCGAAAACCCAAAGTCGCTTCCTACCTCGTTGTCTAGCTGCCTATTGCTTTTTCGCTCCCGTGCAGCTGGGACGGCAACCTCCCCGATGCTAACCCTTGAGGCCACTCTTAACCAACCTCTCGGGCCTTCGACATCTCCGCCCTTGGCATAATTACTATCATAAAGCAATCTTCAGTTTCCCGTCTCACCGTCTTTTCTCCTCGCGCAAAGCTCGACGTCCGCGCAGCTCTCGAGCATCTTCTCGACTTCCTGTTGGTACTTGGCCTCAAGGTTTTTGTTCCTACCCCGATATTTTTGTTTTAACGCCATAACTACGGTACGTGTTAAGTGTACTATGGAATCGTGATATGCAACATATCCAAAATTCGTGCCTCCACATCGATTTTGCAGTCCGCAAGCGATTTTTTTTTCGGTTTGAGAATGTATGTACGATGCATCCTTAAAAAAAATTACGTCATCGACACGACTGTCAGGGACTTAAAAAAAAATTTGACCACGGAGCGATGATCCGTGGTATTCGTCATAGAATCAAACCCATCGTTCCCCGTCAAAGGATTTGATTGGCGCATAGTAAGCGAACCTATCCATTATGTCCAACAATATCCGTCGGTTTCGTCGATCTCATTAGTTCCCGGATTAACAATAAAAGCCCCGCGTTCGAGCTTGTTAGCGGAGTGTGTAACGCGAATAATACGATACGGATAATCGCTGTCAACGTTGCAGGCGTACAATAGGCGCGTGACGGTGTCGCTTTACATTTCTAGGAAGGATAATGTCAATCCGATTTATCATAATGGTACAACCGCGGTGCCATCGTAGCTTCCCCGGCCAGCCCCGAGCCATCGAGCAAGCCAAGCCGGTAACGACGGCCAGTTTTCCGGCTGTGCCGTTTACCGGATCGATGGGACCCAGTGAAATGAACAAATGGCGTATTGCGTATGGCAATTGCCATCGGCGAGACTGTCGAAAGCTCATTACCGATCGTAGCCGAGAGGTCCAAAGTCATAGCGATGAACGGAGGCGAGCTTATGACGAAGAGAGTGACGAAGAGAGAGGAAGACCGGTCGCCCGGTTTGCGCAGCGGAGAACAGCCAAAAACGCGAGGAAATTGATCATGTGTGCGAATCAAGCTCACGTCGCGGTGTGCTTCACTCGATAATGATCCGACGAGTCTGCATCAAGCGAAACGATCTCGGTACGAGAACGATACAACAGACGTGTGACGTTTTCGCGTCACATTTTTAGGAAGGATCAATCCGATTTATCGTAGTACTACTGTTAGTGTATAAGAAATCCGACACGAAACCGTCATCCTATGGTCGACCCGAAGGTCTCGCGCCCGTTAAGAGCCAAACCCAAAAAAACTACCCACTCTCTGCATCACCGATCAAGAATCGTGTGCTTGAAGAAACACCTGCCCTCACCCTTTCTTGAGAGCATTGGGCAAGTTGAATTTACCTAGCAGGCAAACGACTTCTTTGGTTACGATTTCTGGTATGGATTCAACAAAGTCGAATCCCCTTGAAGTCGCATCAAGCGAGGACCACGGGAAGGCGGATTCGTCAGCAACTTCACCCGGTTCCAGCAGGTTAACCCAGAAATATCCAGGTTGTTATCGGGGTTCCGAACCCCCTTGTATCCGCCTTGGCATGTCAACACTCTTCAGTGGACCACTGCATGTGCTAAGTACAGACTCATCATAATGATAAAACCGCGGAGCCACCGTCGCTTTGCTGGCCAATCCCAAGCCATCGGTCAAGTATAACCGGTAACTACGGCCAGTTGTCCGCTTGCGGCGCTCGCGGTATTGAAGAGACCCGATGAAACGGACGAGTGCCATATTGCGTAATGCGTTCCGATCGACGATACTGTCGAAAGCTCATTACGGATCGTAGACGAGAGGTGCAAAGTCATCGCGATGGTTGGCGGCGAGGGCGCAACGGGGAGCACCAGACGCGATCGAAACCGAGTTTATGACGAGCGGGGCGAAGTACAGGAACACCGGTCGCCCGGTTATGAACGGCGGAGAACAGCCGAACGCGCGCGGAAATCGATCATGGATGCGAATCAAGCTCACGTCGCTGTGCGCTTCACTCGATAATGATCCGACGAGTTTGCATCGAGCGAAACGATTCCGATGCCAGAAAGATGGCGTTTAACAAAACGCGTTCGCGAGCCTGTGCGGATCGCAGGATGGGAGAGTGGGTTTCGAATGCGAAACGAGTTAATTAGCGATCAACCAAAGTCGTTCATGTCACCGTTCGTTCGCGAATTCCCCCGAGAAACCCGAGCAATCAAGTGCCATCGTGCTTTACCCGATGTCGAACTACACAACCCTCCATGCCACCCCGGCGCGCGCTTCAACTCGGGTTATTAACGTCGTAGCTCTGGATTGCTCGTATTGCCGTTTCGTCCCGGTACACCCCTTCAGCCGATCGGCTGACTCGTCCTTCCCGCCGAACGAGCCGGGCGACACCGCGACACGCGATATGTACATGCCATTTCGTGACATGCTCGCTAATACCATATCGGCATGGTTAAACTGCACCCCTGACTACGGGTTAGTCCTGTTTCGGATGTACACAATCGGTTCGACGTGTACTCCGCTTCGTGACACTCGATGAAACGCCGACTGCGGTTGACACCGAATATTTCGAACGGCGTCGAATCAAAATCAAAAGTACCAGATTCGGGTGTTAATTTGGGCGATTGCGGTGAAACCGTCTGCCGATCCACACTTCACCAGCTGTCGGTGGTCAGTGACGGTTTCGATAGTTGACAACACGAAACGCCGCGTTAGGTATTTCCTTCTGTATCGCTCCTTTAAATTTAGAACGCTTGTTCCATGTATGTTCGACTGCGCAAGGAAGTTAATTAGACTCGTACCGATCGACTTGTCGACCAGCTAGGTTCATTAACGTCCGGAAGGCTGATACATGACTTCCTCTCTTAAGCACGCGCTTTTATATATCTGTGTCGGTGAGTAACTGTGTGAGTGTCTGTGAGTGTCGATGAGTATATGTGTGTGTAACCGTGTGAGCATCCGTGAGTATCCGTGTGAGTATTCAATGGACATGAACTTCATTGTTATATATATATATATATATTATTTATTTCGAGAAAAGGGAGGGATATCCTTGATACCGCTTTCCCCCTTGTCGGAATGTATATTTCAAAGGTCACAAACAAATGAGACCTTATTGCGAAACAATATGTAGAGAGTGCTCTCGCGAGCATCGGTAAAGCTGGGTTAACCGTGTCGGGGGAAACGCCGGAGTGGAAAATGATCGGCATAAGGGACACAGAGCGATTCGAATGTCGGGGGGAGGTTAGGAATGGCTCGCGCGAATTCGCCGCTATTCCAGAGAATGTTTACGTCGTATTACACCGAATGATCGTCGCATTACTCACACGCTCGGCGGACCACCTTTCGCCGCCGCCCGCCTTCTTGCCCCGCCATTTCGAGTCGAGTTTCCACAAGCGCGAAATGGCCTCGAAGTGGAAGCCGAGTGAAATTGCGGCTCGTAGGGAGAGGACAGGAAAGCGAGAGGGGGACACGACGAGGGAGAGAGAGTGTGTCTACCAAGTCCTGTGTGCTAGTCCGCCCGAATATTACGTCAAGACGAATGCCCGTAATAAAGTAAACTGCACAATGGCGGCGTCTAGGCGTTTCTCGGAGGGTCGCCGGTGCGGGCAAGAGCGAGGCGCTTTGAGCCCAAGGTTCGCCGGTTGTGGGAAAAAAAGAAGAAGAAGGAAAGTCGAGAAGATGAAGAAGAAGAAGAAGAAGCAGAAGAAAAGAATGAATTGGCGCGGGCGCATACAGCGACGATTTCAGAAAAGCTCCAAACTCGAAAAGCCCTGTGGGGCGCCTTTTGCCACATTAGTTTTTTAAATACTCCCTCCGCAACCACGTTTCCTACTTGGCCTTTTCTACGTATTAAAGTGATAGCCGGTTGCAAACGACCCGCGTACAGACTTTGACTCTTCGACTCTTTTCCCGCGACAACCCTCTTTGTTCCCTGCCAAGGACTTCCACCGTCAGTCGTTGAACTTCACCGAAAAAACCTCTTGCTTACAATTCTCAGTCCTCCAATTACCTTTTTTGATCCCTTCACCTCCTCTGGCTTGTATGCCTCCTTTCTGGTAACGCTTTGACGATCTTCCTTCTGAGAAAGATCTCCCACTGCTCCCGCGATTCTGTAACTTCATTCACCGACTGGTACTTCATCAATCCGACGTTTCATCAACATCGAGGACAGAAGAACGAGTCAGACTCATTTGCCTATTATGCGTCTTATTTCCTCTCGATTTAATCCATACAGCGCATAATTTAGAATTTCCAGTAGCGTCGGGAATCTCCAACATGAATCCGACCCGATCAATAGTGTCGGGAACGTCCTACCTTTCCATGATTAGCATTGCGAGCTTCGGAGACCTGTCGGTTAATTGGCCTGGCCTCTGCAATGTACAAGGGATCGTGTTGCCAGAAGTGTCGAAACAACACACAGTACTCATAGTAGTCCTAGTGGGAATGAGACATAGGACCGGCGCTGGCCGAGGTTGGGCGAACACTGGCGGTCATTGGGCCTATACTGGTTCTGTGTGACGCTCCCACTGGGGAAGTGTGTTGCATCTGCGTGCTGAAACAATATGCCTGCACTTTTCCTCAGCCCGTCATTGACGCCGGATCCGTTTCCCTATAGCAGCTTCACCAACACCCTCAAGGCCTTAATCAATGAAATATTACAGCACCCTCGTTTTCAGAGTGCAGACTCCATCTTCCTGTAACAGTCCGTAATTATTTTACTTGACTAAATTCGACAGGCATTTTTTCACACGCTAGAATCCGATCTTTCGCTCATAATCGTATTGTATTCATTCTTACACGCGATACCGTCAGTACTTTCTCACGGCAACGGTCTAGCCGTTGCACTCACTGCGTGCGAGCAGCTGCAGTCTTATCACTGATATTGTCTTATCACTGACGAAAAGCCGAGGGCTTTTCGTCAGGGCCTTTCTCCAGTTCATCTCGTAGTCCCGAAGCTGTAAGACGTATGCTCTCCTTTAGCCACCAAACAATTATAGTAAACGCTAATCAACATTCATTCAGTCATTCACTCATTAAACAGCAGTCATACCTGGCAGAACATTACACTCCCGTCATTTCCGATCTCAATCCCTCCCCAAAAGACGGCTCGCAAGAAAAAAAAAATCCGTCGGACCTTAAATTCCACCACGGAGGGTCTTCGTCTTGTCCCTCATTCCCAGTTCACATACGTACCGGCGAATAGTATTACGGCAGATAATGTACAAAGCGCACACGGCAAACATGTAATAGCGGGATGCGCGCGGCTGTCGGAACAAATGGAAAGGGGGTAAAACGGAGAGGGAGATCATGACGGTGGTGTTGGACAGTCGGTGTCGAGAGAAGGGTCGAGCGAGAGGGTAACAGCGAAGGGGCGACGAGCTTCGGGGTGGAGCCGGGTGGCATGGGAGCTTGGCAGAGTACACCTAATTAGTGCCATTACGGCTCTACTGTTTTGCCAAATCCAGGACGCGTTAATATTGACCGTGTTGCCGGTATCGCGGCGGACGGAGGCTTGTGGACCACAGTTCTCCCGGTAATTGGCGCATTGTACCTAACGGGGTACGCGGGGTGCCGGAGGTGACGAGGGGCGGGAGGACGGGAGGGACTGCATTCAATTAGTTTGGTAAAAACACGCAGCCACTCGCGGTAACGTCAGCAAATGAATGGAACACCGTCGGGGCGAAACCGATGGAGCATTGCCCGCACCCAGCCTACCGATGTTTTCCACTACCCGGCCCGCTGATGTTTTCCCTCACCGTCCTCCCTCTCGCAACCGTTTGTTCGCTCATTCGGTCCCCAGTTTGCTGCCGCGCATTTCAAACCCTCCCTCCCAACATCGTCGATTTATCCCTCAGGCGCAAAACTCTGTTCTTTGCGCACTGTCTGTCGAACCATATCATACGCACAATATAACCCCGCGGGCACGTTTCGCCAACGTACGTGTTGTGCCGCCACCGCTGTGTACAATACTCTTGGGGATTTTTTTTTTTTTTTTTTTTTTCAATTCAGCACGAACCGTAAACAATTTTTTTTTTCGACGAAAGGATTTAATGAATAATAAAAAAAACGGGAAAACACGTGCGTTTGGCTGCGGTTGCCGATGTGCAGATTTTGTTCGGAAACTCTATTGTCCAGCGTTGGCAGGTATTGGCATGAAACCGCATGAAATTGAAAACATCGTCTCTAACGATTGTTCGCCAAAAACCATCGGGATTTCAATGATCAACTGCAGAGGCAACGATGTTGCGAGCCATTGAGCTATTTCGCGGCTATCTGCTCCTGCTCGTTGCGCCGGGAAATAATTTAAAGTCAGTCCGGCCGTTGGGAAGATGAGAGAAGGTCGTCGTTCGCACGGACCGGAGAATAATGAATGCACTCGACGTGCCCGGAGCAGTTGAGCGAGGTCTCCGAACCGGTGTGCCGAGAACGCAGAAGGAGAGCAAAACCAACGGTGGCAACAGCCTCGCACCGGCGTCCGCGCGATATCACAACTGATGCCGACTCCGCCACAACCGTGTGTCGGGCACATGTGTTACGCCTTTTTTTTTTTTGTTTGCACCAACCGAGCGGGAAATGGCTCTAAATATTTACGCGCGTGAACGTGGCCCGAGTATTTTATTTATCGCGCACGTGGAAATACTCGGGCGGAGATGGAAAGCCCGGGGAAGCCCCGTTGTCACCTGGAACGGTGGTCGCGACGATGGTTCATCGCGGGGCGCGTTATAAGCGTCCCCCACGCATGCATCTCGCGGAGCTTTTTCGACCCGCTCGCGACAATGTGCTCTCCGGAGCCGACGTACCAACGGTGCACGGTCGTTCGCACCTCGGTTGAAGAATAGATTCAACCGGGATGAAAATTTCAACGGCTACACAGCTCATTCCACTGATGTGAGATTGCGCGAGAAACCGCTGTTCACCCCGTTTCGAAGAAGTCGGGGCGTCAAATCTATATTCGAATTTCTGGTATTTTTTTAGTATTTAAAAAATCTGGTACCTTCATTTGTCAAAAGTAAAATAAAATTCCGTTGTTTACATTACCCTAATGTCCAATCAATGTAAGTGATCCAAGCAAATTTCAAGTTCCAGAAAATTAAATTAACGATTTATTTTTGGTTTATTTAATACCGGTCCCGCGTTTCCTTCCTACTCACCGGCGCCATTTTGGTACCAGGATGAATACCGAAGTTCGGAGGCGATTTTGTGTGTTTCCCGTGTCGATAGGAACAAGGAGAGCGGGGCGGGGAGGGAGGTGGTTTCGAGGCAAATAGAGGAAAAGACACAAAAGAGAACCAGGCCCGAAGCGGGAGAATCACCGACGAGTGCTCGGCACCGTCGTACCAACGTTTGTATACTGTATGTGTAGTAAATACCCTTTATCGGTAGCGAGCCACCGGTCGGTCGCGCATAAGTCCGGAAGTTCGTGCGGGTCAGCCATTCTGTTTTTGGCAGAGTGCCGTGCGACATTAATCCTACGGGACTCTCGGCGCAAAGGCTGACGGGAGAGACGTTGCACATTATGTACGGAACTGTATACAGCGTTATGTACTGCACCGCGTTGCGCGACGGCAGTAACCAACTCTTTATGTGTCTGTACGTATGTACAGGTATCCGCACATCTGTGCGACAGTATAATTGGATGAGAGAAAAGCAACGGAAGAGCCAAAAGAGGAGTAATGACCGGAAATGACGGCACAAAAAAAGAAAAATTAAGACAAAAAATTGTGTGAATCTACATCAGAGGAAAGTTCGACGGTAAATATAGGCGCTTTCTTTTTTTTTTCCAAAAAGTATTGGCTGCTACAGTATAATTGGATGAGAGAAAAGCAACGGAGGAGTCAAAAGAGGAGTAATGATCGGTAATGACTGAAAAAAAATTAAGAAAAATTGAGACAAAAAATTGTGCGAATCTATGTACATCGGAGGAAAGCTCGACCGTGAATGTACGAACTTTCCTTTTTTTTCAAATAATTTTTTGTCGCCACAATATAACTGGATGAGAGAGAAACAACGAAAGAGCCAAAAGAAGAGTAATGACCGGTAATGACTGCAGGAAAAAATTTACGAAAAATTATGACAAAAAAATTGTGTGAATCTACATCGGAGAAAAGCTCGACCGTGAATATATGCGCGCTTTTCTTTTTTTTTCCAAAAAGTATCTGCACGGGCGAAGAGTACGATTGAACGGTGTACTTTTAGGAGCGTCTTTTTTTTTGCACTGCCGTATCAATTTTTTTTTACCACTCGGACGATGAAAGCGTCACATTGTCGCCCAGCTCAATGCAAATCGATATCGGCCAATGCGGTCCCCTGCGCTTGTCACGCTATCCCTTTGACCGGACGGTGAATCTGCTCAACCAGTTCGTTACACCGTGTAAAAGAAAACAACGGTCGCCGGAACATGCAAGTAAATCGAGTACCTGCACTAATGGTCCTTTGCAATAACGAACAGTTTATTGCTTCGGATCCGTAAAGATACCCGTGTTTCTCGTTGCAGAATTTCGAATGCTCTCAATACTTCCCAATAATGTTAATAACTAGCGAATATGTGGGCTCGCGCGCTTGGCGCGTTCGCAGAATCTGTGCGAGTATCTGTGCGTATCTGTGTATCTATGTTTACCTGTGTGTATCTGTGAGTATCTGTGAATCTTCTCCGGCGCTTTAGCCACTCCGGGGCTTTTGCCACTCCGAGACTTTAGCCACTCCGGGACTTTTGCCACTCCGGTACCTTAGACGGGACAAACAAATCCACTGGTTTCCAAAATATATATTAGATACTATTAATAATATTAATAATAAATAAGGAGGCATTAATATTTACTACAGTATATACAGAATGAAACATGACAGAGATTCGTCGTCGTCATTTCGCGACGAGATACAGGATCATGCATTTCCAACTCTTTTCAAAGGAGCGACGTACAGCACGCAGTGTTTTTTTTTTGCGAGCTTACCGCTAAACCATTCCGGACGAAATATAGCGCTTCTTACATTTTTCTCGCGCTTATCTCATTTTTCCTTTTAATTTAATTCCCCGTAGCGTTTCTTCGTTCTTCGTTTACATGCATCATCATATTTTTTTGGTCCTCGCCTCCAGCTCTCCTGCGTATTCGCGTCGACGAGGAGCCGGAGAACTTCGCGGCAGAAACGTGAGGCTCGTACCTATTTTTTGCCTTTCTGCGCTTTCTGTATCTCACCGACCGCCGCTCTGCCCCGCGCTCGGAACCGCGGCCCGGTAAAGTTTCACGCGAGAAAACCTTTTATGTACAACCGCGGCGGCGGTAAACTCGACCTGGAGGGCCCGCGGAGCTCTTGCGAATATTTTTACGCGAAAATATGCGCATTAATGCGCGAGACATTAATGCAGGCGAGTATATGTTTCGTTCAATCGACGGATATTTTCCCCCGTGAGAGCTTTTCGATTATTATCGCGTCGGACGAATTCGACTGCAATCGAACGTTGTTGGCAACGGCGATTTTTTTTTTTTTTTGCAACACTTACTCGTTTGCAAGAAATTCGTGCTATTGCCATCAATGGTCAAGTAAGCGATAATTGGCTTTTAAATGCCAGGGAATTCCCCGTTTGTATCGATACGATACATCGATCTATGCGAAAGAATATTTTTTGTTTAAAACAAAAATGACGGAAATTTCTCGCTTTTTTCAAATACTGTTTTTTAGTCCGCGGGGTATTTCTAGGATTGGCGTGTCTAGCGAAAATGTTTACGTGAAAAAATGCGCATTATGTGCGAGAATTTAATGCGGGGGAGTATTTATTTTGTTCAATCGACGGACGTTTTGCTCCGTGAGAGCGTTTCGATGATTATCATGCCAGATGAATCCGACTAAAATCAAACGTTGCTCCTAACGGTGCGAATATTTTTTATTTTTTTTGCCGGTTCCACTCGTTTCTGCATGAAATTCGTAGTATTGCAATTAACTATCGCGAACGCGATAATTGACTTTTGATCGCCACGAAATTTCCCGCTTATATCGACACGTCGATACATTCATCTATGCAAAAGAATATTTTCCGTAAAAAAAATAAAATAAAATAAAATAAAAACTGACGAAAATTGCTCGCTTTTTTGCCAAATAATGTTTTTCACACCGCGGGGCATTCCGGGATTCGCGTGTCTCGCGGAACGCGCAAATCCGAACGGTCCGACGGGTGCTCTCTGTATCGTTTTCTCGTACCGTGCGGGATACGCAATAAACAATCGAAAATGAAAAATTCACAACGGCGGACCATCGGAGCGTCGCGTCAACGGTCCGCGAAACGACGAAATTATTGTCGCTTTATCGCCCTCTCCCGCGAATGAATGCCTATAGATAGGTCGTCAGCTCGAGCACGCCACTTTTGCTTTGCGGTCTCATCGTGCCGTGTCTGTTCCACAAAAAGTAATAAAAAAATTGATTTAAAAAAACGATACCAGATAAAAAAAAATTCCACGTACCTTAATGGGAAGTGTTCTTTCAATGCGCGAGTCATTATAGCGTCAAGGCCCATTTATTCCAATCACTTTAACCGTTGGGAGCTTTTTTTTACAAGTATGAAGTTGTCAAGGATCGTCACATATCACACTCGTCAAGGACCGCGTTACATATCATTTGTTAAGAAACAAATACAAATATTTTTGTCCGACAAAACGACAAATTAAAATCAGGGACACCGCAAAGAAACTTAAAAAAAATTGTTGACTCCGACCTATCAAAAAAATGCGTAATAACAATAAAATTGAATGAAAAAAATTCCGAAATGATCCTCAATATATCCTCCTTCCACCCCAAAAAAATTAAAGCCATAATGACTATACTTATCGAGGGACAAAAATAACGCAATATGCATGCCTTTTTTTCCACTAAGTGTCGCGTAAAAAAGGGTTAATGGAACGAAAAAAATAGTTATGGTTGAGATAGCTCTATCAATTCTTTTCGAGTCCAGTGATTGGGGGGGGGTACTTTGCCACGTTCCTGCCGCCGCCGTCGTTGAAACACTGCGAACGAACGCGCCGGGTTTATCGAAGGAAAATAGTAATTTTCTCGGCGGTTAGTCGAGCAGCGGTCCGGCAGCTTCGCGTCCGGGATCGCTCGTGATGTTCGTTTCGAATTGGATCGGGTACGCCTCGGGGCCACTCTTGACCTCGCAATACCCGTGTCGTTTCTTTGAGTGCCGCGCTTCGGGAGGTGGAAACGCAGTTCAATCTCGATTTAAACCTGCCGGCTGTATAACCGTGTATATAGGCTGACTTTACGATATGTTATACGTTTTACTCGAGCGTTCATTTCCATCGCCGTTGGTACGAAGCTCTTTTCACTGATAGCGTTCGTTTCCGAGCGAATTGAGTTAAATAAAAAAATTAAATTAAATATGGCAAGAGCTAGCATGGATATTTTATTTTTGAAAAAAATAAAAAATTGATGTCAAGTTTTGACTCGATCGACCAAGAAACTCGTCAGTTGTTCTAAACACCTCGACCCAAAAAAAAGAAAAAAAGCGTGCAAAGTGATTTGCACAATTACTTCCTCATTTTTTACGAAAACATAGCTTCCTCTATGAGGAAGCAAAAATAAAAAAATTTGATCGAAAACCGAGTTTTGTCCCTGAGTGAGCAAAAGAACGAAAAAGTCATTCGTGCACCAACGTGAGTCACAAATGGGCGTAACGACTCGGTTACAAACAGATAAACGCTCCGGAGTAACGTCCGAGGATCGTGTAAAATTCAAATTTTCGCGAATGTCCTCTCGATTACAGTGCGAAAGATAGAGCGATGGTCCGGACCAAAAAAGCGCAGATTGGGTGTTGAAAAAAAAATGTACATCGAAGCGAATTCCAGCACGCAGCGGTGGAACAAGCGTTCGACCGGTCGTTGGCTATCAGCGGGTTTGGGAAGCGTGTCGCATCCTGGCCTGTCCCCTGTGCGCGCCTCTCCGTAATTATTATGCATTGCTATGCAAATGGATTGACATTTAATGGACTCCGTGGCATCGCGGGACGGGTCGCGGAGAGTCGGAGGGGTGGGGGGGGGGGGGTGTCGAATACTGCGAGAGTGCGCGCAGTGTTGGGGCTGATATGACATCGAGGGTGTCGGAGAGAGAAGAGCGCGGAAGCAGATAGAGAGGCGCGCGCTAAATTCGACAGGGAGATGAAACGATAATGAAAAAAAAAAAATGGTATGTAAAAAAAAATGAAAAAACGCTGATATAAAGGCAGAGGCGCATGTTGCAAGCTGTTGCTGCCGGTGCGGCTGCTCAACTCTGATCGTATACGGTAGGGAAAACGTTGTTTACGCGTTCTCCTCGTGCTGCGTTCACCAATTAACGTCGTAGAACCGTATATATTGCCCGGTGTTGCCGGTGTAGCGGACACCTACGGGCAACGGGTGTCTGCTAGCAATTTTGTTTCGTGATAAAATTTAACGACGCAATTCGAGCGCGACTTTCGTCGGCTCAGCGGGGGATTTGAGCACGGAAAATTCACGGATACGGCTCGGGCTTTTATCAAAGAATTTTCAGACGATCGAGAGGGGGAGAGAGAGAGAGAGAGAGAGAGAGAGAGAGAGAGAGAGAGAGAGAGAGACCAGAACGAAAAAGTACGGGCTGAAGAGATGAGAATTGTACGTATATGGACCATTTTAGGTATTTTTTTTCTTTGTTTTTTATTTTTATTTTTTGGAAATATATTATTCCGAATGCGTACTGCACGTTTCATATTTATTCGACGACTTATTGCAGGGGTAGAGACAAGCTACCGAAAGCATAAAAATGAATGTATGAAACGAGTGCGGGTCATGTTGCAAAAAAAAATTGTTTTCATATAAATGTAAACGGTAAAATTTTGATAAATGGCAATTTCAGTTTATGTGAAAAGTAGTGATTTGATAATTCTTTAATGTCGTGTTACAATAAGTCGATATGTTCTCTCGTCAAGGATAAACGATATAGATATAAATAAATTAACATAAATAAAATGATAAATATTATGTAAACTTCTCGCTGCGTATGATACTGGCTTGACGACTAGGTTTGAATAATAACCTTACATAAATGTCACGCCGAAATATTTATAGAACAATTTCAACTCATCTCTATGACGCAGTCGACCCAGTTGGCGGGTCAAAATTACTTTTGGTCAACCTGGCCTGGCACTGTGGACGAAGGCTCCAGACCGTGAGGTATCCAAATTTAGACAAGATTATTAAGACACTTATCCCTTATATAGAATCTTGAAATGGCCTAGTCACTACGGCAGTCGGTCTAGACGCGCTGATCTTTATTCAATAATTAGGAGGCCGTTGCCGTGCTTCGTCCCCATGCGCACCTCCCTTAGTGTTTTTTTTAAGTAAAAAGAAAATAAAAATCCTATCGAAGAATGTGAAAAATTCCCAAAAATGCAGGGTTGCATATAAAAATGGTAAATGGTAACCCATAATCGACTGATTGTTTCTTCCAATTTTCATTACTGTTTTTTTCGAAAAAAAATAGAAAAATATAGAAGCTAATGCCGGCCCACTCTGGCTCAAACCTTAGAAAATTTTATATGTCAAGATTTTTTAGAATCTTTTGCAGATTTTTAAATTGCTTCGATCAATCAGTTAATTTTTTTATCGCAAATAATTATAAACAATCTAAAAAAATCTGAAACAAAATCCGAGTGCTTTTGAGTCATATAAAAAATCGCGCGTCCAATCCAAGGCGTGAAGGATCAAACCCAGCTCAAAATCGTAGGCAATGCACCAGATGCAAAAAAATAATAATAAAATCCGCGATTTCTTGTCTTCCTCCGTGAGATCTCTTTTCTCTCGTGATCTTTTCCATACCCGTGAGATGGCTTTTCCAGGCAGTCCCGTGCTCGCTGAAAGCTCGGGTGTTCGATGCCGCAAATTTTTGGCGCGGCTAAATTACGAATCGAGGGTTCTATCGGTGTGTGTGCTCGTTTGCTCGGGGCTGCGAGCGCGCACACGCGCGCACCTCTGGTCGGCGTAAAATTTCAGGATATCGTGTGTGCAACGCGAACAATATCCTCGATATTCCGAGGTATTCGAGGCCATGGCGCCGTATAATGCTTCGCCCACTACGAGCCCCGCAGGGCCTCCCGTAAACGTTGAACTCTTGCTCTCCGTGCGCGAACGATATATGCACACCGCACCGAGCCAACTCCGTCGGGTCGCCTCTTTCCCTGTCCCACCCACGATTCGGAATGGAAAAACGAAAGCGTGGCAAATTTGAACGTACCGGGCGAACACGAGCGGCCGGAGATTGCACAGATAAACGATAGCCTGCTCAGCTCCGTATCGCCCTGTTCGGTTCATACCTTTATAAAAATATCCGGAAAAATTTCGAGCACCGGGCGAACGCCGGGATATGCGCATCGCGACCGGATATAAACCCGTGTGTGGTGCAAAATTCAAAAATAAAAATAAAACAATCAAAAAAACGTCGATATACGACCGGTGTGCATGCATTTTTTATATCTCCCCCGAGTACGGGTATCCCCGTAAATTTGTCTTCTCCCCGGCCCACCAAGCTTCCACCAAGTTCCCATGGTGTTCAGTATGTAAAAAATTTTAAGATTTGAGCCATCGTCACCGTCTATTTTCTTTTTTCGAATTATTTTCGAAAAAAACAGTGGATACAGTTAGCAGAAATATCAGTCGATTATCGGTTATCGCTTGATCACTTTATATGCAACACTGTATTTTTGGGATTCTTTTAAATTCTCTTTTTGAACTCTTTGAAAAAAATGTAAACAAAAAAGTCGATATACTACCGGTGTGCATACATTTTTTAATAATTCCACCGAGTCAGCGTATCCCTGGAAATATTTCTTCTCTTCGGCCAGCGAGCGAGGCTCCTCAAGTTTCCGCGGTGTTTCCTCGGTGTTCAGCCTCGTCCGAGCGACGAAGAACCGCCCATCGTGGCGTCTCGCGCAGTCGAATTCCGGACGGAGATTCCGTGACAAACTCTTCCGGAGATTATTCGCACAGCGGTAGCCTCGGGCATGTATGCCTCGCGTCTTTGCGGACCTAAAACTATTGAGAGAAACGTCGCATGCGGACCGATCCTAATTCACAGAGCGAACCGCTGGAGCGAATATTCCATTCGGATATACCAGACCGCCCGCTTGATCGTACTCTCCAATTAGCTCTGGCTTACAGGGATTCCGTCAAAGCGCGATGCACTTGCATCCAGCGGAGCTTAATTCAGAATAAATGTCGATCTACTTTCCGGTTGGCTGGCTTCAGATATGAGATGTGACCTCAAAAGTGTCTCAAGCACTCCCCTTTATCTCATTATTATTGTTGTTAATTTATTATTATTATATATTACATACTTATAACTGTGTTCTCTTAAACTTATCGATGTTTATATTCTATTTATGTTTTATTTTTATTTTTAATTATATTGGGAACTTCTGTTCGCTACTTCTTGATTATTGTACACTGTAAATAAAAACTTTGTTTGCAAATTAATGAGTGGTATTGGACCGGTGCGATGGTCTGGTGTTTAGCGTGCTCGCCTCTAGACCAAAGCATCGGGAGGTTGACGGTTCGCTGTAAGGAAGGTTACTAAATGTCTTTCATTAATATCATTATTATTATTATTATTATTATTATTATTATTATTATTATTATTATTATTATTATTATTATTATTCGATATAGGTGTACTTTGACGACGGTTCGACGTTGATTAGGCGCGATAATGGATTCGTGTACGCTTGTCAAAGTAGAGTACAACGCCGCCGGTCTGTCTTCCCTGTTACGAGGCGACTCGAATTCGATTAATGTCCATGACAGTGGTAAGTGATATTCGAGAAGTTGAGAAGCCGCCCGAGTGCGTCGGTGTGACTCCTCTTACTCGATGCTCGTTCGCCGGGGAAGGGAAGAAAGCAATTAAACGATGTTTCTTTTTTTCCCCGAGAACCGGTTGATCCGGCGAAGAAACTCAAGCCGGCTCTTCGATTCGTTCCTCGCGTTCCATATTTACTGTTCGGCCGCGGGACACGATTAATCACGGTGAAATGTAGCGTAGCAAAAATGACACGTGTACCGAGAATTTAGTCTCTGCGTCCGGTTGATCGTAATGAGATTTCGCTTCCTTTGCCGAGAAGCTTTTCTACCGGAGGACGATCCACGAGAAAGTTTATCGGAACGGGGCGAGGTGATTCGGTTTTTCCGCCCCCTCCACTTGTCCCGCTCCGATTAAGCTCCAGGGTTTGTTAATGCCTTAAGGAAACATCCAGCTCGGCAGAATCTCGAGGTCGAGCCGAGGATACGGGCGGAGCTTGCGCACTGTTCGCAGGAACTGCAATAACAGACCGACGGAAAAACGAAGTTCCCGTTCGTCAAAGGCACTGTGATCTATGAAAAAAAAAAAAAAAAAAAAAAAAACAGTAAAAGGTTCGAGCATCAAAAAGATGTATCATTCGATATGCGTGCCGTGAGTTCCTACGCGCTATTGTCGAGCAGGATCGCAGACTCTCCCAGCGGACTCTCATACGCAGCGATTTACGTCACAGAAGCTTACGAGGATGGGTGAGCAGGGCAAGACCGGACAGTCCCAATTTTTCAGCGTGGCACAAAACGCTCGCATCCCAAATCGCCGGTCCGTTTTGCCCCGGACTTCCGTTTCGCCCCGCTCCTCGCCCCAAGACTGTTTTCGCGAGAAGCTCATAGCGCGACACTCCACCTAACATGCCACCGATTCGATTGAGAAACTCAGAGATTCAAAGATTCATGCGGGTCGACCCGATCGAGTCCTTCGAACCGGCCAGCCTCGGTCTCTTCGACTTCAAAGTCCGCGATTTCAATCGTAACGAGTGAAGCGCGGATTACAGAGTTGAAAATAGTGAAAGAGAGAATTAAATCCCTCGACTCTTTGCGAGCTTAAAAACTCCCCGCTGGTTAGAGGCGCTCGCTGTAGAGGTTGGAAACGATGACGTTATAACGCTGAAACGATCACGAATTTTCCGGATTTTAGCTTGACGTATTTGCGCCGCTAGGCGGGACCGGGGCAAAATGGCACAGCGGGGCAAAACGGGACAGTGAGGGCAAAACTCAATTTTCCAATCATTTTTGGATGTCCCATTTTGTCCCAACGATACATCCGGATTTTCAAACCCGTCTTGCCCCACTTACCGCCATCGCCACCATCCAGAAGTTATTGCAAAATTGCGGTGTGTCTCATTATCCCGTTTTGCTCTGGTGTTCCATTTTGCCCCGCTCTCCCCAACTTGCCCGCGGGTAGGTTCGAATCTGTATACCGGATACACGAGCTTCTCCCTCCCGGATCTCTAATACTCCGCACAATGCGTGCCGAGCCGCTGGGACTGCGACGTTTCCCTGTTTATCCCACGGCGCTCGTCTGCGCACGTACCTACACGCGGATCCACCTCGACGTATCCCGTTAGCTCTCTCGGGGCTTCGAGACATATCGGCGGATTATTTGTTGCAGCGACGTAGAGCGCGCACGGTGCATCCTTGATACGCGGATGCACGTCGTAGGCGAGCACGTTTATCTCAATAGATTATAACGGGATGAGTGCGGAGGGGGATTCATAATAATCGAACGATTTGGATATAAACCAGTCACGCGAGCCCTCGCGGGATGCATTGGAGAGTTCGTTTCGTGCTTCCGCTTGCGGGTTTCCACTCGTGTTGCTTTTCTGCACCGTAAAAAAATATTGTAGACTGAAAGAAGGATCTAGTAAAAACTGACGATCATCTAAGAAAAATTATCAAAGCACTAGAGCGCCACCTATGGCGGAAGGTCTCAGATTTTCCAAGAATTTTTACCATAATATCTACGAAAAATTCTTATGAATCCGGGACCTCCTACCATAGGTGGCGCCCTAGTTCCCCACTATTTTGTGCTATGGTAATATCTCTCAAGCGATATAGTCATACTTACTAGAGCCTTCTCTCAGTGCAGATTTAATGCACCGGACTTGAAGCTTTTATGCTATAACTGGTACATCAAATTCAATTTACAAATGCGGTGGAAAATTAATTTACTTTTTCATTGAATTTAAAGTAAATTATTGAAAATGAAGTGTTTCCAATATTTTTAAGATACCGAACATTAATTTTTTATCACAATTGAACATGAAATTTAATACACCAGTTTTTGCATAACAACTTACAGTTCGGTACATTACATTTCATACGAATTTTTTTCACAGTGTAGAGGCCCGACTGTTTCGTTTTTCCGCGAGGAGCGACCCTTCGAAATCATCCCTCAGGGTCGCAAACGAGACCTTCTCCGGTCCGACGGTATTGTCGAGGGTCAACAGAACGGGAAATGGAGAACATTTCGGCCTAATCGACGCGTTCTCCGGTCCCGGCAGCGTTGGCTGAGAAGTAGAGACTGCTCGCGGATACTCCTTGTGAGTCCGTCCGTCCATCCGTCCGTCCATTCATCCATCCATACATACATACATCCATACAACCCATCCGTCTGTCCATCCATCTGTCCGTCCGTCTTTACACAAATACTCTCATTTGGCTCACTCCTCGTGAAATATTATCCATGTAATTAAAAATTTCCATAAAATCGCTATCAGCTGCACAGTGCATCGTTATAACATTCATTTCGCCCTTCCATCTCCTGCGGGGCGCGATGCGCCGCGTCTGGGGTAACCTACTCGCGCGCATATACATTATCCATCATTCGCACCGGCGTAAACTCGATATACCGTCGTCGTCTGTCGTTCGTGTCGTCGGTCGTTGCGTTACCACGAGCTCTCCCATCCGGTTCTTCGCGAAAACGGTGATCTCTCGAATTCTCCTAGCTCGGCGATCCACGATGATATTGAAATCCCCCGATTACCACCTTCGGATTCTCGGCTTGTCGACTCCCGGCCGTTCCCCCGCCGCCGCCGTTTCTGTTTACGCCGGTGGAAACCGTGCGGCGAGTCGGGAGACAGGAGACGGCTTATTTCGCGGAGGATGAAGCCGGAGGAGGCGGCACGGAGGGATGAGATGAGAGCAGAAAAGTGGAGTCGCCAACGACGCCTCTGGCGGTTCTCCGCAACCCTCCTGCTCCACCTCTCTGTCTCTCTTTCGTTCTCCAGAGACCCTACCGAGTTTTGCTACACCGGGGTGAAGGCAGCGACTACGGCGCACGCGGACCAAGAGAGCGATTGCGCTTCCGCCTGCCGGATCGGCGGCAGTTTATTTCCACGCCAGCTAAAACTCACCTTGGTCAACCCTCCCCTTCTCTCTCGTTCCCTTTATCTCTCTCGCTTTTGGCCTCGCAGCCTCCTAACGATGTGATTTATCGCTCGGGCCGGTGAAATTCCCGTTTCCTACTTTTCGCCCGGCCCCGACGATAAAGTAACGAAAAAAATGCGGCGCTCTACGAACCGATCGAGGGTGGACGATAACGGTGTCTTCGTGAAAAATATCGCGGGCTGGGGCTGAAGAGTCTCTGTAGTCGCGACGGATCTGAACATTTTGCATGTGGGGATGAGCGGGGCAAAATGGGGCAGGAAATTGGAATCGTAGGGGCAAAATGGACCATCCCAAAATTATTAGGTAAATGCGTTTCTAGGAGTTCCGTGACTGTCTGTCAGTTCCTCGGCTGTTCGTTCCGAGCGATCGTGTTTCTCCGATGTGTCACTTTGTCAACAGCGACAATCGATAAACGGCTGTAAAGGCGCATGCGCTCAATCGTGGTGAAATTTATTTATGATTCTTATCCAGCTCGATGCAAATAAACCGAGCCATTGTTTCGGAGAAATTGGCGACCAGCCCATTTTGCCCCCATCAATATTTTTTTCCGGAAGGTCAGAGCTTACCTTACAGCTTCTATTGTTTAGTGAAACACTGTAATTCAATATCATCGGTATGAGTTCAGACCAACCATTTTCGCTTTGCTGTCCCGTTTTGCCCCGCTCTCCCCTACTTCATGCGGCGAAGACATGCGGATGGAGTTGTCCGCGATCAGGATTGTAAATAAATTTGAATGCCTTTTATACGTACTTTATATATATATATATACCATGAAGATCTTAACAACGAGTTTTTATTGTCTATGTACAGACATCGATACACGTCGGCGTCATCATAAAAGTATTCGAGTTTGAATCACTCTCGTCGATGGGAGTGTGTGTGTGTGTGTTTTTTTTTCTTTATTATTATTATTATTTTTTTTCACATACGTTGTTTTTTTCTCCGTGTTGGATTCGTGCCGGGAAGGATGTGACAGGATATAGCGCACGGATAGACCGGGGATGGATGGCTTGGAAGTTATCGAGACAAGTGTATGAGGGGGTGATCGTGGTTTCATATACAGCTCTCCTGAACACGCGAACTTCTCGTGTAGATGTCGTGGGTACGATGTACCGGAAGCGTGCTCGGCCGGGCCGGGCTCATCTCTTCCGGTCGATCCGCGTAGCCGTCCGGATATATCCATGCCGTGTCCTTGGCGTGGAGCACCGATGCCGGTGAGTGATACTCGTAGTTCTCAATGTTCTCCCGGAAATCTTCCGTTTTCGTTCTCTCGGTCTTCGGGGTGTAATTCGGCTCGAATATGACCGCTCTTCGGTCGACCTTGTTTGGTATCACGTCAGGATTATCGTCGGTGGAGTCGCCGTTCAGCTGGAGCTGGAGCTGAAGCTGCTGCTGCTGTTGCGGCTGGTGATCCGTGGTCGAGTCCTTCGCTGAGTCTCTCGCCGACGATTTTCCCACTTGCTCCCTGGTATCGCGAAAATCCCGGGAATTCTTGAACTCCCGACGCGGATCCTTGCCCGCCACCGTCGGCGCCATCGACCGGTCCTCCCTGCTCTCGCAGTGGACCACGTGGGTCTGCGTCTTCATCGGCTGCATCGGATGACTCCGACGGTAGAGCGTCAACGTTATAGCGACCACCAGGATGCAGACCGCTGTTATTCCACCGGCGAAACACGCGACCACGAGACTGTAGTCCGTGTCGTTTTCCGATGATCCTCGACCTGTGAAGGAGAAAGCAAACAAAAAAACATTGAATGACAAATAGGGTGCGTTCTTCAATGCAGACCCGCTCGGCTATGCGTTCTTTTATGCATGGGACTGTCGATTGCTGGGGGAGTTTCCTTTTCCAAGTTACATGTCGTCCGTTTCGATAGCAAAGGAAAGCTTATCAGAGCAGATTCGTGTCGAAACCAACACCTGAACTGAGAGCTAACTGGAATACAAGAACGCATATTTCAGCTACATGAAGATGCATCTGCAATATTTCTGGATTGGAACGCATGGATGAAACGCACCCGTAGCTAAAAGTATCAACGATGACTCGCTCGAGAAACCGAGTCTTCCGGTCCATCTTAACAGCTTCTCTGGTAGAAATTTTGGGGCGTCGAATCGTTCCCTGATAAGGTTCTGAAAGGTTCTGAGGCGGTCTTGACAAGACCCGATCTAACGGGCCAAAATCTCCACCAGTCCTCTACACAACCATCGACGAAAGTCTCCGACTCGGTGGATGTGGATTCGTCCCGGTTAAATTGTCGTCGAACGACCAACATTGATCCTTATTCAGCGATCTATCTGCCGGCCAGGTTCTTGTTGTTCCTCCGGTTAGCCTACGAGAACGGTCTCGTTACAACGCGTCGTATATCGCATACGAATGGCTCGAAGACCGGAGAAGAAAGATTAACAGTGGCGAAGCATACGCGGCCGAGTATGTGGGGCGGGTGGTGGTGGTTGGAAAAGCCCAAATGGTGATGACCTCCGCTCTTTGGGATTCGGAAAACGCCCGGTGGTTCGTTAGTCTCGAGACCCTTGTACGAGCACCGGTGTACCGCAGCGGCCACGCGCTATAAGATTCGCCGGATACATACGTACTTGATACACACAGTACGTGCGCGTTCACCGAGTGGATAGCTTGGGACTTACGGGATTGTCCCTACGGATAGGTATATCGACCACGAACGACCCTCGAGGCTCCGAGCCTCGTTCACGTCCGCCGCCGCCGACACCATCAACATCGTCCTCTTTGGATAACCAGCTGGGTACGACGAACCCCGGCTGTTCTCGTACGCCGCGCAAACTACCTCCCCGAGCAGAAAATGGATGTACACGGTGATACCTGGTGATATGGCCGATCGTTACATCCTCCTGCAAGGCGAGCCGAACGCCCAGTTCCACGAGCTCCAGCTAATGAACCCGCAGTGACAACCAGACCGACATCATTTCCAAGCCTATTAACATGTGGTTCCAGATTTTTACCATATTTCCCGGGATATCCGGATGAGGTTCTTTCGTTCCTAACTGTCGTCGAGCACGCATATAAAAACACCAATAACGCCGGGCGAAGCGCCGCGAAGATCCCAACTTGACCATGGTCTCTCGAATGTTACATCCTCTTGCAAAGCGAGCGAATTGCCCAATTTCAAAACCTCCAGCTGATGAACCAACAATAACAACCGGACCGGCATAATTTCCAAGCCGATCAGCATGTGGTCGGAAATTTTTACTATATCTCCCAGAATATACGGATGATATTCCGTCGTAAAACCGACGATAACACCGGTCGAACCGCCGCGAAGATCCCAACTCTGCCAGGCTCTCCCGCACGGAACCTCCCGGCAGATGTTGCAGTAAGCCGGTCAGCTAAACTGTTTCAATCCCGTTGCGGTACGCGATGCAGGGTCGACCCGTGGAAGGGCTGCGGATAGACCATCTCCGCTTCCTTCCGGCTCGGCGTCTTTCCTCGGCCAACCGGGTATCAGCGTACATTGGCTCGGAGATACGAGCTCCGGATTTGTGCAGTTGTCCTGCGCGGGCCGCATTGTACCACGAACTGAACGCGATGTACATGCACAGTTACGCAGGAGGGTCCGGAAAGAGTCACACGGCGTTCTGTACGAAGTTGAACATAGACGAAACTGCCGCTGCACTGTCATCCACCTATGTATGTATAGGCGTGTACGCCAAGTGCGGGAAAAGTAAACGATACGCAGAGGTTTTCTGACAGAAACGCCCGTGCGCCCACCTAAACCTCCCGGAGGTCCGGCATGAATAAACCATGGGGATGGAAATTAAAGACGATAAACGGGCGGGCCCAGGGGGGGTGCGAAAGGTGCCCCAATGCGACAGGTGCGGTGAGAGGCGGAAGGGAGAAACCGGAGGGTCGGCAGTCGCAGCCTCCTTCGCCCTTTCCATCGGGCGAATCTTTATGGGATTTTAATTCAGGACCCTTGCTCGACAAAAATAAAAGGAACGAAAAAGTGAACGCTGGAAGCCTTCGCTCCACAGAAGTCCCGGTACTTCTACATGCTGTAGATATATCCGGCCGTTTGGGAAAAGAAGCGAGAGATTGTTTGAGATTTATTAATTAAATCATTGGAAAAGTTGTATTTACGCGAAAGAATATTGACGATAAGCTATCAGTACATTAAATTTCATACGAATTTTTTTTTTTTTCAGTGTAGCTCAAATGATGAATAAATGAATATAATTGATTGTAAAGAAGAATATTAATTATTGTGAGATAATTAATTATTTCATCCTTTTGGAAGTTACTTTTCTACGTTGATTGATCAGTCCATCGTTTATCACTGATTTTTTTACAGATATTTTTTTAACAAGGACAATTTTTTTCTCTTTTCGTTAATTTATACCTTCGGCCGAACGTTTTTTTTATTTGCAGGAAAGAATGAAACTTACACATTGCTTCGAGGATGACCGGAATCTTTGTGGGATTTTAATTCAGGACCGTCGCTCGACAAAAATAGAAGGAACGAAAAAGTGAACGCTGAAAGCCCTCGCTCCGCAGAAGTCCCGGTGCTTCTACACGCTGCAGAGATAACTGGCCGTTCGGGAAAAGAAGCGAGAGATTGTTTGAGGGGAGGTTCACGGACGACGCCGGAGACAGCGAAGACCCTCGCGGACCGCCGATGTTGGGACGTCGACGACTAATTAGTATTCGAACGTAATTAATAATTAAATTTAATTAATGAATACCAGCTTTTAATAATCAGGAGCGTCGGTGCTGGAAGCGTGACCCGCGGGTGTAATGGCGTTGCCTTATACATAGCCGTTTCCCGCTCCCTCCAGCGCCACTCGCTTTTTCTCTCCCGAGGGAAACTTTAATAATAAATTAGTAAATGCATTAACGAGGCTCACCTGTCGTATACATAGCAACGCCCTTCAGCGACACCGGCTCCAGAACCACCGGATCGCTTCGACCTTTGGCGTTCACAGCGTAGAGCAACAGCCTGTAGTTTCTTCCGGGCTCGAGCCGCGATACCTCGAAGACCGGACCCTGGTTACCACCCGGACTCGATTTCTCGCTGTGGTTCATGTACAGCTTGTCGATGTGGTATACACTGTCCTCGCTGTATATCTCGAGCTCGAAACCCGTCAGCGGAAGACCACCGTCGAAACCCTCGCTGCATCTCACTATCAGGCCGTCGGAATCTTGGGATTCCGTGGTTTTTAAAATTTCTCGACCTGGATTGTTTTCATTTGTTTTCTTTGGTATTGTCTCATTTTTCATTTTCTAGAAAACACGCATTTTTTCAAAATTTTCTTACATATTTTAATTTTGTTGATATTTTGACATATCCAAAATTCGTGCCTCTACATCGATGTTTTAAATTTTTGGAAAAAAAAACATTTGAAATGTAAGAAGATTCTGAAAAAAAATTCCTATGAATTCTCAAGGAAACTCTATTTGAAATGAGAAAATAAAAGGTTTTCTCATTTTTCTAAAACGATTAATTTCTAAAACAATTTGTTAATAACTCGATGACATTATTATTATGCAAAATCGAAGGTCTTGACATCGTTAACACGACTAATTTTTTTCAGATTTTCGGCATGTCGCTAAGTACTGCAATTTTCATCGAATTAAACTTTTGGTTGAGAATGCATATGCGACCCATTCGTAATGACTGGCCACTCTGTATAAAATCAATCCAACGCATGAGGATCCTTCGTGGCAAGTGGCTTGTTCTTTCGCGTCAAGTAGATTCCTCTTGCGTGAAATGGATTTTATTTAACGTACTGAGGGGGGGGGGGGGGGGTTGAATTACCGAACGTGACTCACCCATCCGATAGGCGTAGGGCACCGTCGACTGCAAAGCCGAGCAGTTCTGGAGTGGATAGGGTTTCCCGGCGACGATTATCTGAAAGAGACACGGGATCCTCTGCTGGCCTATCCGATTTTTCGCCAGGCACGATACCGTTCCGTAATCCATGTCGTCGTCCGGCGTGTAATTCAGCCGAGAGCCGTGCCAGTGATTCGTGATACGCTTGAGGGGCTTTATCTGGGCAAAACGATTTGACGGCACGTTCATCAGTTCGCCGGAGTTGTTGAAGGTCCAGTGAAACGTCGTCGGCGGTGGCTTCGACTGAACACCGCAGACCAACGATATCGTCTCGTGCTTCAGAGCGCCGACGACCTGGGCCATCGAGCCATCCTTGCAGATCGGGGCGTCTGGAAATTTGTGTCAATGTTTTTTTTTTTAACTCCCGACGGCGATAGGGCAACGTCTCTCACAGCACTTCACGGCAAATATACTTCTGTCGCGTAGTACACTACTTAAAAATATTAATTTACGACACGAGTGCGGTAAAGCCACCTTTATACGCACGCTGTGAAGTGCGACTCACTTCTCACTCTGCGTGGTTAATTTAATACCGTTCATTGTAAAAGACAATATTAATTATTGTTATAGAATTAATTCCTTCAGCATAAAAATTAATATCATTCAGACCGCATCAGAATAAATTAATATCATTAATCGTAATAAAAATAATATTAATTATTGTCAGATAATTAATTATTTCATCCTTTTCGAAGTTACTTTTCTACGTTTATTGATCCGTCTATCTTTTACGGTTAATTTTCGTTACAAATATTTTTTTAATAAGGACTAATTTTTTTTTTTTTTAATTCTTTAATTCATACCTTCGGCCGGAAGCTTTTTTTATTTAAAGGATAAAAATCGAACTTACACATTACTTCGAGGGTGACCGGTCTGCTTATCGCGGTTCCTTCGACGTTCGCCGCCATGCACGAATATTCTCCCGCGGAGGCTCTCGTAACCCCCCGAAGAACCAGCGACTGTCCACCGGGCAAAAATATTCCTGCGGAACCGTTCTGGTGAAGTTCCTTGCCGTTTTTGAACCAGCCGAGCTTGTAAGCAGCCGGATTAGCCTTCACGTCGCACTCGAAGTAAACGTCGGCGCCCTCGGTTATGTCGTTGGGACGGAGAGACGAGCCGAATTTTATTGTCACGACCGGCACGTCTGCAATTTTACTCACCCGGTTGAACACTTCTTTTTTCAATTCAAAGACGGCGAAATAATAATTTCGCCCAACTTCATATTTTGAAATAATAATTTCAATGAACTTCATTTTTCCGAATAATAATTTCAACGAACTTAATTTTTTTTCGAATAATAATTTCACCGAAGTTCATTTTACCGCATCGTTAAACCTCTGCGCGTCAAGTCCTCGAATCGTAATTTTTCCGAATCAAACTAAATAATATGCGTGAATCGTCCGACGATCTGCTATTACATCTATTCATGAAAAATCTTGCGCTCAATACGAATCGATTCAGATAAATGACTTGACGGACAATGCTTTTCGGAAGAATGATAATTCAGCGACTCGACGTTTGGAGGTTTCACGATTAACCGCCATTATTTATAATTCTTACAGTGCACAACGAGATGCCAAGTATCCTCCAGTGCGCTTCTCGGTACGCTCGGATTCTCGGCACGACACGTAAGATTCCTCCCGTCGTCCTCGATGGTCGCCACGTAGCTCAGTACGCTTCTCGTCACGTCCGGTCCCTCTGGAAACTGTCGGGAGAAACTTCTGAAACCCTAACGAGCAGTGATACACGTCGTACAGCGAGGGAGTTAAAAAAAAAGATGAATAAACCAAGTTTTTCGTGTAATTTATTGGACAAGCGTCCGCAGTATGGATGGAGGAATATTCACGTTTCTGGCCATGTGCTTCACTTGGTGTGGACCCTTCCACCACGTTATGACGGCCGGCGGACGGGAACCGGAACTCGTGCACTCAACCTCGTAGGTCTGCAGTGCCGACAGATGATTCTGCTTGTTGGTGATGTTGACCTCAAGCGGTTTGACTGGACAAACGAAAGATTAAAGGCTTTCGTTCGTGGCTCACAGTTCGGAGCACACTGAGAAAAAATATAGTATTTCCTATCATAATCAATAGTTTCCAGAAAGACAGTTTGTATAGATAGTTTCTGATGGCATATATTCAATTGGTTGAATTATAATTATGGTTGCAACCATGATTTTTGCAACCATAAAATGTAGTCGTTCCCCTTGAGAACTATTTGTTATCGTAAAAAGTCAGTACCGTTATTTTTACTATGTAATTTTTTCTCAGTGCAGAGTGGAGCACTGTGGGCAAGTTTCCCGTTTCTACCTGCCAGAAATTCCTGAGCATTGCATGAGATCCTTGAAAGACCTGACCCAATAATGAGGTATAGAGTGTTGAAATTTTATTTCTTTTTTTTTTCCAGAAAGTGGAGTTTGCCAGGAATCGCCACTGAACAGCGTGCCCCACCCGACCGTTCGGAAGTGTCCTCGGGAAATTTCTTCAGGTTCCGATACTCACGATTAACGTCCAGTATGATCTCCGAGCTGGACGGCGTCACGAGATGAGTGTTGCTGGCCCGACAGATCAGCCTCGATCTCAAAAACTCCCTGGACACCTTCCTCACGTCCAGATGGTTGACGGTCAGATCGTCGCCCTCCCTCTTGTACGTGTCGTCGAGGAGCTTGCTCTCGAGGTACCAGGCGACCCGCGGCGGCGGCACGCCGCCCCTCACCTCGCAGATCAGCGACAAATCGCTGTCCTCGTTGAAGGGTTGGAGTATCTTCGAGAAGGGCCTCTCGGAGTTCGCGAATATCACCGGGTTCTGAGGTGGCACTGAATCGGAACAAACGGACGGAGCGCCCCGCTGTTTGATACGGTAATCACTCTCGAAAAAAAAAATCATACCTATCGCGATCGCACACATCCGTACGGGCAGTTCAACCACCGCGTCGAGAGTTTAGGCAAACATGGCCTCGTTATTTATACAAAGAAATCTTTCTCAAACAGGGGGAGGGGGGGGCAAGTGCGGGATAATATTTCATCAATCATGCACCATTTAATCTCACTCGGGCTCGGACGCGTAGTACCGGTTCGCAAATCCAACACCTGTTGATCCAATCCCTATCTATTAATTAAGTGAAAATTGAACGGTTCTGGGGAAGGGGCGTGGGAGGGGGTCGGAACCGGTCAGCCGGAATGCCTCCCATAGCGTATTTAATCAACGAATCTTTCCTCGATGTTCGCCAAACAGAGTTTCGCTAGTGTTTTTTTTTTTTTACTTGAAGAACTTTTGTTTTGCTTCATCATAGAGGAAGCTATGTTTCTTTTTTCTTTTTTTATAGACGATCATAAAGCATTCATGTTAAATTAGCAGAGTTGGGGTTGATTTTGAGTAATTGAGTAGGAGATTGCGGGGTAAAATGGAATACTAATTATTCGTGGAACGTCAGTCACGAAGAAGTTCCATTTAAAACGGTGGTCCATTTTGTACCCACTCTGGCCCCCCATATTTTTACGGTGAAAACATGTACAGTAGACAAACGCGTAAGTTGAATGTAAACTACATTAGCATGAAATTTAAAGCACTGTTACGGGAAGTTTTTATGAACTGGTATATTAGATTTCATGCACAATTGTGATGAAAAATGAAGGTGGAGTTTATTCCAAACTGTAGGAATAATTTACTTTGATTTTACTATAAAATTACTTTACATCCAATAATTTCCTTTCATTTCACTGTAAAAGTCTGTTAATATTTCATCACAATTGCACATTAATTCAATGTACCGGTTTTTGCAGAAAAACGTCCAAACCGGTGCATTAAATTTACAATTTTTTTAACAGTCTTGAATTGTCGAAAACCCGCCAATTCGGTGCGACCGGATAACTTTGATTCCCCACTGCCCGCTTTCCCTTCCGGTACAAAAACTCAGAGCAGGAACGATTTCATAGGCAGGCAACAAAATGGCAAAATGGGTATTTCGTCTCCCGCCATGCAGATAGACGAACTCCCAGAAAAGTCCGATCGAACTTATTCGATCGGCAAACCTTATCTGCATGCAACTTACCCGGTCGTCTTCTGCATCTATAGAAAAAATCTAAATGATATATCGGGTAATTACTGACGATAAGGAAATCAAATAATACATGCATTCGCGCTTTTCAATCCCGTCCAAAGTATCAACAAAAATAATAATAATAATAATTTATAAATGAACCCTCACCGACGACGGTGAGATTGATCTTGTAATTTCTCGTCGGATTATCCTTGAAGTCGACTCTGCACCGGTAAACCCCGTGGTCAGTCGCGATCAATGGATCGATCTGGAGCTCGGCCGGTTTTACTCCGGTCTTCATGGTCGCCCGTTCGCCGAAAGCTTCCGGATCCGACCACAGCCTCGCCTGGAGTATGCTGCGACCGCGCGCGTCCACCGTGTATATTGGCAACCTGCTAGTCTCCTCCCGATACCACAGAACCATAACGACCACCCCGTCCTTCGTCGGCGGATCGATTTCGCATGGCAATCGAGCTTGGTATCCCGCCACCGCAGTCAGATCCAGCTTCTCCGCTGGAAAATATCACCAAGAACAAAAACAATTTTAATGGTTTACCCAGCCAAAAAGTATCTCCGTCTTTGGACGTTCGCGGCGCACCGCAA
The DNA here is from genome assembly GCA_964017025.1 of Stenichneumon culpator. Taxonomy (NCBI): domain Eukaryota; kingdom Metazoa; phylum Arthropoda; class Insecta; order Hymenoptera; family Ichneumonidae; genus Stenichneumon; species Stenichneumon culpator. The sequence goes on from OZ024776.1 coordinate 17,653,620, forward strand.
CATTCCAAGCTTTTCCCGAAACCGAACGACCCTTCGCTTGCAGTTCGGCCGGGCAAATCGTTTTCGACAAGTCGGATCACCCTTAGTGGGAATGACACGCGGGACCGGTACTGGCCGACGCTGTGCCAATACTGGCCCTGTGTGGCATTCCGACTGTGGACTATTGGGCTGCGGAAAAGATCACCGTAAACGGGAGCTTCGATAACACTGCGGTGTTTCGATTAATGACGAACATCGAGCATGTTGTATCCCAAATTATTTTTAATCGATCATTATTAAAATCGATAAAAATCATAAAGTAAATTGGGAAATACTTATTCGCAAATCCACCAAGTCGCGAAGCCGACACGTGTAGGAATTTGTAGAGTAAGTCTCGGATGATGCTCGTTTCACACATCTAATCATAGGGATAGACCAATATCGCAGAGTAAGAAGCGGACGATGATCGATTCACGATGCTCGAATTTGGGCAGAGAATAAAATTGCAGACCTATCAACTTGCACCTCGCGGTTCGCGATCGGGAAATTGACAGGCTGAACTCGACTAGAGAACAGAGAGGTCAGTCTCAGAGTTATTCTCATGGTTAGAGAATTTACTAATTTACAACGAAGTATTTACAACGATAAATTCATTCTCTTGCTTTGAACAAACTTGTTATTTAGTTTATATATCGCAAACTTGAGTTTCACTCTTAATTTCTCGACGATCCCATATATCTTAAAAAATTATATTTCTTGACTTCGCCTACAACAACGCTTTTCCGTTTCCTCGCATCATGTCCGACTTGAAAGTCCATAAACGATGGGTGCACGAAGCAGAGCGCATCGCAAGGGGGTGAAATGTATTTTGGATGAACACCCCGGACCGGAGAAGCGAAACGATGTACAGTTTAATCCAAGTCGTCTTATCATCATGGGTATACTACACAAGAAAGATGGGGAGAACGATGGAGGTAGCTCGAGGGTTTCGCAAAAATCGTAAAGAATCACCGTTTTACCACGGCCGAGAGGGAATTGTTATCCCCGGCTCCCGCTCTTAAAAATCCCGAAAGCGGCGGTTCTCGTTCTCCTTTCTCGGATATATACCTTCCGAGAGCCCCGCAAAGTCTGCGCAAGACACGCTATATCTATCTCACGTACGTACCATTCACGCGTTTCTCTTCTCGCACGGTAACCGCAAATTTTCATGGTTTTTGTCAGTCCCTTTCGAAGGTGTGCGGGGAAAGTAGTGGACCGAGTTACTGCAAATTGGCTGAAGCCTGGTCAACTCGAGCGGATACCTCCACCGTCCTTCCAGGCGCACACACGAACGTGGGAGAAGAGATGGAGAGCGCATGGAACGAGTATGTAACCCTCGAGTCTTTTTTTTTTATTTTATTATTTTTTATTCCGATATTCCGGTGTGTGTGAAAGAGCCCGCTCTTCCGAATCGCAGACGATGGAAATACGATTGGATAGTTACAGACTAGTGTTACATTTTTAAGGCGCCAACTTGGAATTGGAGAAGACTTTCAGAAGTGTTCTCCAATTCGCGGTATAATTTTTATGTGTTAAAGCATTGTAAAATTTTTTTTTCGTACATTTCAACACCGCTTCCGAATCGCAGTCGATGAGGAGACGCTTGGATACTTTCAGACTACTATTACATTTTTAACGCGCTAACTTGGAATTGGAGAAGTCTTTAAAAAGTGCTCTCTAATTCGCGATATAATTTTATCTGTTCAAACATTATCACATTTTTTTGCGTCTGTTTGATGAAACCCGCTTGGATAGTTGCAGACTAATGTTACATTTGTACCTCGTAATTTGAGAAGACTTTACGAAGTGTCGTAAATTCGCATAAATTTTATCGGTTGCAAAAATCATTTAAAAAAATGTTATTTGCGTTATACATTTCAACCCCGTTGTTCAATTTTGTGCACCGCACGATTCGGGTCATTTTTGAAGTGGCTTCAAATTCGCACGAACGGTCGAAATACGAAGGCGCCCTCGACAGCCCGGCTCGGATACGATACACGCTATGACTAAGATAACGGAGAACGAAAAAAAAAAATCTTGCCGCGTAGATCGGCGGGGCGGTAATTAATCGGTGTGTACACCCTCAGCGCCGATTTATTGCCTGATTTACGCGGAGTAGACGGTGGTCCAATGATTTTATTGGCACTCGACAGGGGTCTCATCAATCCTGTTGTCGGAGGGGTGAGTTGGTTATAGCGGGCAGCGAACGGAACTGACAACAGCCCGAAGCAGCGGCAGAACGAGGACGGTAACTCGTCGAGTGTGGAGCAGCGTCACAGCCCTCGGCGTGAATCCACCGAAACGATCAACCGGAGTGTCATATCGAGGAGCGGTAAGGGTCATGTTTTTCATCCCCCTCCGGGGAACAAAAAGAAAAGGAAAACAAAAAAAAAATTCGAGACATTAATCAAACCGGCTCATCTTCCAATCTCTCGAGCTGACAAGCACGAAAACAGCGCGTCGCCGATGTACTGTGAAGGGTGGGCAGCATTAATCGAAAGAGGGACCGAGAAAGAAAGGAGGGAAGGAAACCGAAAAAGGCGATTCCTATAGACTGTTCTGTTCGGGCCGAGATTAATTTTTCCCCCTTCGACCCGTAGAGATTCGTCGTTCGGGTGTCGAGCAATGATGATCAGGAAACTGTCGGAAAAAAAGTACCGACCGCAAGTGCCGGAGAAAATCTACAAAAAATTATGTCACGGGAGAATTCCGTGGCTTCGGCGCTGTAAAGCGAATCTGAGGCCGACTGTACTGGCGTAGATTTTTTGCAGATTCCCTGTGGCTTTAATCGCAAGACTAAGGCGAATGCGATATAGGCGAGGAAGTCGGCGGCTGCAAAAAAGATCAACAAAAAGTGTGAAATAACAAATAATTCGGATATCATAGTTACGAGATTTCCATATGTTTTAAGGAATTATAACTCGGTTATTTTTTGTTCTTACTCGGTGCGTAAGAACAAAAAAACGGAAATGGATTTTAAAAAAGACGAGGCCCAGTATTTACGTATCAACCGAGCGGATCCGCTCTGAGGCATTATCATTGAGAAGCGCCGCGGTACAAAACAGATAAAAAATAAAGCATCCCCGGAGAATTCGCGAAAGTTCGGATTATCGGCTCCGTCAAGCGATAAAACAAAATTACCCTCACCTTCACAGTGTTATTCCCAGAGGTTACTCAAGATCCCGCGGTTCACTGGACGAGCTTACAGGCGTTCTGTACGTCCGTGGCCCGGGGTTTCCGCTCGATCTCTTTTCACACAGATCCGAGCTTTGCACATTTGCAGGGATTAAAAATACATATAAAAAAAAGAGCCCAGTACATTAAACCCGACGAGCTTGCCCGGCTTGCGAATCAATAAAGGGCGAAAGAAGAGGAACTCGCGAGAGAGCGATTGGGATAAAAAAAAGCTCCGTTGACACGTGTCTATATATATCCACCGAGTGCGAGAGAATGGAGGAGGAAAAGTGTGAGGAATTGAATGACAAGCCGGCATCGGGCCGTGGTTCGGCACGGCGGTAATTCGATCGATTTCTGCCTCCATTCAAACGAGCCGATAATCTGGGTATGGAATTCCTCAATGATTCCGGGAGCACTGAGGGCCCCCTTTTGGGATTTCGAACGGCAATCACACGGTGTGTGTGCGCGCTCGTTTGCGGTACGCTAAAATCGGATCCTCGTTTAAATCGCTTCGCGGGCTTCGCCGCGGGCAGGCGCGCACCTTGCCTGTGTCCGATGACAGAGGCGCGAGCGCCGCGCTTACGTACCTGGAGCAAGCGGTAAGCCCCGGTGTGCGGCCTCGGGCTGTGATGACGCCGGTAATTTTCCCGGGCCGACGAGAATTTTCCATGAATCTCCGTTGCCCCGTCGCCGCCGGTTTTCACCCTCTGTACATAAGCGGCGCCTTTGTACGTGAGCCGCTCTCGCACAGCACCCGTGGAGGCAACCTCTGAAATTCATTGGAGCCGGGCGATGTTGATAATCCTACGTAATTAATGATCGCCGGTGAGTGTGTTCGCTCGAACGTACCATGCGTATGATGGGAGCGCGAGGTTTCCCCTCATCTCCGCCTCCGGCTCTTAGCGAAAGCCTCGGTTCGCGATCGTCGTTAGCGTCGGCCAGGCAAGAATAGCCCCGGCAAGCGGCTTTAAGCATCGCCCTAATGTGCTTTTATGCTCTTTGCGGTACGGGGACGAGGAAGCGTGCCTGTCGAGCTCCGAAAACCGCCGGCTGTCGGGAATCATGCAGCAATGAGCTTATTGCCTCGATGCTTATGCCCTGCGAATAGGCATCGGGAAATGTGTTTACGGGCAGAAGATTGGCTGAAACGCACCGCAGACAGACTCGAGGAAAATCGGACGAAGAGCGATGGCGAGGTGCTGATTTTTTATGAAGAACAAAAATAGAGTGGAGTGGAGGAAGTAAAGAAGTTGTTGGGTGGGTCGAAAATGGCGGTGAGGTAGGTTCGAAGCTGTTGTTTGTTTGACGTATCAATTGAAAACTATCGGCCGTCCATTTTTTTATACGAAATAACGTTTGTGACATAAAAGTCGCAGTTTCAAATGAACTTTTGGGAACGAAATTTTGTAGATTGTTTTGAATGCAATAAACGTCTATTTCTATGAAAAATAGACGACAATATTTTCAATACTTTTGATTGAATTATATAAAAATTGTGACACTGTTCACAATAACGGACAAGTGGCAATAAACGATTGGCCATGTCACCCCGAATGACCCCGCGAACCGATAAAAGTTTGATATCGTTAATTCGTCGAGGGAAGTTCATTATTGATCGGGCGCAAGTGAACCTCCACAAAGTGCACGGCGAGGCGTTCGGCCGTTGCATCCCCAGTAACCGAGGAAGTAGGCTCGTAGGAAAGTACAGGTGCAACCTCGCCTGTATTTCCATTCCATAGGCGCTTTCCGAGTCACTCGTAGGGGTGTTTCCACTACGGCTCGTTAGATAGGGAAAGTACAGGGGGAGCCAGAAACTTACGCGTTTCCGCTGCCCAGGCCGCGGTCGCGCCACATGACGTTTCTCCCCGTCGTAACAGTTGACGTTCACTTCGATTCCAATTATTCGTGGTAAACTCCGGAGTTACCTGCCGCAGTGTGTTGATACCGCCTAGCATAATCAGACGGTTACGTACGATAGTTCAAAAGACAACCGAGTCCGAAGGAAAATTCTTGCTACGATCATATTTCCCCGCATTAGGGTGGGGCATTGACTTAAAGCGTGGAGATCAACGAATCATTTTTTTTTCTCTCAGTAACAAAAAAAAAAAGTGTTGTGAAATACCTTATAGCATCTTTTGTAACAGTGTTCCGGTCGTGTGAAAATTCTTCCGGCTCCGAATATGGGATATTGTGGCAGTTTGATTTATTTTTTATTTTTAATAATGTTGAAGAAAAAATGTAACTTTTCCAGTTTTTTATAATGCGTAAAAGTTTGGACAAACTTTTAGGCATCTATTGATTATAGTGGATGGTTATTTGTATTACGGCAGATGTCGCTAACCTAGAAAAAAGTTAATTGCAAAGGATTTGCAAAAAAATTAACTGATTTTTTATAATTTTTGAAAATGTATACATTCGTCCAGTTTTTTGATGAATAATCCGCAATAATTTGCTTGTTTTTGATATGTTACGGCTCATTCGCTTCCTTGAAAGATCCATCGAAGTCGTGCAAAAAATTACGGATTATTCTTCGAAAAAGCTGGACTAATATCTACCTTTTTGAAAAATTTGCAAAAACCAGTCAATACATTAGCAAATCCATCGCGGTCAATGTTTTTCCAGACTAAAATAAATAGATGCCCAAAAGTTTATATAAACGATCTAAAAGAGTCTAGCGCTCATTTGACTATCGCGAAGCGCTCCAACCTCCCTAATCGTCGGATGACCATCGGCGGCCGGCCATATTTTAAATGTCCGTCCTTAACACCTCCGCCCTCCAAGCACAATACGTTTCGGAGTTAATTAAAGTGTACCTACAAATAAAAAAAAAGAAGTGAATTCAGGTCGTCGGAGGAACGGCGAGGGGGTTGGTAACGTGACGAGATGGGCGGTATATCCGCGTACAGCGAACGTGCTTGCATACATATTTGCCGTGCACGCGAAACGTACACTCCATTCTGCTACTGGCTGCTCGGATTCCATTAGCTCGTTTACTTTGACTCTCACGTGGGTATACATAAGCCGTAGCGTAGGGCTCTGCTGAGTGGTAGCTCGCTCGGGAACCCGAGAGAGAGAGAGCGAGCCGGCAGGAGGTGCCGGTAACGATAAAAGGCCACGGTGTAACATACCCAAGGAAGATTGCTAAAAAATTAACACGAAACCCGGTTGGCGTTTGAGAGTGGCGCCTCTCTCTGCCTTCCATTTTCTCCGAGACCAGGCTAGAGCGGCAAAAAAAACGCGTGAGAAGACAGGAGCAGCGAGAAGGCCTTTCACGTTCTCCACTGCTGTACCTCCAACCCCAACTCCAACCCCTCCGACCCCCCGTTTGTCTCGTGGGTGAAACGTGCTCGATGTACATTGCGCCGCACGCCTCGACCCTCGGTACGCTTCCCAATGAAAGAAATGAAAGAAAACGAAAATGTAGGCAAACCGGGGTGTACGATGGGGCTAACAAAAGCGAGCTAACTGGTAACACCAGTGTTATAGAATGGCTAAAGAGAGATACAGAGCGGCGGCAGGCGAGCCGGGTACAATTATTACGGGGCGCGTTTATAATATCCCTGCTAATTGTCCGAGAGTTTCGAGAATAGAGTCATGAAATTAAATGGCTAGGGTATACGACGCGGAACAAACGGGGTGAACTTCCTGCAGCGCTGTGGCGAACATTTAATTTTTCTTTTTTTTTTTTTAGTTTAGTTTTTTTTTATATTCTATTAAGCTCTTTCAGGGGTGATAATTAAAATAAGAGGAAATAAAAGGGAGGTGAGTATCGCGAATTGCTATTTCAGTTCGCCGCGAAATGCTTCCGTGCTTTCGATAGGAGCGACTTTCCGGGGCGGTGAACCGCGGTACAATGAGACCTCGTCAACTTACTCGTCGTTAAACGCAATTTTCATTCCGTTTCTCGCCGCAACGCCACCGCGTTAGCTCTCGTGCATTATCGCAGCGAACACCGCAGTCGCGAGTCGTTTCATTAACTTCGGTTTTTATACACACTTAGAGGGAAATATTAATTTTTATATCGGTAGGTGATATTCATTTATTTCCGCGATCTTGATAATCGCGATGAGATGAACGGTGGCCTCGGAAGCGTAATAAAAAGTGTCATTCATTTTTTCTATCACGGTGCGGACCACCTACGGTGAAGAGCAAATTATTAAGCTGAATTGATGTCCGCTTCGTGTTAGCATTTGAATTATCAGAGATGGAATTTGGAGTAATTATAGATGGTGAAGCATTAAAAAAAAAAAAAAAAATCACAGTTTTCATTACCAACCAAGCACGGGCCAAGCTAATATAGCGTAGCCGGCTAAGACGGCTTAGCCGGCCAAACTATAAAATCCATTAGCCGGCTAAGATATTTTCGCCGGCTAAGCCGGCCTATCTGTACAGCCCTAGTCGAATTATAAGATGGTAGTTGCAGCTTAAGATCGCTCTTGGGATCGAACTTAATATCTAAGTTTGTCCCGAACTGCATTACGTACTTAAGATCTATCTGAACATCGAACTTGAGTTCACTTAAATTCGATCTAAAGAGCGATCTTAAGTTCAATCTAACGGCTTAAAATTCGACCCTCAGACAGATTATCCCGATTGACATATCGGAGATCAATCGAGCTCCAATTTCACTGTTAATTAAAAAAAGTACTTAGGAGTTCGTCAAAGGGGCAAAATTCGGGGAATCGCCGAGCTTGCGGACATCGCACCGCGCGACCAGGGCGAGATAGCGAAACGGCACGGGGAACGGGTGAACCGAATCGCGTATCGCAAACGATTCGACGGAAAACAGTCGAGAGACCGTAAAACAATTCCTACCCGTGTGTGTGTTTCCGAGTGTGCTCCGAACCTCCCAGCGTTTGACAATATTAGACTCCGCCAAGCCCTCGGTGTACCATGACTGTGTAGCACGTACGGCAGGGAACGCAGGAGGGCCAGAAACCGAGCCGTATGGACGGAGGTCGCGCCAATTTATACTAAATAATTTAACTGCGTGCAGTGGTCTGCCTCCAGGACATCGGGCTTGTTTGCACGTGCGCGGGGTTACTTGCCGGTGCTTTCGCGCTGCACACAGGACGGCACGTACGCACACACTTGCGCAGCCTTTCTCGTTGTATTTTATGTACGAGGCAAGCGGGCTGACGCGCAAACCCACTCCGCCAGCCGCGAACTCCAAAATCCACGAATGGAACCCGATTGGATCAACTTTGACGGCACACGTGTGCATCCGAGCGCGACCCTCCCCCCCCCCCCCCCCCCCCCGCCCTCCGCCCCGCGACTCACTCGTCGCCGGCGATTCGCCGTACCGGAAAGAACATCTCGCAATGTTGTTTCTCGCCGTTTTCGCAACGGCGTATTTTCACGCCGCGCCGCTACGGAGCGTTGAAATAACTGCGCGATGGAAGTTTTTAAATAAATTGGTGGAGTGAGGAATTTGGAAAAGTTCTTTGAGAAAAGGGACACAGCGCTGGATCATGTTCGCTTGGAATACACGCTGCAAAAAAAAAATTGTATGACATTTAAGGTACCGGTCTGGAAGTTTTTATGCAAAAACTGGTACATTAAATTTCATGTAGTGTTGGGATGAGAAATGAATGCCCGGTTCATTAAAAACATCGGGAATTTATTTTTCATAAGTTACTTTAAGTTTTACTGTGAAAGTACTAATATTTTTATTATTGTAAATTTGCTTTAATTCAAATGAAAAATTATATTAATTTTTTATCACAGTTGTTGCATTGAATTTAATGTACCAGTTTTTTCACGAAGACATTGAATTTACCATTTTTTTTACATTGCACTATAAAAAAAAATGGTTTGAAAATTAGTAAAGGGTATTGAAAGCTTTTTTACGCATTTTTCCCATATAAATAAGAAAAATCCAAAGTAAATTTAAAATCTGAAAAAAATGCATACATAGTCGGAAAAGTGAACAAAGCACATTCATAAAAAAAGTTAGGTTTCCGGGAGATTTGTAGAACAATTTGATTTTTCATCAATTTTTTAATAACATGTCGGAATGATTACTATGCAAAATCAATCTTTTCAGCACCTTTAATATGCTTGATTTTTTAAAGATTTTTACACCATCCGGAAGTGTTTGCCCTTACATTCCTCTCAAACTTATGCGAAGTGAATGCCATTCGCAAGCAACTACCTTACGGAACTCAACCGAAACCAATTTTTTAAAACATTTCTTCTATTTCGAATTTTGCTAAAATAAAAATTCAAAAAAAAAAAAAAACTACCCATAGCGTATCTCGCCGAGAAGGCGGATGCATCGGGGCCGCAGCATGCGGTACGTGTGAAACCGGGCCGAACTTTCCGAACGCATATCGGTAAGGAACCATCGAAGGTACGTACGGCGCGTTGGGCCGGGCTGCACTTATGCCCGGGTCGCATGTACGATCGGCATACGTAAGCACGCGTAGCTACAGGACGGTGCAGCGGATGTCTCCGTGTGTGTGCGCGAGGCCGGTGTGTGCTCCGGTGTGCTCGAGGCGAGAGAAAGCTGCAAGTGCCACGACAGTGGCGAACGGAAAGGAGGCGGGCGAGGATCCTCGCGGAGGAATTTCGAGGGACAGAGGGAAGGAGGAGGAACGGAGATTATTATGCAGGATAGCACTCGAGGAGGAGCAGAGTGAGAAAGTGCGGAGCATATATACGTATGCATATACAGATATATTCGCAGTACATTATAGTACGGGCTGAAGGGATAGAAGCGAGCCGGAAGGGAGAAGGAGGATAAGTTCTCGGGAAGCAGGTGCGACAAAACCGGTCGTCTTCTCTCGCAGGCCAAATTTTGTCGAAGAGATTCGCCTGGTAGCGGTTAGCGCGGTCCTCTCCGGCGTGCGCCGGAGGAAACACCCCAATTCACCCTAAAAAAATGAAAAAAAAAAAATCTCGCTCCCATCAAACCGGAGCGCCGTGTCGGTTTATCGCGTGCAACGTCGCGGGAAAATAAAGGGAAGAGAGGAAAAAAAAATTGCAATAAAAAGTAACCTTGTTAAAAATAATATTAGCCGTAAATAGAGGCAGCGGGAGGGCGTCGAGACGAGTCGATCCCGGAGCGAGTCCGTGAATTGTGTACGGCGGGACGAGAAGGCGGGAGAAAATTAGGGAAAAAGCGTGAGAGACGGGAGAGAAGAGACGAAGCCTCGCGATCGCTTCGAGGAAGCGCGCTCCATCGTGGCCGGGAGGAAGAGCTGAGGGCTCGAGAGTTTGTCGACGATAAAAGAAAATCCTGGGTGAAATGAAATAAAAAGCATTTAGCTTTTTATTTCAACCGAGGTTGATGATTAAACGTGTGTGTGCGACAATTTCATGCTGGCCGATTTTGAGCACTCGCCGAGTGCTTAACGAGCTTTCGCTAGATCGACGAGCTGAAGGGAGTTTGAGGATGTTCCCTGGACGCAATTGAATGAAGCCGGATAACGGCAGATGAATAACCGGCCAGCGCTTTCTTGATGCTTTTTCGACCGAGTCGTAAACCGTGGAGTGAAGTCGGCATAAAGGGTCGCGTTAAAAAAAATAAACACCTCAATCTTTTCGGCACTCAAAAAAAAAAATAAAAAACGAAATGCAAATTTTTCAGATGTTCTAGAATTTCATAATTCCAATTCTTGATATAAACCGGAGCGAAGATTGGGTTAAAGGGGGGGGGGGCGTTGAGGATGTTCTCTGGACGCAATTGAATAAGGCCGGATAACGGTGGATGAATAACCGACCAGCGCTTTTGTGCATCATTTTCCAACGAGTCGTAAACCGTGGAGTGAAGTCGGTACAAAGGGTCACTTAAAAATGAAAAATATATTGAAAATAAAATCCTTAAGTTTAAATCCTCGAAATCCTCAAAGTTTCTGCCCTTAAATCCTTTAAGGGTAAAAAGAAATACAAATTTGCAGATTTTATGGAATTTCATGATTACAATTCTTTGTATAAACAGGGACGAAGATTGGGTTGAAGGGGCTTTGAGGATGATCTCCGGATGCAATTGAATGAAGGCGGATACGGCGGATGAATAATCGGCTCGCGTTTTCATGCTTTTTCCAGCGAGTCGCAAACCATGGAGTGAAGTCGGTCCAAAGGGTCACTTCAAAATAAAAAATATATTAAAAATAAAATCCTTTAATCTTTTTTGGTGCTCAAAAAAAAGAAAATGCAAATCTTCCAGATTTTCTGGAATCTCATAATCATAATTCTTGGTATAAACAGGGACGAATATTGGGTTAAAGGGGTTTGCGGATTTGCCCTGAAAATAATTTAATGAAGCCGGATGACGGCGGATGAATAAGCGGCCAGCGTTCCCGTGCTTCTTTTTTTATCGCGTCGTAAAACCTTGGAGTAAAGTCCGTATAAACGGTCACTTTAAAAAAGTAATATGAAAAATAAAATCCTTACATTTTTTTGCCCTAAAGAAAAAAGCAAAATTTACAGATTTCTGGAAACTTATAATCACAGATATTGGTACAAATAGGGATGAAAAATTGACTTACAAAAATAAAAAAATAAAAAACAGAAATGTTCATAGCGATTTACGTGCTTATACGGTTGGTCCATATTCGCACACCTCCACCCTGCATCCCATTGCACGTATCTCTCCAGATTCCCAGACGTATCTCTCCAGATTTTTCCACTCTCCAATGTTTCCCGGTTTCGGAGCGATTCTACAATCGCCTTTCCAGTCTCCGCCGGGCTCGAATTTATTTTCCACCCCCCTTAATTTTATTTCCCAAAGAACACACACCGAGCAAACGACGAAACCCCCTCCCAAGCTTTTCCGCGTTAACGCCGCCGCGATTCCGTTCTCCTCTCTATCGCGAGCGGTTTGGAATATTCACTCTCTCGGGTGAAAATTGAGAAGAAGAAATTAATTAATGGAGCTCGAAGAAGGCGGAAGCGAGAGAGCCGCGGCAAGGGAGGAAGAGACGGGGGGATGAGACGAGAGGATAATCATAACCCGGGCCCGGGCCAGCCGGGTGGGAGAAAGATGGTTTTTCCCTCGCGGCGAGAGATCGATGAAAGCGGGGCTCGCGGTGCTTTACGAGTTCGCGTCTAGCACGCAGACACGCCGTCTCGAATGCCGAGAAGGAGGTACGAGATGTAGCCGAGGTGGAGAGGAGGCAATGAGATAAGGTTGAGGCGTAAGAAAACGGAGCCGAGAGAGGAAGAAACGGATGGACGAGGTCGAGCAGCGAGAGGTGGATCGCGTCGCCCGAACGAAATGAATCCCAGACCGAAGAATGAAAAGAAAGCGAGCGGTTCTCAGTCCAGTTTGGTGGCGCGCATTGGTGGCCTTTGGTATCCTTTTCGGATTTCTTCGGTGGTTCACCGACGCCCGAGACAATCGAGACTGGCAGACAATCGCTCCGGACCAATCAGCCTCCCATTGAGTGCCTCCGTTCCCGATGCGCTCGCCATGGAGCGCGGACGCTGCAAGATCGCTTCCCCCCGGAAAAAAAGCCCCGTCGTGCCGCGAAGAGTCGAGGCACTTGGGGACGAAGCTGGGGAACGAGGAACGGAGAAGATGGGGAGCGAATGGAAAAAGAATAACGAGGAACAACATCCTGTCCATGAGAAGAGCGTGGAGCGTCTTCCTTCAAGATCAGGACGTGACAATCTTGCCTCAACCTCTCGCTAGTGGAAACGACTCGCTCCGATAGCGGAGCCGCGACGGGATCTTCTTTGTCCCGGCATTATCGCGTTACTTCCAACTTGCGGTCGGAAATGATGCTTTTCCTATCAGGTGCCCGGCGACTGCCGACCAGAGGAGCAGCGGTGGAACGGGGCGTCGCTGAGACTGTGGCAAGACGGGCGTAAAGTAAACGCACCAATGACCATGCGTAAATAATAATTTAATTGTTAAATTTTCTTGAGCGACGGTCGATTTTTGTGGCCCGACACTGGTACACAGTAAAAAAAAGTTTGCACCCGACAAACTCCGTGTTTGGCCACCGGGTTAATTAAAGTATTCACAATGTTTTTAATACACTGAACATTAATTTTTCATCACAATTGTTTCATCACAAAATACTGTTGCACATGAAATTTAATATAGCAGTTTTTGCATAGAAACTTGCAGAGAACGAAATGAGGAAGATTGTGAAAAATTGAGCGGCGAGCCAGGACGATCGCGAATGACGAAAGAGAAAACGGTACATCATTAACGCTTTCTTTCCGGAAGGAACGGAGAATAAATGTTGTCTCAAAGCCGCTCACGAGAGGATGTCGAGGAGTCGATTTTTTCGAGAGGCTCCGAAGTCCGCGCGCATTTTTTCTCCCTTTTTCTGGATCAACTGCGTAGCAACTTTGACGGCAATCCCGTGGGTGTTGTAGCTGCGTTGCTTCGAGGGCGCCGTGTAACCCTGATACGTTTTGCGTTATTAATTTATCGTACTTAGTCGCGAAGCTGAGCGACGACGTTATCCATTAAATAACAACCGCCCTCCGCTTGCCTTCCGCCCATTATTCCTCGATGATAGACTTCAGAAGCCCCCCACATCGGTTCAGCCCTTATTCTCTCGACTCCATCCCACTTGTTCTCGCCATCCTATGGTGCAGGAGTTAAAGTAATAGATCCAGAGCAATGATGACGCAGTGCCGCGGCTTCCTCGGGAGAAAACAAGCGGGAAAGCGGAAACGGCTTCTTCATCGACGAGGAGGCCGAAGAAGCGATAGTGCAAGAGGGCTCCAATAAAGTTGAGAGTTTTCTGGCATCAATCCGATGTAGAACGAAGGTGTATAGGGGAGAGGGCTAAAATGGGACAGAGGGGCAAAACGGGACGGTGAAGCAAAACTTAATTTTCCAATCGTTTTGGATGCCCAAATTTGTCCCAACGATACATCCGAATTTTCAACCCCGTTTTGTCCCATTGTAAAATTGCCTTTTGCTTCACCGTCCCGTTTTGCGCTGGATGAGATGTTCCTGCACACCGCACATTTATCGCACTCTCCCATATGCTGCAGACGTTATTAATTTACCGCACTCAGTCGGGAAGCTGAGTGACGATGTTATCCATTAAAGAAGAACCACCATCCGCTTACCTTCCGCCCATTATTACCCGATTATAGACTTCAGAAGCCCCCTCATCGCTTCAGCCCTTATCCTCTCGACTCCCTCCCACTTGTTCTCGCCGTCTTATTCGCGGGACTCGTGGAGCTAGCGATGGTCCAGGGGTTAAGGTAATGGATGCAAGCAATGATGACGCTCGGCAACGGTTTCCTCGGGGGAAAACAAGCTGGAAAAGATGAAACGGGTCCGTCATCGACGAGGAGGCCGAAGAGACGATAGACCAAGAGGGCTCGAATGAAGTTGGGAGATTTCTGCCAGCTATTCGAGGTACAAGAGAGAATGCAACCGGCCCAACAGCATCCGCCGTGGGTGTGTAAACACGAACACTGAATGCGCTGATTGCGCTGAATGAGACGTTCCTACATATCGCACATTGACATCATTTAATCAGGAAGCTGAGTGACGACGTTATCAATTAAAAAACAACCACCAGGGTTTGAAGTACCGGATGCAAAGCAATGATGACGCTCGGCAACGGTTTCCTCGGGGGAAAACAAGCTGGAAAAAATGAAACGGGTTCCTGATCGACGAGGAGGCCGACGAGACGATAAACCAAGAGGGCTCGAATGAAGTTGAGAGTTTTCTGCCACCTATCCGTGGTACAAGGCAGGACCCAACCGGCCCAACAGCATCCGCCGAGGATGTACATACACCCACACTCACCACCGGACTATTCGGTTCGCGCTGAATGAGAACTTCTTGCCTCCTGTCTTTCCAGTTATTGCAAGGGCTTTTTGTTCGAGAAACCCTCCGCGATTCTTCGACGCTAAAAAGTGGGTTGCAGCTCGCGGTACGCGGGTGCGCTCCATATTCCCGTCCGCAACTCGTCCCGCCGGAACCATATTGCATTTTTCCGTACCTCGTCAACCGGATTCCCATGCCTCTGCACCGCTACCACCCACCCCCACTCCGCCGGCCCAACAGCGTTTTAACATTTCTTTTTTGTTCTTTTTCCTAGCAAGTTCCTCCGCCCGTCTCGCGCCGCCCTTCCTTTTTCTCTTACCACCGTATCATATCTATTTCTATCTCGGTATCCGCTCTCTCGCTCATCCCTCGGCTTTGCTATTTCGTCAGGAGTGCTTTATCCGAACCGAGGCACTCGGATCTCCCGGGCTTCGTCGGGATTCAGTTTCTCCACGAGATAAAAAGATTGGTAAGGTGAACTGCTACGACTACTATCGTAAGTACTTCGTGGAAAGAGGGCGGGGGAGGGGGGAAGAAAAGTCCAGGATTATACGAGACACACGGGAAAGTCGTGTTCCCATCTCAGACCTCCCGACCTTTCTTTGTGTCAATTTCGTTCTTTCCGACCGGAAATATAAATTCTCCGAGGCTCGGCAATGAAAGTTAATAATAAATTTTTCATTCGGACTGCATGTGTGCGCTTGGAGATACGGGATATGAAATCTTATTATAAACGACCCGGATCGCAGGCCGAACAACCCGGTTCAATTTTTCGCTGATACAAAAGTAACAGTTCTTTGAATAAGAGTGCAAATAAAACATAGCTTCCTCTGTGAGGAAGCAACATTTTTTTTATAATTACTTAACGGTACTATTTTTACTATAGCTCTCAGCTCATCAGTGAAGGCTAGTTTTTATACGTTACATGTGAGTTCCCGTATACACAATTTATCCCTCAATCGTTGCGAAAATTTGTATGAACATAAATGAAACTCAATTATCTTCAATTTAGCACTTGCAAAAAAAATAAAAAATTACAGACTGTTGGTACGTTAAACTTTGATAACCGATCTCTCGGCCCGATTCGCACTTCAGCAGCCGTGTGCGATGCTGTACTTTTCACAAGGTCCGGCAACCCTCGGGGTCGCGTGACGCCCTCCCAGAATCTGGGAGGACAATGAAACAAAAATGGCGAGAGACAACAAAAAAAAGAAAATATATGTATATATAAATATATATATATATCCACTATGTTCGCAACGTTGAGGCGCACGAGGTGGGAAACGGCAGGACGTGGGGGTTGCAGGTTTTTTTTTCCCGGTGGTCGCGCGAGACTGCTCTCGGGGGCGTCCCATTAATCAAGGGAGAACGCGAGAGCGTGCGAGAGGCTGTACGGAAAATTCTAACCTGCCGTGGAGGCCAGCGAGAATGCTCCGGACTCTCGCCCGAGGGTTGCACAGCAGCGGCACGTGATATGTCGGATATCTGCCGCCGGGGGCCGCGAGCGTCCCCGTTCCTCGGCAAAAGTTTGACCAACGAGGAGTCATTCGTTAACCGCGCCGACTGACCAGCAGAAACTCTTTCGCCGTAGAAGGGAGATCGGCCGTTCAGTGTATATACCGCCCGCCCCCCCCCCCCCTCCCCCATGCCCCCGACTATATCTCGGGAACCTTTGAAATACTGTGGTTTCGTGTTTTTCAACGGCTACATATTGCCACAGCTATACATATTGCCAGGGCAACCCTCGAGTCCTCGTACATACGCTTCCTCCCTCCCCTCAGCACGGACCACGCACAACTCGCGTCGTGATTTATTTTTCAGAAAGCCCTTACAAGATATATGTATGCTGGATAGAATGAGGGGGCAAAACGGACTTCTATGTACGCTAGACGGAGAAAAAAAAATTTTTGGTACAAGATTTCTGTTACCGTAACAAATTTGGTTTGTTAATATCGGGATGAGAAAACCAGGTTGTAACTATAGCAACATTTTTCGCTTGGAGCAATTTGCTACAGTAACAAAACAGCCTTTGTTACTGTAACAAAAAAATTTGTTGTTTGACTGAGTGGGGCTCACATATGTATGTGTCATCAAAATGAAGGGACGCTAGGAAACAGTTCCTTAGTATAAATCAAATTAGAGTGGAATTGCGATGGATCAAATTAGAGTGGATTCGGCATTGAATGCCGAAAATGGAATTCATTATCTGTGATTATCTATGTTGCATGCTGGTAAAAATATAGGCAAATGCTGACGCACCTTATTCAATTTTGCCGCCATCCCGGCGCATTCGTTGGCAAAGTGTTATCTGGACGCTTCGTCGCGAATTATTTTCTAGAAAACGCCTACAACATATGGGTATGCTGTGTAGGAGGGGTGGGGCAAAACGGACTCTTACATACGCCAAAGTGTCCTCCTACATACGCCTTATCCCACCCCCTCACTACGCACCACTCACAACTCTCCTCGCGATGTATTTTTCACAAAGCCCTCCCAACACATAGCTATGCTGTGTAGGAGGAACGAGGCAAAACGGACCGTTGCCCATTCTTTCCCAGGTCGTAAAAATAACTAAAGTCCCGTCTCGAATGAAAGACACCCGTTTTGCCCCACCCCATATGTACATACGACGCACATGTCCAACGTCAGCACTGACCAGCGCCGCGAATACTTCACGAATTCTTGGACTCACATAAGTGCTCCTTTTTCGTTTCTCCCGTCCGTTCGCTCGAATCCAAACTGTCCCCTCGTCCCTTTAACCTCCCACGGTCGGGACGGGCCGAGGGCCGAGTTTCATAAATTCCTAGCGTCAACCGCGTTCCCGTCGCTCATCGCCTACCCGACAAGTATTTCGTTGTCTCGCGCATACCCTTAGTTTAGTTAAAAAAAAAAAAAAAAACAAAAAAAAATATAAAAAATAAATAAAACCACCCTTAACATCGTAAGAAAAGGTTGGCATCCAAGAATTCGCGATTGCCGGGGCGAAAGCAGAGGATGCTACGCTCGCGGTCCCGAAGACCCGCTGCAGAGAATAAATTATTCCCGACCCCGCGATGTGCTCGCTTTGCTCTTTCTTGATATATTTTTGGCAAAATGTTCCGAGAAGTATGAGAGAGATCACTTTCTCCCGGGCGGAGGAGCATCAGCGGGAAGCGCACGGGGGGAGTTTTATGCCGATGACCCGTGTATGTGACGTACGAGGGATGAGGGAGGCTTCCCGGCTCTCTCTCCCTCTCTCGTAAATCGAAGCCATATTTTTCCTCGCGAAGGATCTCCGAGGCGGAAGCGATCGGTTCTCGATGCATACACGACCAGAATTCCCTCGTAGATGCGACCCCCCGTAAGGGGCATGCTGGAGAACGGCGTGGGCCTCGGAGCGACAGGGGGATTCCTCGGGACGTGCATCGCGACGCTCGGCCAACGGAGAAAGAAGTGGATATGGCCAATACGGCTTGTAGACTGCACAATGCACCGACAAGGATGCATACTTGCATGTGCATTTATATATAGATATATGGGTATGTATGTATATGTATGTGTATGTATATATAGATAGATATATATATATATAGATATATACTATATGTGGATCGTTTCGATACGACGTTTTGCAAACGCAAACGGTTACGAGAAGATCTCGTGCATAAACGTACCTACTGGCCGTGCAGAAAGTCATCTCGAGGGATAAAAAGAGGAGAAAGAGAGAGAGGGAGAGGAGGGAATGAGATCGAGGAAGAAAGAATGAATGGGTTAAGGTTGTCGTTGCGAATAGTGGTCGCATAGGAAATTGCAAACATTATTCGATGGTAAAAATCTGAAAAAAATGCAACGTATTCAGAAAAGTGAACGAATCATTTTCATTTAAAAAAGTCAGGTTTCCGGGAGCTTTGTTGAACGATTTTATTTCTTATCAATTCGTTAATAATATTTTGGAACTATTATTATGCAAAATTAACCTTTTCAGCACCTTTAATATGTTTGATTTTTTTCAAATCTTTTACCATCTGGACGTGTTTGCAATTCCGTCTCATTTCTGTGAAATTTATGCGAAGTGAACACTATTCGCAAGGACTACCTTAAAGGGGAGAGTTTGGAGAAAAAAAAATAAAGGGGGGATAACGATGAATCCACATATCGCTGGTCTTTCCCGGAAAGTACGTGCTTTATTCGCTTTCGCGAATTCAGCTTGTCTTGGAAAGTAATCAAAAGTGTCACGCTCGGTTACGATTGTCCTTCCGATCGCTGCGAGCAGAATGCTGTCTAATCAAAATCCGTGCGACTAAAATGACGAAACGGAGCCGGGTTTTTGGTTGGAGGTAGAATTTGGGTTTCAGTTGGAAGCTGTTCAGGAAGACTTCTGATACGCCAGAAGCGAAAAAGAAAACAAGCTTTTTTGGGAAAATTCACTGTGACGAATTTTTGTCACCCGCCGTCTCGGAGCTGGGCCCGGTGTATTTTTGCCTCCAGCTTTGTATTCGAAGAAGCTTTTTTTTAATGCTCGTAAAAGCTTTTGGCGAAGTTTTCGGAAGTTCTAAAATAATTGTTTGGCACAGCCAGCCTTAAAAGTTTTTGAAGCGCTCGAAGCGCGCTAATTCTGCTAGTTCTTCTAACGGCTGAGAATTTTACTTATTTTTTTTTTTAAGCTGCCTGTCGATTGACGGCGTAATGGGACGTATATGTGCCTGTAAATAAAATATGAGGACATGAATTCGAGGAATTTAATTAATTTTTTTTATTTATTTATTTTTATTTTTTGATAAAAGGCCAGCCTTAAAAGTTTTTCAAATGTTCGAAGCGCACCTACTCTGCCAGTTCTTATACGTATGAGAATTCTATTTATTCCTTTTTTTAAAGCTGCCAGTCGATTGAGCCTCTAGTGGGACACTCGCCCATAAATAAAATTGAAAGGCCAGCCTTAAAAGTTTCCAATCGCTCGAAGCGTGGCGAATCTGCTAATTCTCCTACGTACGAGAATTCTATTTTCTCCTTTTCTAAAAAAGCTACCAATCGATTGGACCGTTCAATGTGCCCACAAATAAAATACGAGGATATGAACAGGAGGAATCTAATTAATTTTTAAATTGAAAAAAAAAACGGAAAATTGAACTGAATAATTAATACACGAAGAATTCAATGCATCCAGTGTGTCGCGCGTGCACTTTGCCTCGGTAAAAGTTGAATGAGCGGAAAACGATTCCCCGGAGATAAAAGTTCACCGCATTGACGTTGAACATTTTTTTTTTCTTCGTTTCAACAAGTTGCCGTCTCCGACCGAATACGCCACGTTCGCCAGGGAATCGTGCGTTGTATAGCGTGAAATTGTGCCAATCGCTTCTCCCGCTGCCGGCCCGATTAATTTTTCTGGCCTATTTGTTATTTACAACCTCCGCCTCGTGCATGGTGCACGTTAAACAGTCGAGAAATAAATGAAATTGTCGTGTGCACGAGAGTCTCTTAATCCTCCCGTCGAATTTAATATTTTCATAACCCGCCTGTCCCGTCGATACTTTTTCATTTCTTTGCTTCCGCCTCGAACTATCGCATCTTTATTGTCGCGAGACTCGCGCTAAAACTTGTATGCAAGGCGGTTCCCCGGGGAACCGTCTCACAGTCGGGTTCATCCGAACGTTCTTCTCTATTCTGAAGCTTCAGTCTCGCCGGGCATCGGGGAAATACGATTTCCACCCGAGCGAACGAGACGCACGGAAATGAAAACTGTAGGAGTGAAAAATTAAAATTTTGCGAAAAAATATTGAAGTAAAAAATAAAAAATAAATCTGAGCGAAAAGTTTTCAATCCACGAGAGGCATACAAATAATTTTACAGAGCGGGAGAAGTCGGAAATGTTTTTCAAACGTATGAAAATCCTTTCAGGTCGGGTGTAAAAAAAAAAAACAAAAACACGATATTTATGGTCTCGAATATGCTTTTCTGCAAGCTCTCTACGTTCGCAATTTAGGATGCCAAAGGATTCTTCATATATATGCGAGCGGAGAATACAATAATTGTACAGACCGGGTGAAGTCGGAATTTTTTTTTCAAACGCATGAAAATCCTTTTCGGTCGGATGTAAAAATAAAAATAAAAAACAAGGTGTTTATGATCTCGAATATGCTCTTCCGCGAGTTCTGAATTCACCATTTAGGATACCGAGAGATACTTGTTATATACGCCACAGCGAGAATACAATAATTGTACAGACAAGGCGGAGTCGGATTTTTTTTTCAAACGTATGAAAATCCTTTTCGGTTGGATGTAAAAACAAATAAAAAAAAACGAGATGTTGATGGTTTCGAATATGTTTTTTTCGCGAGTTATTCATTCGCCATTTAGGATACCGGGGAATTCTTGATATATACGCGAGAGCGACGATACAATAATTGTACAGACCTCGGTGGAAGTCAGAAATTTTTTGAAACACACGAAAAATCTTTTCGGTCGTATATAAAAAAAAAAGAACAAAAAAAAACAAGATGTTAATGGTCCCGAATATGCTCTTCCGCGAGTTCTACATTCGCCATTTAGGATACCAAGAGATACTTGATATATACGCGAGAGCGAGAATCGTCGGGGCGTCGTGACGTTCGCCTCCGCATGTCGTACAGCACGAACGCGATGTGTGTACGAGCGGAGTAACACATCTCTATCGCCGCGATAAATGCGGACGTGAGGAGAACCGATGGTAGTAGAAAAGTAAGTGTAGCCTCGCCGGCTCGTGCACTTTCAGAAAACAGCGGCAACCTACATCGGACACGGTGGAAAGGGGACGCGAAATGTTCTCTTTAAACCATCCGTACACGTTCGTAACTAGCGCGAAACAATACGGTGCCTGTAATACATATGCAATGCTCGGGAAACAGCACTCTTCCCCCTTTCGCTCTCGTGACTATCGATACGATGTTGTATGTATTATATAGAGTAAGTTATATACATGCGCATCCATGCATTGGAATACTTTCGAAATATATTATTCAGCGGAGAGGAAATCCGACCCGGGGCGTTTTACAATTTTCAATATATATATATATATATATATATATATGGCGTTTCGTATGAAGTGTTATGCATTCATTAAATGTTAACATTGTATCGGTTATCAGGTCTGGCCTATGATGAAGAGATTTTTTTTAAATTCACTACTTTGCGGCATTGAAATACAATTTAATACCAACCGACAGCGGCGGATGCGCAGTTGGCGCACAGCTCCGATGGTCACCCAATTCAAGCAAGATCGTTCGCGGTCAGTGCTTGGATGGGTGACCGCTTAGCCGAGCGCTAGCTGGCGCATCGACCGTTGAGCGGGAGGCGCTTTCTTCTGAAACTTTGGTGTTTCTGCACTTTACTCAAATGCAAAAATAAAGGAGCATCCGTGGAATATGGACCTCTGTACGGGCACGGGATTTCCATAGTTTCCCCGTGTCCCCGGCAAATGCGGTACAGTGTAGATAAGTCGGCTACGGTCGCACTGGAAGTTAGGTAGCTTAACTGAGTACCGGTCGGGAGTGCTAGGGGGAATCGGGATGGGGTTCCGTAAAAACCCAGAAGGGAATACGATGGAAGAATGGAACAAATATTATATTAATATATATATATAATTTAATACCTTCGTACAGGATTAAAAATTGGTTGCATCGGTTTAAAATATGAATATAATTCGGATGATAATTTCGACGAACCTTTAATCATCGACGATTCGGCACGTGTTAAATTTTTTTTCCCTACCGCGAAAATACGATAGGATTTCAAAATCGTGGGCAATGAATTGCAAGATCGTTTGATAATTACTCGTGTCATTGATATTCCCGTTAATTGCGTTTTAATTCGCGCTTTTGTCGGCTCGCGCGTCGCCCGCACTCGCTGCAGCCCCCGATATAGTGTCGTTGAATAATTAAATGTAATTTGTTCGTGAAAGTCGAGCAAACAAAAATTTTAATCTCGCTCGTTCATTCGTCGCTATTTCGGGACAGATATTTATCGAAATTTATCGGAAGAGTAACGAACGCAATATTGCGGACCGATTAAACGTTCCACCGTCCCTCTAGTAGGTGCGCGTAATACGCAATATCGTTGTATAATTACCCGGGATAAAATGTGTCCGAGCGAAGTACCGACCACCGCCACTGATCTACAACGACTGCAACCATCTCTAAAATCGCTCGCGAACCCTCCACCATCGAGCCATATAAAACCCATAAATTCATGGCTTCGCCCATTGTCCTCGACGATCGTTCTCACCCATTTCCAAGCGTCGTTACGGCTGTCAGGTATCTACTCAACGATTATTTTTCCATAACGGCGCAAATACCGGTCGGCAAAACTTGTGGTTACATCGCCATGCTTAATAATCCTTTTATGAACAAGACTAATCAATGACCGTTAATTAACCCGATTTACTGTAATTATTCCGCGTAGGTAGAAATTATATAAATTCATTAACTAACTCGATATTTGGGGTTTTTTTATTCAATTACACCGAATTTGACTTTTGTCAGCACTACCGACACATTTCTGCTCACACAGTTACGTACGTATAAAACTGTCGTGATGTCAAATTAGACGTAAGAAATTAATTAATTAATCAATTAATTTCACACAGTCGAGTTGGCTACAGTGCAACTGAAGAGCTTGATTTCTCCCTCAGCGCTATTGCGTAGACACAGAATTGAATGGCAGCCACATTATTTTGCCGAAACTTCAATTGACCGATTCGAAACTTCGTGTAGTCGAAAATCATGCGCTCGATCACACTACTCGCGAATCGTCAAACTTCTGAAACTTTATTTTTCCGAATCGTCAAAATGCCGAGACTTTGTTTTTCCATATTGTCAAATTTCCAAAACTTCATTTATCCGAATCTTCATTTCAGCGAATGTTACTCTTCGGAAATCGTAGTTGGCCAATCGTTATTCCTCCAATTCGTTATTTAACCGAACGGCATTCCTCCAAATCGTTATTCAACCGAACGTCATTCCTCCAAATCGTTATTCAACCGAACGTCATTCTACCGAATAATAACTTCACCGAACTTTTTTTCTTCGAATAATTTCACCGAACGTCATTTCTCCAAATAATAATTTTACCTAACTTCATTTCCCCGAATAATAATTTCACCGAATTTCATTTCTCCGAATAATCGCTCCGATTCAATGTTGCACTAGCCGTCAGATTTCATAGAAAATCACTCTGCCAATTTCTCAGCGGTAACGGCATTAACGCGGTTTGTCGAGAACCACTCAAACCCTATTAGCCCGAATTGTTTGTAAAACTTTATGATCGTTCGGGTTCTCCTGCGCCACCCCCCCCCCTTCTCTCCCCCTATTTTGTCTCTCCACGTTTAGATAGCTCGGATGCGCGACGTTTGTATGCCGATCGTGGTCGATTACCACACTGACGCCGAAGCCGTAATGTCAATTTACATAATGCATCGATTAAACGAACGTGTTGGTTGGGCTGTGTCCTACCCACCATACCTGCATATACATTGGTTCGAGTGTGCGCTCGGGCTTTGGTATTGGCCACAAAACAACTAATATTGACAGGCGAATGCTCCCCCGTGCCCGACGGTGCTTGCCTCGTCAAAATTAATCCACTTTTTGTTCGCGGGGCGACGCCGCGCCGCGCCGGAAACCCGGAGGTTCCCCGCCGCACCCCCCTCCCCCTCCCCCTCCCCGGCTCCATCGCCCACGTCCGCATGATTAACGAGTACATTATTCGACAGCTAGGACATGAACTCGTCGAGAGCCAACCCACCCGGGGCATTCCCATGATGCACGGCTCTTCCAACCCCTCTGACTATACCCGATGCGGCCCCGGCCGTCCGCCACCCTGTCTTGCTCATCCTCTTTCTCTCCATCGGGGTTGACAGTGTTCAGTCGGGGTTCGAGCAGCGCAGGCTTAACGCCCATGACGATAACGGGCTAGGTGTCAGCGCCGAAAAATCCTGGCTTTTGATACTAGCTTAGATGTTAGTACTGGCGAGGCAAGTGGCTCGTATCATGGTGACGATAAGTTGCAGGATAGGTTCGTTTGGTTTGAGCGGATGATGTAGGTTCAAAAATTGGGAGTAGAGGGAAGTCGTCGTCGATAGAGTCCTTTCGAGTCTTTGTATCCGAACGCGTGGGACGTCTAGGAGAGTGGGAGATCGCTCGTTTTGAAGCGTGATTTTTGGTCTCATAGATGAACGGTCTCTGACAAATGCGCGTTGCATACTCGCTGAATTGTAGAGATTCGAGAGAAAGTGCGTTGATTAAGAACATCTTACTAGTATGCACTTTATTGGAGTCTGGAAAGTCCGAAGAGAGTTGATTTAGGAAAAGAGACCAAGCCTTGTCAGGGGTTAACATCCGAGTCTTAGTAAACAGCGAACATCGAACCCAAGGGTGACAGGTTTCTAAGTCTGGCTGGGACAGGCGATAAGTAGTGCAAGCCGCGAATGGTCAGACGTGCCGTACGCGCTAGTTCTACGGCGATTTGGTCGAAACGATAGGGGCGAAATCGACAAATTATGTGGAATATGAAGTTCTCACGTGACTGATCGTCCCGTTACGTCGGTAGAAGAGAAGGGGGCGTAATGGGAAGCTTTAAACTGCAGCCACGGGGCAAAATGGCCCGGCACTCGATCGCAGAATTACGTTCCCGGTACGGATTTCGGTGGGGCCAGGACGCTCACTGCTAGGATAACCAAACCACCGATCAATCGATCGATATCGTTAAACATCGTGTACCGATGTTTAATCATCGATCAAGAAATAAATAGATCCGAGAAGATGGAAAATCAAAGCCACGATAATAGCCCAAGCTTAATTTCCGGGCCGAATCCGCGTACGCAGATGAAAATCCTCCCGGGCCTGCGAAGACTCGGTTACAGCGTGGAGTTGTTTCACTCTCTGCAGCCGAACCTGTGTATCTATTTTTTGTTTTATTCCGCGTTCGCTCTCCGCGATATCAAAGAGGACGTGGTGCACTCGACGAATCAACGGATACGCTATGAATCGGGTACGATCAAACTCTCGTGATTGTAACGATTGATAGCAGAGCCCGTTCCAATTGCAGTGCACACAGCAAAAAAAAGGTTTGCACTTTTAAAAAAACATCTGTTTTCCGCAAACGTCCGCAATTTTTTTTTTTTAGTTAACAAACACGGTTCGGCGACGGAAAAAAAACTGTAACCAACAAGATCAAAATGTTGGACCCTTCCGTCAAATAAATTTTCACACTTCCCCTTCGAACTTTTTTTTCCCCCTCACCGAAGCGATCGGCCCGCAATCCCTCATACGAGTGCAAACGTCGGGTACTCCTTACTTACTCTGGTCGTCGGTATCACTGACGAAATTTTCCACTCCCACAAACGCGACAATCATCAGCAGTAACGTCTTCATCATACACGCAGTCCTCACGCTTATGGAAAACTTCTTTATTTTTTTTTTCGTCGATCAAATATCTCCCCAGCCCGTTCACCCTGCGTATCACCGAGGTGCAGCGTCGCTCTCTTCTCTATCGGGAACTTGGAATACGCGAGGGCAGGTCGGCAGGCCGAGTCGCCAAGTTAAAATTTGACGAGTCAGGTCTTTCGATGATTCGCGAGATCTCCAACTGCCTCGCTTTTCCCGGTCAACACACTCACTGGACCGCGCGCGCGCACATACATGGGTACATATATAGATATATATATGTGTGTATATATATATATACACGTATATAAAATATGTATATGTATGTATGTACCACCTCCGCACTTACGGACTCCCAAACAAACACACGAATCACCCGCTCGAGTAGCGCACTCGCCGTCCACCCGCGGATTATCCCGTCGGCCCGCGTCGAATAAAATCACAAACTTTGCAGATTCATGTCAGGACAGTCGAGAGGTTGAGTTACTTCGCCTCATTCCGAGTCCAGTTGAAACTGTTCACATCGCAAGAAACGGGTCGGTTGCTGAAGTCGCATCGGCGAATTCGTTCCTCATCTCTTCATCCCTGCGAGGATCAAAGTCTGATGCTGATGATCCGTATCGTCCCGATCGTTCACTTCGGCGCGGGTGAAATCGTCATCTTCGTCGGTCACTTCGAGATTGGGAGGATTTTTCGGATGGGTGCAGGGAAGAGCTCGGGCAGACGGCGAATACGACGAATATGACTTCGGTTCGTGACGCTGATTTAATGCGTTATCTTCTTTTTGTTACTTTTATTATATTTATTATATAGGTTATTACCTATCAATTAATAGTTATTACATAGGCTATTACCGAAGTAATCGACCGGAAGGTTTTTCACTCCGAAATTCTTTCGAGCGTTCTCGACTCAGAGGGGTGTTGAGAAAATAATTTTTTCCATCCCGAAATCACAAGCGGACGATGGATGCGACTTTGAGGGATGAACTGGCGCGAGTAGTTTCGGACACTGTGTGGTCAGACGCGAGTCTCGTTATAAAAAAAAAAATCGCAGGTTAATTTAGCACTGCGATGATCGATCCGTAGTCACGCATTTGTCGGGAACATCGCGAGCGAAATTCTGATTACTGTGCGCTCTATTTTTTTTTATCTTTTTATTTTTTTTATTCACTTTTTTTTTAAACTCACGTATGTATTTGTTGTTTGCGGTACGCGAAGGCGCGAGCAAGTGAAAAGGCGCGCTCACGGCTGCGTTGCGGCAGGCCTACTGACAAGGGGTTGCTGAGTTTCGGCCCTCCTCGGTTGTCCTCGTGCGCCGCCGCCACTGCCACCACCAACCACCCTTCCCTAGCCGGTTAAAGCATTCTCCTACAGCTATTCATCCCCCGCGTGCGCTGTCTCGCCGACTCTATAACCCCACCACCACCAGTGCCTTCATGCTCTGCGCTATAGTACTATACGGGAGTATAGTAGCGATCGCTATACCGACCTCTAAACGCACATCGGACCAACTCATTTTCTAAGTCGAGACAACGGACGGTGGAATACTCAAGTAAATACAGAGGCTAAGTGGATTTTTATGCGGTGCTTTTCTTCAGTTTATTGATCAGCGATCATTCATCAATAGATCGTCGATTTATCGAACATAGATCAAGCATCGACCAATCATCGATCAATCCATCATAGATCGAGCGTCGACCAATCATCGATCAATCGATCAGTGATCAATCGATCAGTGATCAATCGATCAGTGATCAATCGATCAGTGATCAATCGATCAGTGATCAATCGATCAGTGATCAATCGATCAGTGATCAATCGATCAGTGATCAATCGATCAGTGATCAATCGATTAGAGATCGTCAATCAACGATCATCAATCATCGATCGAACGATCATCGATCAATCGACTCGTGATTAACATGCTAATGGCTAAAAGAATGTCTCCCCACAGGACATACTTTTGTTGCCTGGAGTAAATCTTCTGTAGTTTAATCCCACGTATCGCTCAGAGGAAACGTTCTGGAAAATCATGAAAAGAAAATTTCACATGTCTTCACTGAAAGACATCTCGGGTTAGGCCTTGCAGCTGACTTTGCACGGCATTGGTTATCGAATCTTACCATTGTCTCCTCGAGTATGTATACTCAGTAAAAAAAAAAAAAAAAAAAAAAATCCTGGTCTCGATGTGTTAGCGTTAATAGGGTCTCATCGGTTCACAAAGCGTCGGCCCTCGTTGAGAAAAGACTTCGCCCAATGATTCCTCACTGGTAAAAAGGTGCCACGTACAGCGCGGCCCGGGATTGGTTTTCGCCGTTTCTCGGGAATGCCTTCGACCGCATTGTCCCCCCAACGGGGTCCTCATTATCCGAACCGGAAATAGAGTCTTTATACGTTTTGTACGCGGCGCGGCCGGGCGAGCGGGCGGGAACTCGGAAGTGCGGTCGAGGAAAAAGCTCCGCTGAGCTTGACGAGAGAACACTGCCGAGCTCTTTCGCATTTAGAACGAGAAACTGTGGTGGCACGAAGGCCGGCTCTGCGGGTTAGTGTATAGGGAGGAGTTCGGCGAAAGAACGGACGAAGGAAAAGGAGGGTAGAGAAGAAGTTGGGCACGGAACGGAGCGAGAAAACGAAGGAATAGGCCGCAGGGAAAGTGGCAGACTTCAAGCTTCTCTTGTCCCACAATTTCATTCCCGGCGGACCGTGATAACTCGCCTCGTTCGCAATTGGAAGAACAAACAGCCGGAAAAAGTGTGCGACGGAAGGAGGAAATGTACGGGACTGAACAAAGGGTTGAAGGATGAAAGGGGCAAAGAAAAAGGTACGATTTCAACTGATTTATATTCTTAAAAAAAAGGTTTCCTTCACGATATTACGACCAAATATTGTCATCCGCTTAGGGCGCGAACCTGCCAAAGGGAAGCATCGGCAATGCGAAAAGCGAATAAAGTAAAATAATGATAATGATAATAATTATAAAATAATCGTAACGCGATGTGGTCTGTTTATTGTCGATGACCTTTATTAATACATCACGTTAATAATTTGTATGTCACTGCAGTTTTCAAGCGAAGCGATTAACTATCGAATTACTACGTGCCAATTTGATGACGCGCTCTGGCGCTAAAAGCCATTCAGCACATCGATGGCAATTTTTACGCATATAACCACTTTACCATTCACGATTATGTCGAACTTGGCTAGATACTTATTCTCTTCGAACTCATCCGGCAATTTATCCATCGGGAGTGTGTATCCCGCCACCTCGTAAGTACCCTGAGGCGAAGAAGAAAAAATACATCATATAGGGTAAGTCTAGTTACCTTACTTACTAGCAAACTAAATTTGTTCCGGTAATGAAAATCTTGTGCTAACAAATTTTTTTTTCTCCGTGCATATCCCGCGCAATTCCCGGGTGATATGGCCGATCGCAAATATTTATTTATAGAGCAGCAATTAAATCACGCATCGAAAATATCCAAAGTTTTATGTGAATTATTTTAGTTCGATGTTTCTAGAGTTGGTTGCGACCAAAATTTTAAGGTTTTTTTTTCAATGTTATATCGCAAATTTTCATTGTTTAAAAAATCATGGCCATATCATCCGACTTACCCTAGTTTAACGGATTTGATAATGAGCTATCGCAAGAAATCAACCGATATTGCTCACCGGTGGTATTGGACACGCCCCAGCAGTGAAGCCCATTGCCCGAAAAAATGGCCCCACTAGAATCGGTTCGTCGATCATCTCGCACAGTGACATTTCCACGTTCAATCCGGTGGGCACAACGTATTCGCCCATTGACAGACCAAGTAACGTGAAGCGACCCTGACGATGAAAGTTTTTATAGAAATAATTTTTTAAAAATCATACTTGTAGATTCGTCGATAAAAAATGCACTCACACTACTCGTCTTCGGAAACTGTTTGATGAGACCGAAACGCGTATTTATCGTGCCCTCGCCCGCCTCGTCCTCGCCGAGGTATACTTCGGTGTTTTCGATGTCGAAGTATTTGGGGTCCATATTTTCGACGTTAACGTCCTCTAATATTACCGAAATTTTCGCCTAAAAAGTGCACGTCAAAAAAAACAAAAAAATTAATAAAAAATTACCAACATTATTTAGTAATATTAAATTATGAGTTTCGGACTCGAGACGAGTATCGAGGCTACCTGGACTCCGAGTTGGCGAAGGGCGCACAGGCCGAAGACAAAATATCCAATGAACATCGTCGCGAAGGTGTTGCACGGCTGTTGATTCAAGGTGTTATAATTTTTTTTTCATCCCGCCACTCGCTATATATGTTGGATGTGCGCGGTCGGAGGGCGGAGTGACCTGCGCGCTAAAAATTTATCGTAATTTTTGCGGTTTCATGTTCGCGGAAGATGACCGATGTCACGAAGAGCCAGTACACGTGTTGTGCGAGCATCAAACGTCGATCGATGGGATCACTTCCGGAAAGGATGACAAATTAAATTCCCGTACGTATCGAGGCGGGGGCCGAAACTGGCGCGGCGTCGGCCAACTCCCCGCCGGCGCGAGATTAAGGATGCATCACGCATACATTCCCGACCAAAAGTTTGATTCGATAAACATTTCAGTACTTCGCGATATTCCAAAAATTTGAAAAAAATCTGTCCTACTAACGATTTCAAGACCTTTGATTTTGCATAATAATAATGCCAAAAAGTTAATAACAAATAATTTGAAAAATGTATTCTTAAAAAGAAAATACAAAAACTTTTATTTTCTCATTTTAATTGAATTCCTAGATTTTTTTGAATTCGTATGAATTTTTTGAGAAATTCGTTCGTCAGCAAAAGTTTTATCGCACTAGTATCGTGAATTACAATTTCGCCATTATTTATGCAAAATTAATGTTCTTGGCGCCTTCAACACAGTTGATTTTTCTCCGACTTTTGTGCCATCAGAAAGTATTCAAATTCTCACTGAATCTCACTTTTGGCTCCGAATGTACGTGCGACGCATCCTTAAGCGCATTCGACGAGATTGATGGTCGTTTTCTTTTTTTTTCCTCTTCTGCACATTGCAGTTTGACACGATACGCGGATAATTGACGTTTTCCCGTTCGGTTTATGAGCCGCTATATTATCCCTGCGTGAACGACGCTTGACAAGAGCCGTCCCAGGTTTGATCGATCATGAGATTAGTCGTAGAGTCTCGCAATCAGATCTTTTGATACCAATGTGCTGACAGGACGATTTGATTCGTGGGAGAATCTGAGAGAATCGTTACGTTATCGGCATGTTTGTTCGGTCGGTAGAGTCGCGCAGTATTCCGGAAATGTTTCGTATGCGCGTTGCGTGTTCGCTTCGATGTTCCCACGGTACCAGCTTCGATCCCCTTCATTATCCGAACGGGAAACAGAGTCTCCGTACGTTTCGTCCGCGGCGCGGCTGGGCGACCGAATCGGAACTGGGAAGTGCGGTTGAGGAAAAAGCTCCGCCGAGCTTTACGAGAGAGCACTGCAGAGCCCTTTTGCATTTGGATCGAGAAATTGTGGTGGCGCGAAGGCCGGTAGGTGCGGGTTGAGCAGGCTGAGCGAAGGATCAGACGCAGGAAGAAGAGGGCGGAGAAGAAGAAAAGCACGGAACGACTGATAAAACGAGGGAACAGGCAGGGAAAGCGCCAGATTCCGAGCTTCTCTTGTCCAATAATTTCATTCCCGGCCGACCGTGATAACTCGTCTCGTTGCAACTGGAAAAACAAACAGCCGGAAAAAGTTCCCGACGGAAAGAGGTAATGAACGCGGACCGACAAAGGGTTGAGGGAGTGAAGGAACAGAGAAATGTACGATTGCAAATGAATTATAAAAAGGTTCCTTCATTATATTACGACCATATCTTGTTATCCATTTAGCGAATTTCGCGCCGGCCAAAGGGAAGATTGGTAAAATAAAACAATAATTATGATGATAATAATCAGGGCTGGGCAAAGTAGAAAAAGGACTTCAAGTATTTCTCAAGTACTTTTTCCAAGTAGTTTTCGCAATTAGGTTTTGTTGCGTTAACAGGACGAGGTTTGGCCGAGCGAAAATTCAGTCGCTTTAGATCGTGTATATCAAGACTTCAACAATAGGTAAACAGTTCTCGTTATGGTCAGCATGTTTGTCAAGATTATGAAGTAAGAAAATATATAACAAAATTTGATATCATTCATAATAATCTTGTTATTGCCGTTTGTACTAAAAATTACTCGTAAAAATTATACTTATTGAAATGTTTAGACAGATGATCATTTATTAATAAAAATAGGATGTCATGTTAATCATCGAGTATCCGTAATGCGGGCATCTACTCGAAAAGTACTTGTATTTTCCTTGAAATCGTAAAAAAAAGTACTTGAAGTACTAAAGAGTACTTTGGTATGTACTTTAAGTACTGCCTAGCTCTCATAATAATAATCATAATCACAGTTAAAAATAAAACGCCTTGTTACGAGATACAATCTGTTTATTGTTTATGATTTATTTATACACCGTATCAATAAAGACATATCATTGCAGCTTTCGAACAGAGTGATTAACTGTCGAATTACTCGTACACATTCGACACGTCCGCGATAGTTCTCACAGACATGATTACTTTACCATCCACGGCCATTTGGAACGTGCCTTGATACATGTTTTCCTCAAACTCATCTGGTAAGTTTTCTACCGGGAGTTTGTAGTGTTCCAGCTTGTAAGTGCCCTGGCGTGACGACAAAAAAAGTATATATAGTATAACACGTTTATTGATGGGGTATTGCAAGGAATTAAGGTAGTCCTTGCGAAACGTGAAATGAGAGCAAATTGCAAACATTATTCGATGGTATAGAAATCTGAAAAAATCAACCATATTAAAGGTACTGAAAAGATTAATTTTGCATAATAATAATTCCAAAATGTTATTAACAAATTGATGCAAAATAAAATTGTGTTTTTTTTTTAACGAAAATGATTAATTCATTTTTCTGAATACGTATGAATATTTTCAGATTTTTAAATTCACTTTGAATTTTATGACTTTCTACACATTTTTCCCGCATAAAAAAAATTCAAAGTGAATTTAGAAATGTGCAAAAATTCATACGTATTCAGAAAAGTAAACGAATCATTTTCGTTAAAAAAAGTTAGGTTTCCTGGAGTTTTTTCGCACAATTTTATTTTTCATCGATTTGTTCATAACATTTTGGAATTGTTATTATGCAAAATTGATCTTTTCAGCACCTTTAATATGCTTGATTTTTTCAGATTTGTAAACCATCCAGAAGTGTTTATAATTCCCTCTCACTTCTCTGAAACTTATGCGAAGTGAACACTATTCGCAAGGACTACCTTAACCTTAGTTGCTTACCGCTGGAATAGGACATGCTTCACTAGGGAAACCCAATGCTTTGAAAATCGGCCCCATTATAATCGGTTCCACGATCATCTCGCATAGTGACATTTTCACGTCCAATCCGGTAGGCACAACGTATTCGCCCATCGACAGACCAAACAATGTGAAGTGGCCCTTGTAATCAAACAAGCGGCATTTTTTTATTCTTATTACTTAATTTTTGCCTCCTAACAGAGGAAGCTATGCGTTCGTTAAAAGAAAATTCGAGATCTTAGTGACAGAGTACTTAAAATAGTCATAATGATACATAAGGCATATCTTCAAAACGACAAATTATCCAAATTTCAGTTAGCGATTTTCTCCAATAAATTTTGCCGAAAAAGTTAACCATTTCAATTTTAGGAGATGTAGGAATATTTTTTATCTTACAAAAATAGTTGAATAGTAATTTGCATACAGCTTTCTTAAATTTTCCTTAAGTTTTGCATTAAAGTCAAACACGACGTTGTTGAAAAAAATTGAAAATTCAATTTTTCATATGTCTGTCTCTTCCAAGTTTTTTTTACTATACTTGCAGCTTAGTATATAGATTTTTAGTCTATACACTTAACATAGTATATAGACTAAACAGCTCGTGATGAAAATTCACTCACCTGACCTCTCACCGGGATCGCCTTGATGATAGTAAAACTTACACTAAACACATCGTCGTCGTCAATATTTATAACGGTATCGTCAGGGTTGAAGTACTTGGGATCCATCACGTCGACGACAATGTCGTTGAACACCACCGAAAGCTTTGCCTAAAAAGAGCACGTCAAAAAAAAATTAATAAAAAAAGTTACTAAATTGTTTTCCGACTCGCGCCTTCAAACGTACCACCTTGAAGCGTACACAGTCGGATCGGGCGTACCTGCACTCCGAAATTGTGGAGGGCGCACAGCCCGATGACGAAATATCCGATGAACATTGTCGCGAAGGTGTTGCACCGCTGTTGGATCGACGTGTTATGAACTTTTTAAAATCCCTCTCGGTTTATATATATTGGACTTGCAGAAATGCGACAACATATCGCTACATTGTATCGGAAGGTACAGTGACCTGCGTGCAAAAATGTATCGTAATTTCGAAGATTGATGTTGCAGGAAGGTGTTGACGACACGAAGAGCAACAAGCTCGTTGTTAGCCCATCGATCGAATCACTTCCGGGAGGATGACAAATTAAATTCCCATACACATCCAGGCGGAAGCCGAAACCGGCGCAGCGTCAGCCAACTCCCAACCGGCACTAAGCGCATTCGACGAGATTGATGATTGTTTTTGGGTTCTTTTGTTTCCTCTTTTTTTTTTTCATCTTCACAATGTAGTTTGACACGATGCGCAGACAATTGAAGGCTTCCGTTCGGTTTATCAGCCACTATATTATTCCTGCCTGAACAATGTTTGACGAGGAGTGCCACAATTGATTGATCGCGAGATTACTTGTAAAGTCTGGCGATCGGGTGTTTCGATACCGTACGTGTCGATGGTACGATTAATTTGTGGGAGAATCTGAGAGGATCCGGTACAGCCAGAATTATTACATTGTCGGTATGTTGTCGGCCCGAGAGGATTTCACGGTACTCCGGAAATGTTCCGTATACGCGTTACATGTTCACTATGATTTTCCCACGGTACGCCTTCAACCCCACTTCGAACCGACGATAATCACGTATACAGGAATAACGAATCACAAGACTCATGCATTGTTTTTTTTTACTCAGTAAAAGTCTCGTTGAGTATGTCGTCGGTTCGATCGAAGAAATTCACTCCACTTGCTGATTCCGCTTGGTGAACTTGTTTTGTGGCGAGGCAAAGTACAGTTTCCATCGTTCTCGTTCTTCATTTTCTCTTATAAATCGTTCCATGTTTATTGAGACGGAGCAAAAAAAATCCTTTCTGATCACAAAACCATTGAGAAAAATTATTTATTAATTTTCATATCTTGCGATTGAACATTGACGCAGAGCTCGACGAAGCTTCCAGGCTGTGCCTTGGAGATAAGATTAAAGGTATCTTGACGTTTCTCCACAGGCCAGCGGGCCAACCCGCCGGATGTTCAAGTCGTGATCCCGACATACGCAGAGCCGAGGATCTCCGGACGCCCTTTCGCAGGACCGTCTCGCAGTTGATTGCCAATTCAATCCGAACTTCCGCTTCCGTGCGAGCGACCTTACTTCGACATCAACGGAGTGCATGGACATCGTCACCGATCCGGGACAGACCAAAGGACACGAGTAAAACTCCAATAAAACAAATGGTTCTTTAAAACAAAAAAAAAAAAAAAAACAAAAAAAACGAAACTTCCGTCTATACGGATAGTGCAAATGGGTGTGTGCCGTCATACAGTAGATGCTCGCATAGGTCCGTCTTTGAGTATCGACTTCTCTCCACGACAGCGCACTGGAGCGACAAGAAGGCCCGGACTGTTTTCATTACACGGACCTTTGATGGCTTACTTTTTTCCATTTTACTTTCCGCATCCGGCCGGATGGTCGTGAATGTCTCTTGCACGTTTTAGATAAAGGTAGGAGGGGGGAGGCTGGGGGGGGGGGTGAGAGTGCACGTGTGCGCACATTCTTGTTTTACCTCCAGGGAGAGCGAGCTATTGTTCGACGAGCGCGAGGAAGAAAGTTTTTCACAAAAGTGTACGGAGATATGGGCGGAGTGAGCGGGGTTTAAGGATGCGCACGAACGGCGAAGGGGTGGATGAAGATAGCTGAGGCAGCGGTTTGTGAGAGTGAAAGGGAAAGGAGGTCGCGGCCAGGGGGTTGGAAAGCGCGAGAGAAACCAAAGCTTTCGCACGGGAAGTTGGACAAATGATGTACTACAGCCAACAGCCTCCCTTCGACTTTCTTGCTGTGTACTTCCCCGTGCTTTGCACCCACTTCCTCCCGACGTGCCTCGTTCGGTGGGTCTCCTGACCTTAAAATAGCCGGGTTGAGTTCCGTACCGAGAGAGGAAGTGGGTCACGGCACTTTGGAAATCATCGGTGTGAGTCGGCGAGCAGGATCGTCTAGCTCAGAGTGGTGAGGGCGAAGGAACAAGTACAATCAAGGGAAGTTTTTTTTCGGTACTCGTGAAATTGTCCAGGGTGAATTTGCTTATCCCCAGATAGCCAACCGTAGCACGGAGAGACAAGTGCAATTGCTTGCCGCCAAACTTCGCTGTTGTTCTTGCCATAAACATGCATGCGTCGCATGGAATCTACGGTGTCAGAAGCTTGTTAACAAATTGTCCAACGAATTGCGCAACAATAGTTGCCAGCACGAGATTCCAGCATGTTGATGGCAAAAATCCAACAACTGTTGCTATAAGCTGATTTCTTATCTTAACCAGAGAATGGTTTATAAGGCTTCAGACCCGATGGTTCTTACGCTACCGTAGGGGGAAATTAAGTCGTTTCGCACTACTAAATGTGACGCACTTGTGGAGCAGGTAACAATATGCACAGCAGATGTGCATCCTTTTAATTAAATAAGGCAACTTTGCTGAAACATAAAAAGGGTGTCACCCATGTGCAATCAATACGTCCTTGTAACTTTGAGTAATTAATTTTTAGGGTTACTTAGTATAAGTGAACGTCAACTGTACTTTTGGGTGCCGTCGCGATTTTTTTTTAATTATTTATTTTTATTCAACTTCGCATCAACTGCTATGGTAATTAGCGGTTGTTGCGGGACTTACAATTTTTCCTCTAGTTGGAACCGTACCACTTTGGCGGTTGCTCAGTATGATTGAACGTTAACTGTAACTTTTGGGTGCCGTAGCGCATTTTTTTTTAAATTTATTTTTCATGATTTTTATTTAACCGCGCTTCAATTGCTACGGTTATTAGCGACGGGACCTACAATTTTT
Source organism: Stenichneumon culpator (assembly GCA_964017025.1). Taxonomy (NCBI): domain Eukaryota; kingdom Metazoa; phylum Arthropoda; class Insecta; order Hymenoptera; family Ichneumonidae; genus Stenichneumon; species Stenichneumon culpator. Next base: position 17,691,194 of record OZ024776.1, read on the forward strand.
CCTTTAATGGGAACCGTTCCGCTTTGGCGGTTGCTCAGTATGAGTGAACGTTAACTGTACTTTTGGGTGCCGTCGTGTATTTATTTATTTTTTTCTTTTCGAAGAAGTCTTCTTTTTATTCGTGCGACCGAAACCACTCGGGGCTCAAGACTTTTCTAGCTAATGGAGTGCCGTCGGGAGGTATTTTTTTTTCCGATGACACAAAGCCGTATTAAGATGCTTAGCCTACCCTATTTTCACCGCTCGACACACGCCCCATCGCAGCCAAACACGAGGGCAAAACCCGGGCTCGTTCTCGAGAAAATCGTTACCGTACTTCACTGCGGTCTCCGCCACTGTTCAACACCCAACTCCTCTACACTCTCGATGCGTCTATAGAACAACTCGTATAGCGCCTGTATGTCCTTACCGCGTAACGTAGCGCCGTTCTGAATTGAACGGCTATCGGCTATTTAACGATGGGAAACACATTCCAAACGTTTTGCTCGCAGTCGAGACCTGCGTGTTCAGCGTCTCGACGTTCCTGCCGAACGGCAAGCCGATTTCAAAATAGACCCGAAACATGTTTATCGCTCTATCACGGCGAATCGTTCCGCAAGTGGGACTCGGTGCGAGCACTTTTTTCTTCCAAACTGTACTCGCATCAGACAAACGCGCAAACGCGTTTCGATTATAAATTCTGGGCTTTCAGGGAATTTTTTTTTTATTCAAATTCCTAGCAAAATATTATCTAACGTTACGTGACGTCACTTCCGGTTGAAAAATTTCAGTTTCTCGCTGGAAGTGACGTTACAGTGAGAGAATTCAAATTTTCCTCTGCGATGTCACTCGAAGAGAAAGAAGGGAAAGGCAATAGAATAATTCATGAAGAAATAGCATCAGTCTGTATTTACGTGACGTCATTTCCGGTTGAATAATCTCAGATTCTCGCCGAAAGTGACGTCACACTGAAAAATTTCAAATTTTCCTGTGCGATGTCACTTGAAGGGGAAACGGGGAAAGTAAATAGGATAAATCATGAGAAAATCGCAACAGTCCTTATTTTCGTTTTATTACTTCAACGAGCATTGGTCGATCACACGATGGATGTCCGAACCTTGGAAAACGGACGCTCATGAGCTTCTTAATATGACAATTCCAACATGGTTTCAACTTTCATGATATGTTTTTTTCCTTTGCTTCAATTCGAAGATAAGTTTCTACGCGTTCTTGACAAATGACTCCGGTAGCTTTTGTGGCGTAAACATTCTAGGTTGATACAAAAATAATATTAATAATATGTAATATATAAATATAAACTCTATGTTTATGTGTTGCAAACATAAGATTTTCGGTAGCCAACGAAGTATTCATCAAGCATACTCACCGGCTCCGGTGGGCATTTTTTCGTCGGAAATAGCATTAAAAAAATGGAGCCATGATAATCGGTTCATGAAAAGTTGGCACATTTTTATACTCAAGTCGATTCCGCTTGGTACTAAGAACTCTCCCATCGACAAGCCCATTATTTTCTAATTAAACTGATAATAGTATAAATTCTATAATCATCGAAATGTTACGAATCGTTAAATTATATACTTTTTTGTAAGTACTAATAAAGATACTAAATGAACCTTGACTCCGAATCGCTAAAGCGCGCAGAGTCCGACGACGAAAAGTCCAACGAACATTATCGAACAGTTATCGAGTGTTCGATGTTCAGTTGGCAATGTTACGAATCGTTGATTCGGTAATTCATTGTATATCCGTCACGGAGGTAAAACAAGAAAAAAACCTGCCGTGGATCGACAGGTTGACACGCGAGCCGCGATCCCGTGCCACAATTATCGTTTCCAATAATTCATGTAATCATCGCATTTCACGAAGCGCCGCGACTCAAACGCGCGCTAATGCAGGGCTAGCTGATCGAGCTTTCGAGCCAAAAGCGAATCACATTCCATCACTGAGGCAATGTTACGCTTTCTTTTCGTCCAAGCCAGGCTCCTGTCGATCACGAAAACTGCAATTGATTTTTCTTTTTGTTTTTTTTTTTTACGGATTCCAACACCTTCCGCCTAAAGGCGAATTTTTACACGAAGCTGAATCGATATTCAGGTTCATGTAAAAAAAATTGCATTTAGAACAAAAATAATCGGGACGGTAAAAAAAAATAATAATGACCGATTTCTTTACCGACGGCGCTCGTTGGGTGCAATGGATGAGATTAATATAGTTTATTTTCTTTTCCTGTCGCGATGCAGTTGACACAAACGACGGCCGATCGCGGCAGCTCGCTCGTGTGATCGACCGGAAGTGAATGATTAAAATTATTCCGAACGCCTGGCTTACGAAACGATAAGCGGATTTTTTACGGCAAGTAATTATTCAATTCAAGTTAGTCGCGTTGAGTAACCGGCATCGTTCCGAGGCTGAAAAACGTTGGATTTAAGCGTGAGATTATTTCTCGATGATAAGATCGAATTAATGCAATTAACGACGAGCTTTCAATGAACCCGGAAATTGGATTACGCGGAAGTGCGGAGAGCTCTTGCGCAATCCGCTCATTTTCTAGACTATTGGAAATTCATTGCATTCGAATGAGCTCCACACGGTATCACAGATATTATTTCTATTTCCCGGTTCTCACGTCGGTAGCTTCAGTACGTGCATTTAAGGACGCTTCACTCGTACATTCCCAGCCAAAAGTGAGATTCAGTTATAATTGTGCAAAGTCAAAGGTCATTAACACGGCTGATTTTTTTCAGATTTTTGTATTATCGCTAAGTAATGAAATTTTGATCGGATTAAAAATTTTGTTCGGAATTTATGTGTGATAAATCCTTTAAAAAAGCGACGTACAAACGGCATACAATTTATTCAGCGTCTTTTTCCAAGCTCGTCGGGCGTCTCGGCCGGATCGTCCAGGTCGGTCAGGTGATCGAAATCTCCGCTGCATTCGGCGTTGCATCTGTTGATCCAGCAAGGCGAACCGTCCAGGGTGAGATGGAGTGCCAGATTCCGTTTTCTCTCGCGATTCATCTCCTCGGACAGCCTGATGAGCCGTGTCTGTTCCTGACGAAGCGACCTCCTCATCTCGTAAACCTTCCGAGTGGCTTCGGCCTGTTTCTCCGATATTTGTTTCTGCAGCGCTGCTATGCGTTTGTTGAGAATTTCGTAGTTCTCTCTCAGCCGATTTTCCATCGGTGCCGACGAATCGTCCGGCTCTTCCATCGTGCAAGGAACACCGCTGCTATCTTGCTTCACCATCCCCGAGGTCAGCAGACAAATCCGGTCGTGGAGCTCGGCCAATTGCGTGAGGGTCAGAGACTGTTCGAGGTAAAACAGTCGTAAATTCGGGAGTGAATATTTTGTGTATTTTTTTTTTGAAGTTAGTTGATCGATTTTTGGTGTCATCGCAGAAGAAGCTATGCGCAAAATTGTGGTAATTGAGGAAGCCATGTTCAAATTACTTTGCACAATTTTTCGTAATATTAAAAATTATCCGCACTGGAAAAAAATATCAATGACTCAAGTAAGATCCTTAAAATAAAATCATGCGAGCTGCCAAAGAAAAACCTTCAAATCATTTTGCTCGTAAAGTTACGTTTGATGCATCTCCTGTCGGACATATAATATAAATCTTCCGAAAAATTCAAAAGATTCTAAATGTAACAATTTAAACGGTAAACATCACAGTTCCTGACGTTTTACACTATTTGTAGTGTATTAAAATCCCGTTTTAAAAAAATTAATTTCTACGAAAACATAATTGTTATCAAAAAAGCTTATATGAAGAAGCAAAATAATAATAATAATAATAACACCAATAATAATAATAATAATAATACTTACCCTCAGCCAGGTTTCGGCATCGAAGGCGTCGCCCATTTCCTCGCGGAATTCCTTCGTCGTCCCTTGATCCTCGACGCCGAGATCCTGTCGGGCAAAATTCATAGATCGAACTTTCAATTGTCCCGAAAGTTATTACACAGTTATAGAGGAACGGGCGTCGGAGGAGGTTTAAAACTTGCCTCGAGTAACTTTCTCAACCTATCGTTCTCCTTGCTCGAAGCTTTCAGTCTATCGCCGATCTTCTGTATCTCAAGCTCAGCCCCGAGAATATTACGAGAGAGTTCATTGGACTTCAACAGAGTCTGTACGACGATAGGTGAGAGAAAATCGCTGATGTCCAGATCCTCGCAAGGTCCCTCATCCATCGGAGGTCTCGCTGGAACTCTGCCATCGATATGACCAATGTATTCACGAACACGCGTCACACCTTTGCACATTCATCGGTGAGTCTCGAGTTTTTCTTTCGCGATCATTTTTTTGTTTATTAAAATTATTTATACCTTCGTTCTGGTCGATCAGTCTGTCGCCGAGCAGCTCGTTCGATCTCACATAGTCTCCGCACTCGTCCGGATGAATTTCGGGTGTCTCGTCGAGTGTCGCAGCTTTCGCGGACTTCAAGGCAAAGGCTCTCGCATCCTCCATTTTTTTCGCGTCGGTATCGGACGTGTCTGGAGCCAATAAGAACTTAGATTTGTGTACTGGATTTTTTTCCGTATAAAAAAGAAACTAAGGGTAATTTAAATACCGTACATTTTTAAGAGACATGGGCAAAGTACTCGAAGTGTCAAGTACTTTTTGTACTTGAAGTATTTCTCGAGGACTTTCTCCAAGCACTTTTCGCAATTAGGTTTAAAAAAAGGTGCAAAGTAATTTGGTACATCAAGTTCTGCCCAGCTCCGATTTCTAACTTACCCTTTGACTCTTTTTTTTCACGACCGATACCAGCTCGAAGTTCATTGTTCTTATTAATCAAATTAGCTCTCTCAGCCTGACACTCTTCCGTGGCGTTCTTCAACTTTGCATTTTCCGCTTTCAACCGATCCAGCTCGCTCATCAGCGCGTCAGCATCCGCGTCGAAACCTCCGGCCTCTTTTTGTTTATCAGTTACTTCAACTTGCACCGTCTCGACTTGACTTCTCAAGGCGTCGCCGTCGTTTTCGGCTCGCACCAGATCGTCCTTCAATCGATCGTGCTCGCTTCTCGTATTAGCCAGATCCGCCATCATCTCCGCGGCGTCCCTCTTGAGGCCATCGATTTCGTACCGGCTCTTGTCCAGCTCGTTCTTCAGCCTCTCCGTATCGCCCTTTAACTTCGCCGCCTCGGCCTTCGACGCCTCGTTCTCCAGTCGCGTTCTTTCCAAATCGTTATTCAATCTTTCCGCCTCCATTTTCGCGCCCTCGAGGTCGGCCACCAATTTGCCGTTCGCCGTTTCGAGCCTCGCTAAATCGGACCGCAATTTAATTCCATCCGCTTTTGATTTCTCGAGATCTTCAAGCAGACGACTATTTTCCGCCTTCAATTTATTCGATTCCTCGTGAAAATTCGATAACTCAGCCTCGGCACGATCGAGTTTCTCCCTGGTAATTCCCAATTCCGCTCTGCACTCGTCCAACTCGTTTCTCAGAATGGCGAGGGTCTCTTTGAGTGACTCGAGCTCCCTCGCGACAGCTTCTCTCGCAGCCGTTTCATTAGCCAGATTCTTGGCCAGTTTACCGATCTCTCCCGTCAAGTCAGCGGCCTCCTCAGCGAGCTTGTCTTTCTCGGCTCTCGCGGCCGCGAGCTCGCTCTCCAGAGCCTTCGCGCTGCTCTCCGTATCGGCGAGTAATTTTTTCAGCCTCTCGTTCGCGGCCCTCATCGATTCCGTCTCGGCCTCGCTCCTCGACAGCTCGCCCTTCAGCCTCTCCACTTCGCTCGTCAACCTGTCGCGTTCCGGCTTCAAGGAATCAAGCTCCGCTCTCATCCTGGCGTTCTCGCCACTCGAATCCCTGTTTTCCGATTGCACATCCTCGAAGTGCCTCTTCAGTGCTCTTAATTCATTCCTCGAGCTTTCGTTATCGGCTCGTGTCATCTCCAGATCGGATCTCAAACTTTCCAATTCGCTCTTCAGCGAGGCAACTTCATTCAGAAGCTCCCCCCTCGCCAGACCTTCCGCGGCGAGTTGCCCTCGAAGTTTGTCCGCCTCGCCCCTCGAAGCGTCGAGTTCCTCGACGAGCTTCGATTTTTCCTGCTGCAATCCCGCCAACTGGGACTCCAGCGCACCGACCCGCGCCCCGGAATCCTCAAGTGATTTTCGCGCCTCGCTTAATTCGTGCTTCAGCTTATCAAGATCGCTCCTCGCACTTGCCAATTCGCCGTTCGCCCGGCCAAGATCGGCTCGCAGGGTCTCGAGCTCCAAGCGACACCGCGCGAGGTCGTCCTTCGATCTCGAGGAATCCGCCTTGGACTGCTCGAGATCGGCTTTCAATTTCGCCCTCTCCGCCGCGCAGGAATCGAGCTCGTCGTTCAGCCTCTCGACGGACGTTTTGAGCTCGTCGATCTCCTTCTTCAGACTCTCGTTCTCCGATTTCATTGACGAAGACGCCTCCTGCAAGCTGGCGAGCTCCTCTTTGGCGCCGTTCGAATCGGCCTTAGAACGATCGAGGTCGGATTTCAAATTGTCATTGAGCTCGCGAAGAGCAGATATTTCCTCGCGCGCTTTCTCAGCTTCGCTCTTCAGATCGGACAGTCGCTGTCGCGCCTCCTCGACTTCCCTCGTGAGCCGGTCGTTGTCGCTTCTGCACCTCGCAAGTTCGCCTTTCAGAGCCTCGAGCTCCTCCTCGACTGCAGATCTTTTCCCAATAGCACTTTCCATCGCCGATTTTCCCGAAGCGAGATCATCGTTCAGCCTCGATATTTCGGCCTTAAGTTTCTCAACGTCCCTGATAGCTTCTTCCTTCGCGGCTTCCGAGACGGCCAATTTGTCCTCGAGCTCCTTTATCGTCGCGCGCGCCGTGTCACAATCTCTCTTCAGCCTTTCGACGTCATCCCTGAGCTTCTCGATCTCCATCTTCAGCTTGCAATTCTCCATTTTCCAATGATCAACGTCAGCCCGCAGTTGAACAACTTCAGCACCGACCGTTTCCTTATCCTTCTCGAGCTTTTCCAGTTCCGAGTTTAAACGTTTCACGTTCCTCCCGAGCTCGGAGTTCTCCGTAACAAGCTTCGAAAGTTTCTCCTCCATTTCGATAAGTTGTTTCTTCAAATCCTCTTTCTCCGCTCTTAGATTGTCCCCTTCCTGTTTCGATTCGTCCAATTTCTTTAGCAACTCCTTCAGCTCGTCCTTCAGGGTCAGAAGCTCCCGCCGAGCTTCCTCCCTCGCGATTCTTTCCCGGTTCAACTCGTTCTCGAGACTCTCGTGCGCGGCGTTGAGAGCGTCCATTTCTTTCCGAAGCTCCGCCATTTGGCCTCGCGATTCCGCCAGCTGGGTTTCCAGAGAATCGATCGCGGTCTTCGCCTCTTCCAGGTCCGATCGCGATCTCTCCAGCTGGGATTCCAGAGAATCGATCGCGGTCTTCGCCTCTTCCAGGTCCGATCGCGATCTCTCCAGCTGGGATTCCAGAGAATCGATCGCGGTCTTTGCTTCTTCCAGGTCCGATCGCGATCTCTCCAGCTCGGACTTCATGCCGTCTCTCTCGTGCCTCAGATCGTTCACCTCGTCCTCCAGGCGTCTTTCATTTTCTCGGTGGCCATCGCCGGCCGCTTTGAGCCTCTCGCTGTCCATTCTCAATGCCTCACCCGCGCTCGTCAATTTGTCGTTCTCCTCTATGAGCCTGTCGACCTTCTCCTTCAGACTCGCGTTGTCGGCCAGAAGCTTGTCCGTCTCGTTCTTCAGGGTGAAATTTTCATCCTTCGTTCTCTCCAGTTCGCCAACTGCCGCTTCCAGATCGGCGCTCAGCTTCGCCGTTTCGGAACGGAGCTCATCGATTTCCATTCTCAACTCTTCCACCTCGTTCCTCGCTGCTCTATTCGCGGCATCCAATTCCGCGATGCTTTTCTCAGCGACGTCGAGATCGCGACTCAGAGATATAACCTGCTCTCTCAATTGTTCATTTACGTAATTGGCCTTCACCAGATCACCTCTCAAAGTTGCATTAGCCTCCTCGAGTTTAACAACCTCCGCCCTTAGCGCACTATTTTCGTTCCGAAGTTTCGCTAATTCATCCCGAGCGCTTTCTAAGTCGGCTGCGAGCTCGCTGGCCGCTCCCTTCAGCTCATTATTTTCCGATTTCAGTACTTCAACTTCGGCCTCCAGTGCGGAACTCTTCCGGCGCAGCGAATCGACTTCAATTTTCAGCTTCTCCAAGTCGTTCTTTAATTCAAGCAAATCGCTCCTCAACCCTTCGTTCTCTCTGCTCGTCTTCTCGAGGTCGTCCATTAGCGACCCGTTGGCCGACTTCGAGAGTTCGATCTGTTGTTCTAAACTTGAATTCTCCCCTCTGCACATTTCGAGCTCTCCACTGAATTTTTCCAACTCCTCGCGTAGTTTTTCCAAATCGTTTAGGAGGACTTCGTTCTGGCTTCTCAGTTGGTTCACCTCTTCTCTCAGCGCGTCTTTCGTCATCCTCAGTTCAGACGATTCCTTCGCATCCCTGCCGACTTCCTCGCTGAGGTGCTTGTTGTTTTCTTCCAAGCTTCTAAGCTGCTCCCTCAGCTTTTCCAGCTCACCCTTCAGCCGACCGATTTCGCTGTTGGCCTCGTTGAGGTCATCTTTCAATACAGAATTTTCGGCGCTCATCGACTCCAGTTGATCAACGAGATCACCCAAACGTCCCGTCAAATTCTCTTCTTCATTCCTCAACTTCTCATCCTCCTCCCTCGTCCTCCTCAGCTCTTCATCCAGCGCGTCCTTCGCCTCTCTCGCCTCGACCAAATCTCTCTTCAGGCTCTCAACCGTTGCATCGAGTCTGCCTCTTTCGTCTCTCAGCTTATCAATCTCCGCGCGGTTCCTCGCGCTCTCGTCCCTTAGCTTTTCGTTATCCGCAGTCAGATTTACGTTCGCGGCTTTGAGCGCATCGTTCTCCTCCTTCAGAGTCCTCAGAGCTTCGCTCAGTTTCTCCGCGTCGCCGCGGCTTCTCTCGAGCTCTTCCACGCGCCCCTTCAGCCTGGCAATTTCGTCCTCGAGCTCCGCCACCTGCGACTTTGATTCCTCCAGCTCTCTGCTCGATATCGCTTCCTGACCGATCAACCCGTCGATCCTCGCTTGCATCGCCGCGATCCTCGCTTTGTAGTCCTCCACCGCCTTCTCCCGCTGTTCGAGAACTTGTATTATCTGATCGTTTCGATCGGACACGATGCCGCGGACCTTGTGCAATTCGTCGAAGAGTTCGTCCCTCTCGATCCTGAGGTCGTACAGCTGGGGCTTCATCGTCTCTATGTCGTTTCTCAGCTCGTTCATGCCCAACACGTCGAGCGACGCTCTGCCCGCTTCCTCCAGCAGCTCCTCGACCTTCTTGTCGCGCCTCATTAGCTCGGCCTTGGCCTCGGTCACTTCCGCCATCAAAGCCTTGTGACTGATCGACATTCTGTCCAGATCCTCGGACAACCTCGCGGTGATGCTCGCACCTGCCTGAAGTTGACTCTGCAGATCCGCTATAGTCGCGTCCCTCTCGCCCAGTCGTCTCTTCAGGTCGTCCACCAGATCGTCGTACTTCAGACGCTGATCGGATTCCTCGTACGATTTTAGCATACCATCGTCCACGCCGATGTCGTTCAACGCGCGTCGCAGAGCAGCCACCTCGGCGAGCAACCGGTCGTTTTCCAGTTTGAGGTCGTCGCAGCCCTTGGAGAGATCGACCAGGGTTTCGATCGATCTCTCAACGACCTTGGACACCTGCTGATCGGCTCTCTGCCCGCCCTTCGTCAACTCCCGAAGCTTCGCTCGCAAACGATTCAGCGCCGCGCAGGAAGTGTCGTCCTCCGCCTCGGCCAGTTCAATTCGCAACTGAGTTATAGTGCTCTTCAACCTTGAGCAATGAAAAATCGAGGGTCTCTGTCAGCGTTCGTTGTCCGACTGGGAAAATCATTCGTGGATCGTTGAGGCGGAGTCAATTAGATGAATGGTTCGATTTTTTTTTCGTTCAAACATCGATCGGTTTCAACGGTAGGTTATCGTTTACGCCAAAGACATTTCAGCCGGAATTTATTATTTCATTTTAGTCGATTTAATAACATCATTATATCTTGACGATGTTTGTTTTTCAGCCGCAAGTGACGTCATTTAGGAGAAACGTCACTTCCGGTTAGAAAATCTCATTTTTCGATAGATGAAAGGAATTGTGAGCGGCTTGTGTTCATTCGCACGCTTGTATCAAACTTAATTAGTTCCGTCTGTCAGAACGTTAAGCCTGGTATAAAAAATAATGTCGAGTGAAATAACTAAATATCAATTTGATGTAAAAATATGTATTTAATACCAGTTATGAAAAAAAAGTCCCAACGTGAGCCAGGTCGAACTTATGTGAAGGTTCACCATACCGTTTTTTCTCAGTGAGAAATTGATCACGAAGCATCCTCATCTTGTCCCTCATGATTTGAACGCCCTCGCAGGGATCCTCGCAGAGATCACGCTCGGCCAGACTCTCCTCGAGATCTCGAATTTTTTCCTCGAGCAACTCGTTTGCATTTTGAAGTCGCAGGCTCTCGCCCCGGAAGTGAACTATCAGGGGATCGGTTCTCAGTCCTTCCTCCGTGTTCACACCTGAGCAGGAGAAAACCCCCGTGTGGCAACGTCCACACCCAGAAAAATAATTTATTTGACGGGCGCCCCGCAAATAAATATTTATTTGCTTTAAATGAACATTTATTTAAGCCAAATAAATATTTACTAAATAGTTACACTAAATAAATATTTATTTATACTAATTAATATTTATAAATATTTTCCGGTGGCCGTCAAATAAATTATTTTTCTGGGTGAAACGGAGTCTCGTGCAGCAATTCAACGATTGTTCCGGTTTTCGGTACCAAGCGATTGGAGTGTTTCCTTCATGGATCTGCACTCGCTCTCCAGCTGAAGACGTTCCATGCGCCACTTCTTCATCTGGCACTTCATCACCGTCAGCTTTCGCAGTGCGAAGGAGAGGTCGTGAATCTCCGATTCCTTGGAATCGTCGCTGAACGGATTGTAACTGCAGCAACAGCATGGCTCGTGAGGCGGCTCGGTGACTGCCGTCGTCACCGGTGAATCGCAGCCGCAGAGGCAACAGGAAGTGGGACAATGATCGCAAGCCATGGCTGGGGTCGACGAGAACGCGCCGTTCGCCAGTTCCGAGGTTAAATTCTCTTCATCCGACTCGTCCAGCCGAGACTGGAAATCGCTTTTTGCATAACTGGTCCACCGAGGAATGCGCACGATCTCGATGCGATTACAGAATTCAATATCACATAGTCGCGATAAATTTTGATCGACGGAATTTCATGATTTTTTTTATCACAAAAAACTTTCGCAGATTTTTTTTCAGCCCCCGAATTTGATGCACCAAACTTCAACTGTTCGGCGCATGCGGCGCTCGTCGTGTGGGGCTTTCCTGTCACGCGTCTTTCGCACTCCAACCGCTAAATTCGTCGTAGAGGAAAAATTATTCGTGATATGAGCAGATACCTGAAAAATCGTTTCCGCGAGAAAATAAAAAAAATGGCCTGCAGAGAGAAACGCCCCGATTACCGCTGCGGGTTCACCGAGGATCATAAAAAGAGTAAAACCTCGATAGAAAATTACGCGTACGAGGCGCTCGCCAAGTTTCACACGATGATCGATGAGATCGAGCACCGGAAGAATAAGCGCGCCGATCTCGCCACGAAAGTCAGCGATTTAGAGTGCGATCTTCGAGTCCTTAAAACGGGCCAGCCCGACGGCTCTGTAGAAACGGATCCGCTGGTCGAAGAGTTCATCGTCAACGGCGCCAGCAAGGTGGTTCGCACGATCGACGATTTGTCCCTCGAACTCGTCAGCATCAGCGAGAAGAATGAACACTTCCGGAATCGCAACGAGGCCCTCGAATCGGAGATCGACAAGTTGCGATCGATGATCAGAATTTCGAGCGGAAGCAGCGCCGAGTATCGCGGGCGGGTCAGCGAGTTGAGGAAGATCGTCGTGCGCGCGGAAAGAGAGACGGAGATGCTGAAGAGGAGCCTCGAGAAGGAAAGCTCGACGGGCGAAGATTGTCGGGCGACCTACCGGGAGAGAATCAAGTGGCTCGAGGCGTCGATAAGCGAGCTGGCGACGAAGCTGAAGAACGACAGGGAAGCTATGCTGGCGGTGGAAAAACCCCGCCTGTCGGAGTACCTGAGCAAGATCGACAGACTGGAGGTCTGTTCGGAAGATCTCATCGGGCAGCTGTCCAGAACCGGCGCCGAGCTGCGGGCGAGATCGTGCGGCATCGAGTCATCGGACACGCCGGAGTACCCGAAGATCGTCGCCGGGATGGAGAAGCTCGTCAGGCACGTGAGCGTCGAGCTGACGAGTCTGAAGTCCCTGCCGGCGAAGATCGGCACGCGGATCGGCGGCGAGAGCTGCGTGCGCTATCTGAACCGGCTGGAAACTCTGGAGAAGCTCGTCGGGAGTTCCCTATCGATAATCGGTAAGTTGATTGTCGACTCGGCGAAAGTTCCTCGGGGGAGAACGACGGCGAGTGGAAAAACCGATGAGGACTTCCGAATTTTCGCCGAGAGCCGGGATCGCGTCGAGGCGCTCGAGGCGCTCGCCAAGAGACTCAAGTCCGGTATCAAAGGACTCGAGATAGCCGTAGCTTCGGGTGAGAGCGCGAATTTGATACGGAGAATCCGCGAGTCGGACAGGAGTCTGAGAAGATTGAAGAGCGAGCTGGCAGCGAGGGAGAAAAGCAACGGTTCGCTGAGTCTCGAACTGAGCGGGGCGAGAATCGCGTACGACGAGAAGGTCGAAGAGCTGGAGAGGCTGCGGAAGAAGTACGACAGGGCGGCGAGCAGGATGAAGAAGCGAGGAATCGACCCTGAGAAGGAAGATCCGAGGACGGAGAATCTTCGTCGCGAGCTCGAGGAGTCGCGATCGAGAGCGGCGGAGGCGAAGAGTCTTGGGGAAGAGTTGGATCGGCTGAAACCGGAAGTGGCGAATCTGCGATCGGAGAGGGCGGAGCTCGTGGAAGGGATGAGGAAAGCGCGCGCCGGTATCGAGGAAAGGGACGAGCGGCTGGCGAGGATTTCGAAGGAGAAGGAAGCGGTCGAGCGGACGTTGGCGAAAGAAGAGATGGAGATGAGGAGGAAAATCGCCGTCGCTCTGGAGGAGATCGAGTCACTGAGGCGGGAAAACTCGCGGCTCAAAAACGACCTGGAATGCGCGTCGAAGCGACCGGACGTAGCGGATGTGAGCACTGATTGTCGGATCCAATGTGCCGAGACCGAAGCGGCGATGAAGGAATGCGAACGACTGAGAACGGTGCTCGAGGAAGCGGCGCAAGATCTAAAATCAACCGAAACCGAACTGACAGCCTCGAAGAACGAATTCAACAGATTGACTGTGGAAAACGCGAGGATCGATCTGGAGTTGTCGCGGATGAAGATCCAAAACGAGACGCTGATCGTTCGTCTGAATTCCGAAAAATCAACGACGACGGAGACGCTTCAGAACTACGACAAGCTCATGATAGATTTCCGGTTGCTTAACAGGGACATCGAGAGCCTGAAGATCGAACGATCGTCCATCAGGAGTGGTCTCGAAGCCGCCCTGCGGGAGAGAAATGCCGCGAGGGCTGAGATCGAAGAGATTCGTCTGGAAAATTCTTCTCTGCGCGACGAATCTTCGAGCCTGAAGAAGCTTCTCGATAAATCGGCGCTCGATCTCGAAGGATCCAAGGCGGTGCATGAAGAGATGAAAGCGCAGCTGGAAAGCCTGAGAGATGAGAGACTGGAGCGCTCGGCGCGTTTGGATTCTCTGGCGAGGGACAACGAAGAACTCAACGACGAGCTGGACAGAGCCAGATCCGACAAGCTCGACATGGCCGGCGCCCTCAACGATTGCCGACTGAAGTACGAGGAGTCGATCGATCGACTGAACTCGAAGACGATGGAAGCGAAGGATCTCCAAGAACGCCTGAGGGTCGCCATTCGGGACTCGGAGGAATCGACGCGCAGATTGTTAGAGGAGAACGCGTCGTTGAGGGAAACGATCGATGTCTCGGAAGGGGCGAAGAAGAGCCTCGAGGAGACTCTCGAGAATCTCGATAACGAGTATCGGGCGGTAAAAAATCAGCTGCTCGTGGCGGAGAAGGAAAACAAGAGGCTCGAGGAAGACTCGAGAACGCTGAGGGTAAAAGCTGATGAATTAATGGCGGATCTCGAGGATCGAAGGATCGACGAGGAAAAACGCGCCGCGGAGGCTCGCGAAGAACGGGCGAAGAGGAAGCTCGACGAGTTCGATAATGCAAACGAAACTCTGAAGATCGAACTTTCGCGCCTCAGGGACGAGAACGCGTCTTTGAAATCCGAGTACGAGAGAGTAACTGGCGAAAACGAGAGGATGAGACTGCGCGGCGGCGGAAGGAAGAGCGGCGAATCGAACCGTTTCGGGGCCGAGAACGATTCTCCGGAGCCGAGAAACGGAACGGAAGTGGGACTGCGGAGGAGCGAACGCGAGAAGCTCTGCGCAGAAATCGTGGCGCTGCGCACCGAGAACTGCAAGATGAGGATCGTTCTGAACAAACTTAGAGCGACGAACAAGAAACTCGAGGAACAACGAAATTTGCTCAAGATTACGAACGACCTGCTCAGGGGCGACCTCGAGGTTGCCAAGAGCGAGATCGCCGACGGCGACAAGCACGCCGAAGAGTACAGGGCCAGGATCGACGGTCTGATGACCAAGCTCGAAGAACTGAAGGAACGCAACAGGGTGGCGACGAGGGAGGCCAAGGAGATGAGGTCGCTGAACGAAAGGCTCGACCTGGAATCCGTTGATCTGAAGAAACGTCTGGAATCGACGAGGTGCGAGGACCGAGCTCTCAGACAAGAGATCGATATACTACGCTCGGCACTCGAGAGGGTCAACGACGATAACTCGAAGAGGAGAAGCGACTTCGTTGAAACGGAGGAGGAACTCGCGGCTCTCAAGGGCGAATTGTCCAGGGTGCGCGAGGAGAACGATTCGCTGAGGAACGAGCTCGATGCGAGGCGCGAGGAGGGTCGCAGACTGGAGTCCGAACACGGGACCCTCGAACGGGAACTCGAGGAGCTTAAACGGTCGAGTATATTGGCCGAGGCCGAGGGTAACGAGCTACGGGGCGAATACGAAAAACTAAAAGTGGTGAATGTCGGACTCGAAGGCAAGTTGACGGATGCCCTGAGGGAGATCGGCAAGTACGCCGTGGCAACTGCCCAGTTGAACGGCCTGGAGAAGAAACTGAAGGGGGTGCTGGGCGACTACGTGGCAACGAAGAAGTTGTTGCGCTCGGCGAAGGACGAAGTCAATCACCTGCGACGCCTCGCCGAAACGTGCACTTGGGGCGGCGAGTATACCGTGAAAAAAAAGAAACATTCACGCGACGTTGACATCGTCGCGTGAACGTTGTACAAGTAATTATTAATTCGTTGTACACTTTTCCAGTGATTAATTATTTAATTCGTGACAATTGTGGAATGTAAATAGTAATCGTTTTGACAGATTGACGATTAATGCAATCGTATAAATTGTAAGTACCATTATTTAAAAAAAAATGACTAAAGAACGCATTACCTGAGAGTGCGTTCCGTCGAACAAAACGCGAATCCGAGCGGTGTATTTTTTTGGGAAACTTTTTCGTGCATGCCAGGGGATGCTTTTGATGGATATTATATTAATCACACGAGTCGACCGGCCATTATCGGTCGGCCAGCGGCGACGGCGGCGTCGGTGGAGCCACTGAAAGCGCGGCGCGGCTAAAATTCTCGTGCGAGATTATTTCGGCAAAAAGCCCGGGGACGAACGGTCGCCGCTCATCCATCATCCCTTTCGTGGGTCCGCCGAACAGGTTTCGGCAGAGGGATGAAGCTCGACAATCCCGGCGTGCAAAGGGTGGACAGGCTGCCTCCGGCACGCATTGCTTCCGCATGAACCGCGTCGCGTACGTCCGGCAAGCTGTAAAAAAACGGAGAGGAAAGAAAAAAAATGAAAGAAAAATGAACACTGACGAAAGGCCAATGCGAAGAGGAGTGCAGCGTTTTTTATTCGGTAAGTAAAAAAAAAAAAAAAAAAAAATGAAAAGACCTTCTCGGAAAGATAACGTTGAAATTTCGTGAGAAGCCAATAATAGGTGGGTTATCGCTGTTGTACGTGAAATTCTAGCATCCCAAAGTACTTTCGATATGTATGTACACAGTAAAAAATAATTTCATAAAATCGCAATATGAAGGTTCGTAAAAATAATTTTGTTAAATAAGTAACAAACTCGTTTGTTAAGGTTCGAATATACAAACCTGTCGTTTTATTTCCGAATCAACAATTTTGCAAGTCTGTGAGTGGTGCGCAAACGAGGATTTTGCATGCATGAGTAAAGAAAAAAATCATGAGACCTTCTTGAAAAGAGATGGCGTCCGAATTTAACGAAAGGACAATGATAGGTCTCTTATCGCTGTTGAGGATGAAATGCCAACATCCCAAAGTGCTTACGATACGTTGAGACAGTTATCCGTGATCGAATAGCCGGCGCAGAACGGATGCGGGAAGAGGGCCGTTCGGTGTGGACATTCAACACGGGAACCGGTATAGTTCCTCAAGCGCACGGAATCTTGGGAATCAACGATGCGCAAGAGCACCGCCGGTCTCGGGGTTGTTCCCGGCCGTTTCCGATGTAAATTGCCTCGGACAAGGTAGCGGCACAGGGCGCCGTATAAACGTTACCGTTGAGTAAACTTCGCGAAGTTATCTCGGGGGCCAAGTTGGCCACGCGGACGAAGAACAAACAGGGCGAAATGGGGGGGTTGGCGAACGCCCTTCCCACCGCCGGCGGCCGCCGGGGTCGCGGACTTCGTGGATGGCGTGGACACAGGAAACCGGAAGAGAAAACGAACGACTGGCCGGTATATTGAAGAACGGGGGGAGGGGCGAGATGCGCGGCGAGTCGCTAGATAAATACAACGGGGCTGCGCTTGCAGTAGGTCGATTGTCGTGGTCCATCGATTAAGGGAGCCGAGCGCGGTTTCGAGGCAACTGTTACGGCAACGGGGTCGCATAGCGGCGTTACAAAGGCCCTTTGTACCGCGGGTTTGCGTAAAAGATATTTTTTTTTATTTTCGAGTTTACATTGAAAAGAATGAGCGGAAGAGAAAAGTGGAGAAAAGAACGCAAAAATGGAGCCTTTTATTTTTTATTTTTTGTTCTTCAACAGTACTGGAATATCCCGCGTTTCGAGAGGGTGGAATGATTTCATAGGAGAGAATTCGTTGCCGAGATCGCGGAAGGGTTCGAATAGCGGAGCCTGAATTTCCGCGGAATGGCGAACGTCGAGATCCTTCTTTATCACAGAGTGGCGGCTATTCAGCTCGTTGATTATTTTTATTTTATTTTATTGTATTTTTTTTCTTTCGGCGATGAAATCCCGAGAACAACGAGACGCCGCGGGACACTGGGGGCGAAAAGCCGCGAAGCTAAGGGAGGGATCAAGAGATCTAATACCCGAGATTCGCGCAGTAGAAATTTCATAAACCGAGCTTTTTTTTTATCTCACCCTCTCCTCGCTCTGTCCCGGGTCGAGGCGGGGCGGCGTACCAAAAATATTCACGAACTTTACGTTTCGGGTGCGACTGCTGTGATGAAATACCTCGCTGTGCGTCCCCTCTCGAGGAGCCGATCTGTATAGCCGAACAATACAAGAGATTCTTCGTCGCGAAAAGTTTTTCTTTTGTAGCGACGGCCGCGTGGATGGGACGATCTCGAGAGTAAACTTGTTTCTTCGATAATTTCATAAAAAAGCGAGTCACTGAGAAAAAATTAAAGAAAAAATATGGACAATATTCCAGCGAAGCGAGAGTCGTTACGGGGGAGTGGAGGCGAACAAAAAAAATTAACTCCCTTTCAGCATAAGCAAGCGGAGTGAAAAGGGGGTAAGATGGGCCGGTCTGTGGATAATTGGTTCACGAGCCAATAGGGCTGGGCCATATTGACCACTTTTGCCCCACCGGAGAAAACATTTAATCAACCTAATTGGAGTTGTTTTAAACTAATACAATCCGTACGCTGTATAAAGCAGAATCGACGAAAATTCATCATTTGCTGTATACGTAGAAAAATAATGATCGATGGAGAAACAAAAAAAATGGCAGACGGTCAACTCGTAAACTTGAATTCCTCCGTCTCACGACGTAGTAAGACTTACACATAATGGCCATCGAAGAAGACGCAGTCGACGCAGTCGCAGTCGCAGTCGAAATCGTAAAATCGGAAACAATCATGATTAGCTGCTAATGAAAAATACATTTTTTTTCTCTTAAACCAAAACAGGTGAGCTTTTACCAAGTAAAAGATTAATAATTGTATTGTTTTTACTGTACATAGTAAAATATTTTCAATAAACGCACGCTTACTACTACACCGTAAAAATTAATTGCAAACTTAATGAACTACAACTTGAAATATACTTACATTACTTACATTAATTGAACATTAACATACTTTTTCGCAAAATAACAATACCATACATTAAAATTACAAATCTTTTACCTGAAATTTACAAAAATGTTAATTAAGAAACAAACATTTTATTGTAAAAAATTCCAACGCACATGCAATTGAAATTTCATTACCACTTTACGTTAAAGAAGCTTCCAATACCGTTTACAACTTTTCAAACATAATTTTTTTAAAGTAATAAAAAGTTTACAGTAGCGAAAAAAAAAAATCGTAAAATAAAATAATTTACACTCCCGCGCAGAGAAGTTGATGAATTTCCGAGGGCCCAAAAGGGTAGTCTGGTTGGATAAATTGATTGTTAATAATGCGGAACTAGCGCGAAACTCGTGCCCTTTGGATGGGTTAATTGAGTGTAATTACATACCGAGCAACTCGAGAGGGTGATAATACCGTTATGTCCCGAGGTAGTCCGGACGAAGCTTGAGCAGCGAAAGCTCCTGATCTGGTACCGGCGTCAATCCCGTTTCGCGCCAGTGCAACGGGAGAGAAATTCTCACTCTCTCGCCGTCTCTCGCATTACCTAATGAGCGAACAGCGCGCGACCCTCTCTGTCCGTGGTCCAGGGAGGCGTATCTCCGGCAACGAGTTAGTGCCAACACACTCGTCCCCATAGAGAGGCAAACAGGCCACTAATTAGTAAAGGCCGAGATGTCTGGCTGCCGGGTCGACTGTACGTATACACAGGACGTGCATGCATATATGACGGCGAAATGGATTGCGCCGTACTCCGCCTTAGCCTGGAGAATCCTTGCTTCGAAGTGCCGGTGGATTTCCTACCCTCTACTCGACACGTTGCCAAGCGGCCGAACTTCCTACTTCGAAATCGCATCAACCCGAGAGGATCCTCGACAACGCTACATCCGACGGGGCTTATTGTCTTCGGGCTCGAATTCGCACCTCACGGCCGTTCCCATTGTCACTCCCTCGCCACGACAGACAACCCCCTTATCTCGATTCTTTGTACCTGGCGCGCTGTTTATTTTTAATACAGAGTTGTTCATTTTTTATAAAGAGTCATTCATTTTTTATAAAGAGTTATTCATTTTCGATAAAGAGTTATTTGTTTTTAATAAACAGTTATTTATTTTAGATAAACAGTTATTCGTTTTTGATAAGCAGTTATTGATTTTGGATGGAGATTTATTTATTTTTGACAATTTTTAAATGAATAATTAAATAAATATTTATTTTCGCGTCACCGGAATAAACAATAATTATGGATGTAACGGAGGGTGAGGTGGGGTTTAAAAAACGTTGCTTTATTCGAAGAAACTTAGGTTGAATCGAGGAAACGGTGCACATTCCATACAGCTTCGAGGAACAATCGACGAACCCGATTGCACGCGGAGTGGACCGTTCGCCACGGTATAGTGGTTCACGTCTCGATCTACGGAAACGCGTTGCACCTATTATGCCCCGGAGTACTAAGAATCGATATCACTACGGACGTGGATCCCCTCGATTGTGGCGTTCGAATTGAAATGAGGGCTGTTGCGGAAACGAGATGAAATTACGCCGTCTACCTGACGGTCTGCCGATAGGGCCGATATTAATTTATCGAATTTCAATATCGAATGCCGATGTATACTGCGCTCTCGTAGTTTCGCGGTTATAATAATTGCGTACTCGTAGATGCACGAGTGGACGCTGATGAATATGCTTCTGTAACCATGCGACGGTACTTTTGCAGAACCTGAGTGAGATAATAATTCGATACTATCGCCGTTTCATATTTCGAAATATTTCTGAACACACCGCTGTTATCTACAAATATTTTTTATTCATTTTGGCTTCCTCGTAAAGAAAGTTTTGATTCTGTGAAAAATAGAAAATAAAAATCTGTCGCGATTTTAGGGAAAAACCATCCACGAGATAGTTTATGTTTAAAAATAATTTTTTGGGTCGTTGCAGGGCGATGGACGATCGTCCTCCATTATTTTATTCATCTCAAGGATCTTCCTCAACGGGAAAGCCAAATAACCCCGAGAAATGCTCTTTCGGAGATAAAGCAGTGTCGAGATTTAAAAAGAAATAAAATAAAAACCACAACAACAAGGTAGTTTCTGTTTAAAAATATTTTTTTCAGCTCGTTGCAGTGCGACGCACGTTTCCCCCCCATTATTAAAATTTTTCTCACGAATATTCCTCTACGAGAGAGCCAAGTAATCCCGGAAAATACTTTTTCGTAGGTAAAGTTATAATATTCGAGTAAGCGTTATTTCGAAATATTTCTGCATAAATCGTAGTTGCCTACATATTTTTCTGTACTTATTTTCGTTTCCACGCAAAGAAAGTTTTTTGTTTTTAAATTTAATCCGTGATAAAACAAGACAGTTTACGCTTCAAAATAATTTTTCCGGGTCGTTGCAGTGCGACGCACGGTTTCCCCCATTATTCAATTTCTCTCTCGAAATATTCCCCCACGAGACAGTAGGGGAGAGCGGGGCAAAACGGGACAGTGGGGCAAAACGCAATTTTCCAATAATTTGTAGAAGGCACTGTGAGGCAAAACTGGGCAGAAAATCCAGATGTATCGATGGAGTAAAATGGGTCGTCCAAATTTTTATTACTTTGCGATACAAGTGCGGTAAAGCGAACTTTATACGCACGCGACTCGTTGTTATCAAAAAAATCCTAATTCTCATCTCAAATATTTGTTCTCCCGAATAAAGCGACTCCAAAAGTACGACTAACCCGCTTAAAAAATTCAATTTCAAGTTTTTTAAAAATCAAACCCGCACTAAATAATCGCCCGAGCAAAGGAGAAGGCCAAAACGTTCAGAGCCGTGGCGTGAGAGGCGTGCAATACCAGTGTCCGCCTTACCACGTAACAACAAAGCTCGGGCAGCGTTGAGTACACTGCATCCCGAAGCGTTGAGCACATATGTACGCACGTAATGCACCTGTGTACAATCGCGTGTAACGTAGTCTCGGCCGTTCGGCGAGCGGGTGCTCTGCGTACACACGGGGAGTCCCGATGGCCATCCCGAGCGAGTCGGAGCATCGAGTCGGAGACCCCTCGGGATCGCCGCTCCGCACACAGGACGTTCTGGAAGCACCGACGTGCGACCGGGCGCTCCCTCGACGTCGCGTTATCTCGCATGCGAGGAGAAGGGCGGAAGCGCGGCCGGAGCTCCGAGTTGGAGAACGCAAAACGCGAAACGGGCGCCGGGGGCGGCGGAGGCGGGAGGTCTGTACTCTGTTCGCTGGAGAACGAAAGCTCGTCCGCGCACTCCCGCGGCCATCACGTTCGCCCATAAAAACTAATAAAGAGGCCGAGCGGAGAGACGGACCGGGGGGCGGGTCGGGGGTTGAACCAGCAATGAAACACGGAAATGGCACGTTGTGCACCAGATGTTTCGCGGCTGCCAGCATCAAGCCCCGCCGCCCCCGCCCGAGGACGGCATGCAGCGGAGCGTCCGCGAGCGCGGACGGCTAACCGGACTTTAATTGTTGGAAATCGTCGTAATTAGAGAATGCCCCGGGCAGACTTTCAACCAGCGTATAATCCGCATCCCCCCGACGGGAACGAAACTCCACCCCCTTCTCCACCACCCTTGGGTCACTGCCTCCTCGCTGCGGCGTCCCTTAGACCGTGGATCATTCTTCGGCGCGGCTGTTCTTCCCTTTTGTACTGTGCGCGGAGCGGATGTCTGCAGAGCGTGGGATACCTGAAAGTTATAACCAGTTGGAGTCGACAGACAATATTCTCGTTTTTTTATATCTCGGATCATTAATTAATAATTATAACTAAAGTGGCGGAATTTAATGGTCTCAAAAGCTGGGACGAAAAAAAATTATTTATATTCCACGATCGACATTTTACTAAAATAAAAAAAAATCAATATAACTATATCCGCGAGGTCGAAGAGACTATTTCGGGAAGATAAAACGGCGAGGCGATTCGCCTTACGGCAAACCCTGGGGACCCCGTAAATTATAGACAGTTCGATCAGGTACATTATATTCGTTTCTCATATCTTGGATGATTATTTAATAAACTTAACTAAGCTGTCTCAATTTAACAGTCCCAAAAGCTCGTAAGGAAAAAAAGATGACGTTTATTCCACGATTGAGAGGTTACTGAATATTTCAATTTTTCTTTTTTAAATATAACTGTACCCGCGAAGAAGAGTTCGAAGACTATTTCGATAGATTAAACGGCGAGGCGATTTATGGTAAACCGGCCGAGCTTCTCCATCTTTTCCGGCTGGACGTTACATTTTATCGCCAAACTATCCTCGCGCCTCGGAGTTGAGGGGGAAAGGGACGCAGCACCGAAAGTCCAGATTTCGGTCGAGCGTCCGGTTCACGAAGTGCCAGGTGGAGCGCGCCGGAAAGGACGACGGTAAATCCCGTCGGGAGTAGTCGTCGGGTGCAGGCATAAATTTAATTAAAACTTCATTCCTGACGGGGAAACGACACGATACGCGCCGCTGGACCCCTCGCGCTCTCTGGCCTGTGGGCACTAGACGCCAAGCGATTTCACCGGGTGTCGACGATACTCCGCTCTGTACCCAACACCCCGTCTCTCGTATGTACTCCGAGTATAGTTTCGGAAGCGTATAGTTTTTAGTTTTACCGGCGGGCAAATTGATAACGCTTGAGGGAGGAACGGAACGGTCACTCGGAGCGTTCGTCACTCAACGATTCGTCCAGCTGCATGTCGACCGCCCGTCACCTGGGGAAATATCTCGTCCGGCTGAAACGAATGATTATTATGATAAAAAAATAATTTTTTAAAAATGTATATACAAATGGACAAAAATAGGCAAGGGTGAGGAAGCGAGTTAATCCATTATTGCTCGAGGTCGGAAACGCTTGCTGACTGATTGATCGTCTAATAGTGCGAGGAGTGGCTCAATTAGGAAAAGTTACTTTTGATATTCATTGATAATTTAAAAAAAACACTACGAGCGTATGACGAGCGGGACCAGACTGCTCCATCTGTGGATCGCGGGTCGCAGCTGCCCCGCTAGGGTGGATATCGATTTAAAGCCATTGGGGCAGAAAATGAATTTATCCGTCGTCGAAAGCAAAGCGCGTGAAAATTGAAATAAGAAATCATTTTATACATATATTAATATATACATTTGTCTGTTACTTTATTTCTTTCGATTCTCTTCTATCTGTACCAAAATATCGGGGACTCGCTTGAGCAGATCTTCGGATGAGGTCTTAAAATCGTCGTCCAGCCAAATTGTCTTGAGGTCCTTGAGAACCCGACCGATCATTTTGCCGTGCGGAACGTGGGCCTTGAGATGATGACCGTTTACAGGAAATTTCGGTATTTCCCATTTTTGAAAATCCTCCAGCAAGCTCAACGATCCCTTGTATCTCAGCAGCTCGCAGACGAATTCTTGAACGTCTTGAACTTTCAATTTGGTGTTTAGAACGATGTTCTGATAGGGCTTCAGTGGCTTCTCGCAGGGCTTCTCCTCTCTGTGAATCACCATGAATAGGGCCAAGTCTCTGTTGAACGCGGACAGACGCAATCTCGTGTGCAGCGCCATAACTTCCTCCTCGTCTCTCAGCAACGCCGATATCAGTGTTATCGGCCGAAGATTCAATTTGTTCGAGCGGGCGCGCTCGCAAGCCTTCTTGAAGGCCTCCACGTCGGGGTCCTTCGGAAGACCGATGTACTGAGCGATTCCGCAATCGAACATCTTCGCGGTCAGCTCGCAGACGAATCTTCCCTCGAGAATCTTGCTCCATTCACTCCAGATCCTCTCCCCGGAGATTCTCTCCAGTCCCGCGGCGTTCTCCTTTATCGCCGCGATCGTCGATTCCTCGTGATTGTCCGCGACCTCGGAGATCCTACCGTAAAACCGGAAGTACCTAAGAACAGGAGGTTTAATTAATACCCAAAGTGCACAAATTTTCGCTTGATTCAACGAAGTTCGATTAGATTTAAATAAAATGTATTAAAATAAATAAATAAATGAAATGTATGGCGATCGCGCCAACAGTTCCGTGGTTATGGCATCAAAATAAAAAATCAAAACGGAACATTCAAAAATGTAACAAAATTATGAAAAAATTCATGTGGTTTCTTGAAAAATTAACGAATTCATTTGAAAAGAGGGAAAAAATGATCATTTGTTGAACGATTTTTTTTAGAAATTTGCTAATAACTTTTTGCCATTATTATCATGCAAAATTAATGTTCTTGGCACGATTAATACAGTGGATTTTTTCAGATTTTTATACCTTTCGGAAGTGTTCAAATTCTCATTGCGTCTCGCTTTTGACTGGAAACGTACGAGTGTCGTATCTTTAAGTAAATAAATAAATAAACAAAAAAATCGAGCTAATTTGTTCTCCCACCTGACTATTTTTACCTGAATATTCTGAGAAAATCTTCGCTTATTCTCTTGCCAGGATCGCCGACGAAGGCAACTCGGTGCTTCTTGAGATCGTCGTAGCCGTAAAAGTAATCGTGCACACTGCCGTCGAAGTCGAGAAACATCGAATTAATGGTGAGATCTCGGCGATTGGCGTCAAGTTTCCAGTCCTTGGTGAACTCGACGTCGGCGTGCCTGCCGTCGGTCGCTACGTCAATCCTCAGGGTCGTCACTTCGAAATTTTCTTTGTCGTTTATCCTCGCCGTTACCGTGCCATGTTTCTCGCCTCTGTCGTTTATCGTTCGTATCTCCTCCTTCGCGAACATGGTCTTCATTTCTTCGGGCGTGGCGGTGGTCGCAAAATCGAGATCCTTCGGCGTCAGACCCGACAGAAGGTCGCGCACCGCACCGCCGGCAATTCTTATCTCGTGATTGTACTTTCCGAAAATACCGGAAAGAATTTTCAGCTCGGGTGTGAAAATCGAGTGAAACTCCGGCGTGTCCAACTTCATTATCACGGGGTCGCTCCTCGAAGGAGGCATTTCTTCGTCGGCCATTCTCGTTCTTCGCCACTTATCGACGTCTCGATTGCAGACACTCAGCAACTGAAAAAAAATACGGAAAATTAAGTCTAAAATAAAGAACCAATTTTTCGTGAAAATTGAAAAAATTCAAAATGAAATATAATTTAAACGGTTCGATTGATTCTCCCCAAATTTAATAGCGATCGTCGGGCGATTGTACGCCATCTGTCTACAACTTTTTACCCCAATAACTAACAAATGGTAAGAGCTAGAGTGCACAGACATTTTTTAAAGAAATAAAAAATAGCGTACAGACGCAAAAACTAAAATTAAAAAAATGAAATATTGAAGAAACATTGACCATTAACCATGCATGCTGTGTCCGAAATTTCAGTTTTATCGGTCGAATCATTTTCGAGTTTCAGCTGTTTGAATTTTTCGCGTCTGATTCACACATACATACACCCACACATACATACATTCGGACATTTTTTTCTAAATCTGATTTTTTGATGTTTTGGAACATTTTAAACGTTTTCACTAAAATCTCAATTTTTTTTCATCAAAACGAAGCTTTTTCTATGAGGAAACAAAAAAAAAATTATTCGTACAATATTGGAGCAGCGCGAGGTACACATAACCTCCAAGAGGTTTGTTATTGATCTTATTGGTTAATCAAAATAAAAATGTTTCGTCGGTTTACCTACGCGTATCGTAAGGCTGCGAGTTGGAAACTTGATTCGGCGTGTTATGATCCGGGTCGTCAACATATCTGACGATCGTTTAACAAACGAAGTTTACAGCATCCTGAGGCCGGTCCGAACATCTGGGCGCCGAGGCGATGATTCAACTCGGCCAGCTAATCGCGCCAGGGTAAGGCAGATTGCGTCATCGGAGGTGGGAAACTGCGGAGATAAGGGAATCCGGTGTTGCTCGGTGGGTAATGAACTTGTAGATAGATAAAGAAGACCCTGGGATGAATCCCTAAGGACCAGAGCGAACATAAGGCAGTACAGAGCAATTTAAACTTAAACCTAAATTAATATGTAATGAAACAGTAGTAGGTTCTTCATGAAAAAGTACAAAGCAACTTAAACTTAAATCTAAATGAATATATAGTGAAGTGAGAGCAACGTAGGACATTCAAGGAATAATAAAATATTAAAGCCGCGATATGACACAGTGAGAAGGTACGGTAAGTGAGTCAGTTTTCGTTTTCACCCCCCTCGAGTGACATAAGATGCAAGAATAAATTTGTGATAGAAGTCATGCTAGTCCGATCATTAGAATGTATCGCTAGCCTGGTAAGGTTGTACTCTGCGGGGATTTTACGAATCGGACGACGGCGTATCGGCCATCGGTAAGTTACCAAAAGTGGTCAACCATCGAGAACAATACACCGTTTATCGTAGAATTAGTGGTAAATGCAATAAACGAAAAACTATCTCTGTCTAGCCGCTTACTTCGCTGCGTTTCTCACTCGCACATCGACTAACGCGGTTAGCAAAGTCCCTCTCTCGTTCCCTTCCCGTGATTGTGGCCCAAACATCATTTAGATGGGGTATTACAATTTCAAATTCTTTCTCATTGAATTAATTTATTTCATGAAGTGTTTTTGGCGGTGACACGCTTCCTGTTTCGCTATTTCATGAAATAGCGAAACAGGAAGCGTAAGACACGGTGGATGCATCCACTGTGTCTTTCGATTCATTTCGGGTATAGCGAGATGGTTTAATAAATTAGATGAATTCGGTATACCTAACCGTCCGCCGGTTGGGCCCTCGACTGCCTTCTCTAGTCACATTATTGACTTGGCGGTTGGTCGAAGTTCGCTATATAGAGCGGACCCGTACCATTCGAGCAGTCATTTAGTCGACGGCGCCCGTAGAAACAATATCTGCAGAATCGCGTGAGAAAAGCCGGTCGACAAGTTCGTGCGTCTCGATCCAACGTGAGTAGAGTTTCAACGGTTCCTTTTACAGTACAAAGAAATCTTTTAATGACTTTAATAAATTTTAATAACTGTACGTTTTAATAACTTTACGTTTTAATACCTTTACGTTTTAATAACTTTATAACAAGTTATGATTTAGTAACAAGTTCCTCACTGACTCGGCGTTATTTTTTTTTATTATTAATTTGCAGTTTTAACTTATCAGCCGCGAACGAACGTTAACCACGACAAAGAAGGAAAGAGCGTCATAGTTTGTCCGATTGGGGAAGCAGTCCAGACAAAAGCAAAGACAAAAAAATCTTTGCTTCTCTCGCCAGAGCAGCCAGGCCAGCGCGTGCTGCTGGTGAGGCATCAGAGAAATCTTCAAACCTCGTGGATCTTTGGCTTTTTCATTTTCGGCCGGTCGAGCTACCAATGAATCGTGCATGATCTTGAAGCCTTTCTATCGTTAACGTCTGTTCGCGGAACAGTGTAGCCTGGACGTGCTTGCCGAGCTGTTTGTTCTGTTGCTCGTTCGTTGGTTTGAGATAAACTGGATTCATCTCGAGACTTCCTTGCTTGAACAAAGTCGGTCAAATCCTGCATGACTTTTCCCAGCTCTTTCTCGATAAAGTCGCTTCCCGACGTATTGCCGGACATAAGATGATCGACGATAGCGGCGACGATGACGAGTCATTGCTGTCGAAGCACAGCAGCACACTGTAAGTCCTTGTTTACTTTTCTTTCGTTTGACCTTCAGAACGCTATCGCGGCTTTTGTCTGTTGTGCGCCGGCAGAATAGAGCGTAACGGTCGTTGCGACTACTTTTTCAAGGGACATCGGTGCCAATTCGTCTCTCGAGGGGAGGTAATCGCCTTTCGTCGAATAAGCTATACGACGCAGTCTACTTCGTATAGCACACGAATCCGAAAACGAAGAGACTGATGGTGAGAAAATAAAATAAATACTCTGTAAACTGTCCGGTAACTCGTAACACTATTTTTATTTGTTTATTTTTTTTTGGTGCACACTTTCGAAAATCGTAATCATCGTTTTTTTTCTTTCCAGACGCGAGCGGGCTCAAGGGCGCGCAACACCTCCGCGCATAAGTCGAGGAGCTTCAAAGAACAAAACATTGTAATTTATGGTATGATCCGAGAAGTTAATTTTTATCGCATATAGAGTCGGAAATAGTGAAACTCCTTTTTTCATTCGAAAAATTGTTTTTTTTTTTTCAGTGTCAAGCGAGTCGACAAACAGAACAAGGAGCTCGGCAAGCACGCCCAGGCAACACTATTCCGCGAACAGACGTTAACGATTGAAAGGCTTGAAGATCTGCACGATTCATTGGTAGCTCGACCGGCCGAAAATGAAAAAGCCAAAGTTCCACGAGATTTGAAGATTTCTTTGATGCCTGACCAGCAGTACGCGCTGGCCTGGCTGCCCTGGCGAGAGAAGCAAAAGCCGCGCGGTGGAGTTCTGGGTGGGTAACTTTCGCGATCTTCCATAGAAACATGTGATCGAGTAAAGAATTCCATTAATTTGATTTTTTTTTGTTTTCATTTTTATACATAAAATATATTTAAAAACTTATATATAAAATTTTTACATATAAAATAGAAAGACAATATCAAGTAACGAACTCGAATAATTCGATTTTTTTTTTCAATTTCTTATGTAAAATAGCCGACGACATGGGATTGGGGAAAATCCTCACGATCATCGCGCTCGCAATGGCTTCCATCGCGAAGAGCACGACCGGAGAAGAGAGCAACGACGAGGACGATTGGAAGGAAAATTCTTTTAACGAGGCACTTTGCATACCTCTTTATCTGATCGTGTAAAAGATTCATGTCTACACTAAACATGAATTGGAACTTTAATGTACCAGAACATAATATTTTCTTACGTTACTTACAATAAATGAACATTAATGTACTTTTTTGTAAAATAAAGCTGCCTGATGTTAAAATTGCAAATCTTCTGCCAGAAATTTACAAAAATCTTCATTAAAAATAAAAAATTTCCTGTAAAAATTGCCACGCACAGGTGTTCGAAATTTCAGAAAGCCTTTATGTAAAAAAGCTTCCAATACCGTTCATAAATTTACAAATAGATTTTTTTACAAAGTTAAATATACTATAAAATATACTTACACACATAAATAAATATAATTTTGTTTGTTTGCCGGAACAGTATTCATGAGACTATCGTTTGCCTAATGACGATGAAATGTTGAAGAATTCAGTCACTACGTTTAAAAGAAGGATCATTGAGTTTTAATTCCGTTGTTAGTGGTACGAAGATCTCTGACGTATCAATCGATAGCGTATCTGCCGTCGGTAAGTTACCGGCAGCGGTAATCCGTCGACAACAGTCTACCGCTTATCGTGGAATTAGTAGCTTTACCCAAAGAGAGTAAAAAAAGACCTTCCGGTGATTTTCGAAAGAACGACGGTAGGCGACGTTGCGATGCACATTTTACGCATCTAGGCAATGGCAAACTGTTTTATCGAACTCTTCATTCCTCTAACGAGGCACTTTACATACCTCTTTATCTGATTCGCGTAGAAGATTCTTATCTATGACTATAAAATACATTTACACCTACTTATAAATATACATTTTTAAAAATTTACATAACAATAAATCTATCCATCTATATTTTGCCTTATGACGATCAAACCTCGAGGAATTCGTTCACTTCGCTCAAAAGAAAAATCATTGAGTTTCAATCTCGCAGCGATTCGCAAGGCTCAACATAAAAAATTATTCTTCACGCATAATTTCGACCCAAGTTAATATAGCTCGCTCGAGGATAATCTTACCCGGAAATTGGGCGGAACAGCGTAAAGCTGTTGCATGACAACTAGGCTGCTATGTAAACATCATTTGTGTATAAGCGTCGTTCACAGAGACGCGCCGCTGTTTGTTCCTTTGCATGGAAGGGGCCTCGGGCATCTCGTCGTGCAAAGTAATAACGTGCGAAATTCCTTCTACATATATAGCTCGCTGTCTATAGCTTCAGGATTCTTCGTCGCATTGGACGCGTTCGATACTCCTCGAGGTCTCAATGACGCTCGAAGGATACGCACGATACGAGACCAGCGAATTGGTGACACGATGGTCATTCGCGCATGCGCAGAAAAATGATCGATTGATCATTTAAGTCACATCGACATTGATCACTCAAAATCACCACAATTAGCGCCCAAACTTTACATAATCGATTCAATCGGCGGATTAACTTCACCAGCCGATACTTCCGGTCCTCCGCGTCGCATCCGCGAATGCACAAAATTCGTGCGATGGCCTCATTGTGCAAACAGAAAAGCGCGGTGGAACGAGATGCGCCGGTGTTTTTGCGAACTGTTACACCAGCATCAGAGAGGGGGATGAAATAAATAGCGGGGCCAATTACAAATTCATGTCCTATCTCTCGAGGGTAGGATAATAATTAAATACGCGTTATTTCTTGCGAGCGACAAAGCTGGAGGGGCGGGCGGTTGGCGGGCTGTCCCGTTGATAGGCATCTGTATTATTCAGTGGTGTGTTGCCCGACTCGCATCAACCGGGGGTTGGAGAAGAGCGAGTGACGAGTAGAAACCGGACTCGTTACGAACAAACCAAAAAAAAAAAAGAAAAAAAAGAAAATAAAAAATAGTCAATCTTTCTGTGACCCAGGAAAACCCCATCCCAATTCGAAATCGAGTTTCCTTCTCGATTTCTTGGGTATTATTCATTCGAGGGTGAAGGATCGGTGCGGTTGCCGCGAATGAATCAATCGACGTATTAGTTTGCAGATTGGCAGGAGTTGTCAGTTTCGCGGACGCGGGATGATCGATCGTAGCTTTCGCTACTAGGGGTGGGTTTGCGGGATGGCAGGGGGAGGGATGGGAGGGGGGGGGGGGGTTAAACTTCTAGATGGGAGGGAATGAGAGAGGCTGGCACTAAGGGAGGCACGGGGCAGGTACGGCTAGGATATAGGGTCCGTCCTTATCTACGGATAGCAGGCAACCGTTCCACCCCTCTCGCGTCCTGCGCCCTGAAGCAACCCTCAGCGTCCGACGGCAGCGAGTAGGACGCGCCATGATGAATCGGCCATATTGCCTTACTGCCCTCCGCAAGGGGATGAGACCTGCCCGCAGCTTCTTCGCTTCCTCTCGGGGTTCTCAATCGTACGAGCCGGTGCAACGACACTCATCGCCGGGGAGGAAAGTGCCTCAGCGATTGCGTTCTTTTCATCCCCCAAAAGCCTCACCGCGCAATGCAGATCGCAAAGCGGTCTAGCCGTGGGTTTCGGTGACGAAGCTGTTATCGCGGAGATTACTTGATCCATCAAAAAAGCTTCGAATTGAGAATCACTGTTATCAGCGTTCACTGCGAACGTGACGCCACATCTTCTCGCACGATTCTTCGAGCCGAAATCTCACGTATTTCATACTCTTCCACGT
Organism: Stenichneumon culpator; assembly: GCA_964017025.1. Lineage (NCBI taxonomy): Eukaryota > Metazoa > Arthropoda > Insecta > Hymenoptera > Ichneumonidae > Stenichneumon > Stenichneumon culpator. Next base: position 17,722,951 of record OZ024776.1, read on the forward strand.
AAGGGCGATGATAACTGGAGTATCAGAGATTTCCATGATTTCTTTCCCATCGGGAGGGCATATTGCTTGGGTGAAATGTGTATCGTGCCAAGGAGAGGTCAATCCTTGTTATTCTTGTTTTTCATTTCAGCTTTTTTAATCTTGGTTCTTGGTTTTTTTTTTGTCTTCATTGATCCGTAGAGTCATTCACGCTCATGGCAGTCGTGTTCCTCGGGCTGCCGGGGCTCCACCGATCTTGTATGATGCATGTGCCCAAGAAGAATGGACCACCCATGCAGACGGGGATCCTCTCGACTCGGCCTCGAGGACTCTCGAGGGCTGGACGCGCGCGCGAACGAGGCACTCCATCTACGAGAGGACCAGGATGAAGAAGAGAGGAAACGGAGAGGAGTAACGGATTGGAAGAAAAAAATGCGAGAAGGTTGAAACGATGGACGAAAAATATCGAATATCGCACGGAGAGACGATCTACTGGGCCGGAAATTATGTTCCGTCGGGCCACGGTACCGCGCACTTCATTAATGATCAGGCAGTAATGAGGAAAATATGCCCTTTGTTAATGCTTGGACAATTTGAATTAGAGTTGCTATAAGGAATCGGATCAGACATTAGCGAAGAAGACGTGCCCGTTATTAATGCCTGAACAATCTGAATTGCAGTTGTTATAGGAAAATAGATCGGGCAGTAATAAAAAACATGCCTATCATTAATGCTTGGACAATTCGAATTGGAGTCGCTGTAGGGAAACAGATCGGGCATTAATGAAGTAATGCCCTTCATTAACGCTTGGACAATCTGTATCGGAGTTGCTATAGGCAAACAGATCAGGCATTGATAAAACGATCTATACAAATTTCCCTATAGAATAGCAATTCATAGAACTATGATTCATTCATCCAAAATTGCCCATGATAATTCTTTTTTCGATCTTCGAGCTGCAGTTCCGTCCCCACATGAAAGTTCTATACGGGGTCCGATGATCCATTTTTCTCATTCACCTGCAAATCGTTGCCGACTCATAATTTATTCCTTAATTTACCGACACATGTGGCACGCTCGTATTCATCGTGGATCGTCGTAACTCCGCTCTTCCAAAGTCAGAACATTTCTTCGTTCGCCAATTCCATTTGTGTTTCTCTCGATAGTCCCGTCGTGGATTTCTCCGTTGCTCGCAAGACACTTTCGAATAATCCTTTACAAACACGCAAAGATTTATTCATCGAAGCGGAGAACCGAGAGAACACATTCAGTGACTCCTTTTTTTTTAACTAAACGAGAAAGAGACGCGAATGACTGTTTCGAGTTCTACACGCTTTTTCGTTACAAGCGGAGGTAAAGATTTCAGGCCAGGCAGCCTCGAGTGCGTAATGCACCGTACACTGCCACACCGACTGTACACCGAAGAGTTGTGCAAATCAACTTTCATCGACTTCTCGCCCAAAAAAAAAAAAAAAAAAAATGAAGAGAAATACACAGTGTCCCTTATTGATTTTTAGCTTCCCTCTCGCACGGCAATCTGGGTCGAAGCTTTCTTCGGGGTACCCTTGGAACAGGAACAAAAAAATTGCTGGTCCCAAACAATTTTAACAATTCAAACGAAATATAAAATAAATCAATAAATAAAATGTCTAACAATTGTGCCAGGATTAAAGCGAACCGTGAATATTCCGTCGCGAGACGATAAATCGAAGGGGTGTTTTTTTGAGAGTAATAGCGAGGCTACGAATTTCGTTGATTCCGGTGACGCGCGTAGAGCAGAAAAGCCCTGGAAATCGGAAATTCCTCTCAATTCCCCGACCGACGGTACAATCCGAATAAACTTTTGGCTCGAATGCCAGATTGGATAAACAATATTCCAGAGCAAATATCGAACGAGCTTGCCGCGAGCGAAGTGAAATACACATATATATATATATATATATATATATTTATAGATGTATATTCATGCATATATAGGTGTGTCGGACGGAATGAGGAGAAACGCGGCGTGTGGTCCGCTCGATCGACAGAGCTCAAGGTGTTAATCACGAAGCTTCGCTACCGTGCACAATCTATCGTGCGGCTCTCTTCGAGACAGAGCCGCAACGGGCAGGGCCCTTCAATTAGTATATACCACGATCTCTCTGCCCACGTGCGTCAAACCATCCTCACTCCCTGCTCCGTCGTTCCCTTTGCATATCGTCGGAGGAGACTCGTGGGACGCGTGAACACGTCTCTCCACGGTTATATGCGGCTATCGTTTTCCTCACGACCGACGATTCACATCTCGAACACCGCTTTCGAAACACTCTTGAACATCTACGTACGAACCAGAAATTTATTCCGTGATGAAGTTTTTTTTTAGTTTTTTTTTTTTTCATCGAAAAATAATAAATGGATCAGCATGAGATATTTGAAAAAAATAGGATATTGGGAGCTTCAATTGTTTTTCTTTTTTCATCGCACAATAACAAATGGATGAGCATGCATTTTTTTTTATGGAATACTGGGAGCATCGTTTTATTTCGCGAACTCACGTACTCGTGTCTCTCCACGATTATATACGAGTATTATTTTTCTCACGACCGACGATTTGCATTTTGCACACCAGTTCCGAAAGTACGAAATAAAAAAAAAAACGGGATATTGGGAGTTTTTAATTTAATTTTTAAAAAATTCTGCGCTATCAAATTTTAGCTGACGTGCGAAGGTTTAGATACGAGAGATATAATAATAATCACGCAGTCGCTCTCGCCCGATAGAATTCTCTCGAGCTCGCTGTTACAAGACTCTGAAGTAGACTTTCGATGAGCACAGTGGACCATTGTTTTCGGCGAGCGGAATGAATCTTTTTTATTTTCATTTTTTTTTTGCGTAGGTTAAAACCGCTGCCGAGGTCGACAATGCACTTCCGTCAAAACCTGTTTGCGTTCGTTTCTGTATGGAAGCGAAAAAGTGTGCGATAAAATTTCTCGACGATCGTCGGTGTGAAGAAAACGCATGAACGAGCTGTTTCGCTCGGCAACTTTTTCCAAGGCTGCGATTGATAGCGAAACGAGACAAATCGCATTTTTATTTGAAGTCTTTTATTTAAAGAATTTGCAGTTTCTTGCTTAATGCCAAGAGACGGTGAAAAATAAAAGGGTGAGGTGAGCGCAAAGCGAAGTGGGTGGAAAAGGCGAGAAACAGAGCGACGAGAGGGGTTGAAAGTGAGCAAAGGACACACCGAGAAGAGTGGTGTGCGCTGGGTAAAAAAAAAGAAACCAAAAAAAAGGAAGTAAAAAAAAAGAGACAGAAAGAATGAGGTAACGCGAGTGAGGAACCAAGACCATCGAGGAACACGTGGTTCTATTTGCAAAAAACAAAGTTTGCGCGGCACAAACACCGGTCCCGTGCACACTAGGTCGGCCTAGTATACTATGTTCGGGGTCAAAAGCGCAACAAAGACTCGGCTCTCTTGCACTCTCGTCGGCGTTTAGTTTTTCATCTCGTCGCGTTACGCCGTCCGGACGAAGGCCATTGACTCTTCTTTTGTCGATGAAAAGCGTCCCCGCGGCTCGACGGCCCGGTTCGAATTTAATATCGAATATTTCTTCGAGGTTAAAACAAAACAGAACCCAGAGATTTTTGTTGTAATTCCACCAACATATCGATCGTCGGCACATTTACATCTCTAACACTCGCAACTCTACCTGATAACAACTCTATCAGAAAATAAGTCTACCGGATAGTAACTCGTCCAAAAAGACAGCTTTAACAACTCCGCCAAATACCAACTCTACCAGAATCAAAATAAAACTGCACCGGACTTGAAATAAAACTCTACCGGAATTACAATAAAAGTCTACCGAAATACAAGTAGATTTTTGGTAGAGTTCTAATACGGTAGAGACGAACTATGGCGGAGATGTTTTCTGGTAGAGTTATGAGTGATGGAGATGTAAATGTGCCTGTTCGTCTCAGGAGTGTTTTTTTAAAACGGAGGGCATTGCCCTAAATTGGTGTGTGAAATGCGGTGGGCATGTTTCTCGTCGGCCGGTACGGAGAGGATAATCGCGTGTGCGAAGAGATTCTCGCGAAGGGGTCAAGAACTGACTTTTGGTCGGCCATGACCACAATATTATGTCGCGTGGGCGTCGTCGGCGAGAACGGCTTTTCTCCGACCGCGGCAAGGAGAGAATTCTCTGGCAGAACTGGTCAGGGAATTCTTGATTATGTGATAATTAATTTCGGAGGCTACCGAGCGCTCGGCGAGACGGGCCTCTGGAGCTCCTCTTATTCTCCAGGAATAACGCCTCTCGCTGCCAGTATACTTTATTCACGATATCTTCAATTCACCAGTAATATTTTTTAGCCTGACGACGCTAAAGTAACCACATTTATTTAATCCGCGTGCAACGCGAGCGGAACATCGCCTATTACAGACCGTTTCATTACTCCCTAGCGAGCAATAGGGCTCATTGCTCCCTCTGGAAGCCCTATTACTCCCAGAGGCGTAATGGTCGTGGGCGAATAAGGTAAACGGCCCAGTTTCCGCCATGGTCCCATTTATCGTCATCGAATGCAATTTATACCAATAGTAAATGCAGTTTCCTTTTAATACAAATTTTACACGAGTCAGGACTCCCTTTTCCACGCCCCTGCAATTCACATAATCTCGTCTAACAAATTCACGAAAATCACGCTTTTCTTTTGTGGGAAATGTGCGCAGAAAGGGACTTTATCGCACTAGTGCGAGAAAAAGTACCATACGGTGTTTGTAGGCATGCGCAGTATTTTTCTCGCACGCGATGCCAAAAAGTGTCTTTCTGCGCTTACTTCAAAGGGACGGAAAGCGGGATTTTATGCGCCTGCGGTAGGAAACAGTGTAGAAAACTTTTTGTGACAAGTGTGTTTATAGCACGAGCAGAAGGCGAGTGTTGCAATCACACGACTTAAAATAATGTTTTTCGCATGAGTATCGTACCAAATATTACTGCACAAGGTGTGAAAACAGTTTTCTTGCGCACGTAAAATAAAGCGTGCGTAAAATTGCTATTTTCGCACCGAGTGAAGTAAAAAGTATTCTATGCTACACGGGGGTGGATTTTCACGTCGTGTGATTTCTGCCCTGGCTTCGCTCCGGCAGCGAACTTCACACTCGGCGAAAACCGCGCTTTTTCCTCCCTCGTAGCATAATATGCTATATAGTCGGTACGCTAACGAATTTATCCACGTCGAAAATGGTGAGTCTCGTTCGAATAAATTTGATCTGGTTGATTAGGTCGAGAAAACGACTCTCACCGGAAAATTCGTACGTTTCCATCGACGAGCTTGTACGGCGCACAGTCCGCTTTGGGATGGAAGTTAAAGCGAACGGATTATCCGCGCTTGAGTGGCAGAGCCGAGCCGGCGAGTGTTTGTACAAGCCCGCCTACTTCTCGACCCAATAATATTATTGTTACGAATAAACACGTATATTTGAGGAAAGTGTTACCCGTTGGCTAACGAAGCGCTTCGCGAGCTTTCCCGTCGTTTTCCGTCTGTATCTCGGAGATCTCCAACATTAATGCCCGATATCCATTGGCGGGTGAAAGCCCACACCGGAAGAGGAAGCCGACTGACCGGTAAAACATCAGAAAGAAAGATTGATCAAGTTACAATATTATTATAATATTATACGTCCCGATAAACAATTTTTTTTTAAGCGCGCTAAGAAACCATCATCGAATGTGGGTCATCCACTCGCTATAAAATAATTACCCTGCATCAAATAGATTTTTTCGAATTGTACTTTAAGAATCATTATTAGTTTTTCCAAAGAATGGACCAAAGTCTGTGTGACATTTGTAAAAAAAAAAAAAAAAAATTCAGGCTGGCCGGAAATTTAGGAAGCTCAGCTTGCAATAATTTTTAATGGTTGCCGGGGGTGTTTAGGAGCGTGAAAAAAAGTGTACAGGCTGCCAACGTCACTTCGCTAAGGTGGGTGCAGAGAGTAGGTAAGAGGAGTTTGCCAGTAAGAGCCAGAGCACCGAGGCATTGCGAGAGACGAGGGTGCCTCGAGGACGAGATAGTGGCGGTGATGCGCTCCGCCCTGGGAAAGGGGTGCAAAATAGCACGGGGAGTATCTCTCTCTCTCTCTTTCTCTCATGCCGGGTTTTGCGACGATGGTGGTGTATGCCGCGGCAAATATTTGAGTGTCAACAGAGAGAGGCTCGCGTCACCCTGTCGCACACTCGCACTGCAACCTGTCTCTCCCTCTCCTCCCGTCGCTCCCGCGATGCCCTTTCCCGCAGACAACTGCCCCCTCGTTTTTTTATACCGTCCAGAAGAGTGCACCGCACAAAAAAACTACGGACCATTTGTTCATTGGGAATTCGCATTTTCCACGATTACAGCAAAAAAAGGGATCAACGTTCACAGCTTGTTAAAATTCGTTATTATTTTTATTTTTATTTCTATGAAAATGATCACTGTCTAGAAATGAGGTCCAGTAGAGTCGGTTTGGTGACTGCGGTATGAAAGAGTCGACTCTTATTCAACCCTCTCCTCTTAATCTTTTTACAATAAACATTTTTTATACCATTTTAATTATGTCATAATTATAATTATTATTTTTATTTCTATAAAAAAATACCACCGCTTAGCAGTGAGTTCTAGCACAGTGGGTATTCTCGGTCTCGAGACTCTCGCGGTATAAAAAAGTTGAGTCTTATTCAACCCCCTTCGCCTCCTCCCTGCGCGGTGTCGCGGCCGTAAACACGACCGCGCAAACAGTTCTCAAGCTTCGCGATAAAATTCACGTCGATGACAACGACAATATTGGTAATTGGCAACCCGGGACAATATTGATACTGGCAAGGGGGTGCCTCCGCCTCCATCCCCCTCTCGCTGCGCTACACTCGCGCGACGATTATATACAGTAGATATACATAAGTAAGGCGCCGCGAGGAGCTCCTTTAACCACCCCGGGTTTTCTTTCGAGTGGATCTCTTCATCGTGACGAGTTCTCAATCTCAAGACAGCATGTTGTAAACACGGGCTTCCTCCTAAGGTTTTTTTTTCCTTCGTTCCCACCTTTAACACTCGTGGATAGGTGAGTTCGTAACAGGAATCCAAGGCGCAACGAAACTATCCGAAACCTGGGATAACAGTGTCTGAAGGAAATTAGGAAGTTCTTTTTTCTCCTCAAGTGGAATGTTCCGTTCGTAAAGTATAAAAAAAAATGTTTAAGAAAATTCTTTAAAATCGGAATCCCACCCAATTTATTTTTCTTTCGTGACCCAAAATCCGATGTTTCCTTGGAATCACTCTGGTATCCCTTCCCACACAATCCTACATCTGCACGAACCTTCCGTAAGCCAAAACAAAGCGTTCGAAATTCACCTAATTAAAAAAAAATCAAAGCGCAGTTACATCGTCTGACCGTTTAATCGACCACATTGTTTCGCCGTGACGAAGAAGCACCCACAGGAAGTTCGGGCCGATGGATCAGCGGTACTCCTCGATGATCAGAAATCGAAAGAGCCCTCGGTGGATCGAGCAACGCCGAAGGACCGAAATGAAAAAAATATGGGGATAGACAGAGAGAGAGAAAAAAAAGGGGGAATGAAAAAAAGGTCATGCGGCACACAGGGAGGAAACAGGATAGCTCTGACCACACGGGACACACACCGCCCTGGCATAGTCGTACCTCATCCGCCACCCCTGTTCCTCCTCCGTAGCTCTCGCTCATTCACTTATACTCACTATATCCTCTCACTTCCGTTACTCCCTCGGTCTCTCATTTTTTTTTCCCTCTTTATCTCTCTTCCTCGTTACTCCCGTCCATCCTTCCCGCCTCCTCCTCACTGTGTGCTTTTAATTTACCGGGCGGCAGGCAAATGTTTGCGCCACTCCCCCTGCGATCGTACAACCCATCTACCTCATCCTCCTCCTGTGCTCTCCGGCACGGCGAGGGAGGGAGAGAGTTACAGTTATGTTCTATAGAGAGCCCTAGGTACGTGCACGAGGACAGCCGTGCCTCTCCGCGACCTCCTCGCGCTCGTCCTCTCCATATCCAGCGCGCCCGAGCGAGATTTCCGCCCTCGCACGCGGACACGTCCGAACCGCTCCGTATCTGTACGGTCACGATTACCGGCCACGAAGGCCTTCGAGGGCCCTCTCATACCCCCGTTTGCCATCGAGCCTCTGTACCTCTGCACTCGATATGTAGACCCGTACTGATCATCTCATCCCCGACGGCCCAACCCCCGGCTCGCCCCTCCAGCTGGAGAACGGACTACGAGCGTAGCCAACGGTAATCAAGGTAATACGCCGAAGTCGCTTATCGGAAATCAACTCCCAACCCCCTCGACTCTTTCTCCTGCACCTATGACCTTATCGTCCACAGTTTTGTGGATGGGCAGGGGGGGGGGGAAGAAAAAAAAATTAAATTGATGTCAGGAGAGACGGGAAAGCGTTAAAGTGAGCCGAGTTGACTATTCCGAGCTCCGCTGATAACGTCTCTTCGGGGCGCGAGTAATCAAGATTCTTTTTTAGAGCCTCGGCGGATGTTTCGATAAGTCGTCGATTTTGTATTTAGAGACGGATGCAATTAAAACATGTAATTAATATTGTGTTCATTACGAGGCTTACATAAATAATCGTTGACGAATTCCGTTTTTCGGGATACAATGGTTCAGCTGGTGAAATATCGGTGCTGATACGAACCCATTAATTCTATTGGTGTCTGAAAAAAAAATTCAATTAAAAAAAATTCTATGTTTTCATTGGATTCTGATATTAAATGATGATCGTGAAATCTTGTTTTGATACACCTACTTACTGATGAGAGGCTGGACTGGGCGGAGGCTTCATGATAATATTTTATATCTATTCGTTCTCTCTTCAATTCTCGAGTATTTCCTCCGTGTGAATTCATCGTTGTCGTCGTCGTCGTCGGGTCTGAAAATTCGTAACGGGGCGACGAAATCTCGTCCTGCCTGATAGTGATGCATTCTGGGCAATAAATCAAATAAGTTACAAATACTTATTTTCCCGGAAAATCTCGCTGCCGCTACGATTCGATGAATTCTCCAGCGTGTTTGGAGAGACTCCATTGGATTCTGGTATTAAATGATGACCGTGAAGTCTTGTTTTAATACACCTCGTTATTAATGAGAGGAGGGCTGGGCTGGGCGGGGGGAAGGTGGGCTTCATGATAATATTTGATATCTATTCGTTTTCTCTTCAATTCTCGAGTGAGTATTTCCTCCCTCCGAGTATGTACAGTGGCATAGACCGAGTGAATTCATCGTCGTCGTCGTCGGGTCTGACAATCCGTAACGGGGCGACGGTAAATCGTCCCGGCGGGTGCTGCCGGATTCTGGGCCATGGGACGCACGGTCGGGGCTTTTAATAAATGGAATAAAAACCAGATCAAATATTTAACGGGGAAATATTTGAGCGAGTGCCTACTGTTACCCGGGCAGCGTCGCCGGGTGCTGCGGCTGCTGCTCGAGCGTCCCCGACGTTGCGCGGAGTCAGGGACCGCAGATCTATCGAATTCGTATAGTAGTATATATATATATTTATATATATATATATATATAATGTGTGCATACATATTTATAGTAAATGTATGTAATATATACATATATATGTATATATAACATATATATATTATAGCTATATTCGAACGGCAACCTCGTGATGTGCCATTCCGTTTATGTCTGGCAAATATACCCAGTTGTTCGGTTGGTATCGGTGTGTCGATTTAAAACGACTCGCTGCAAGAGGAGGCCAGGGCGCCATGTCGGCCGACGCCGACGACGACGACAAAACTTAACCAACCACCCCCGCCCCCGTCAAACACCGCCGAATGTACAAACACGTAGAGACACATAGACGGGGCCTCGCGGTGTGAGAAACACGCCCTAAAATGGAGCTGGCTAATTATCTCGTACGGCGTACCACATGGGCAAAGAAGCTTTCGAGTATTTTTTTTTATTTATTTTTTTGAGTAATGTTCACGTCTAACGGATAGGTGTATTTTATCACGGGAGATTTTGCAAATATGAGCGCTGGAAATGAGGGCAATTGCAAAATCGCGAACAATGAAGGCAATTGCAAAATAGCTCAAATTATACTAGCGCGGAGCGTTCCAAACTCTTTAAGTATTCATTTTTTTATCTTACAGCTTGCTGATTACCTAACGTATAACAATATCACTACCAAACTTCCTACGCACGGCAAATGCCCAAGCAGTTACACGACGGCCAACAATCTCTAATCCTCGTTTCTCCATTTTCAACAAAAAATCCTAATACATCCGCGCGCGTAGCTCAAACGCCGGTTGAATTACATAATTTACTCGCGAGTTACATCGAGCAATGTCGTTCCATCGTGGGAAACGTCGTACTATAATTGCCCCGTAATAAAGTTCAGCCCATCTTTTGACACTGAATAATTTAATACATTGGATGTATGTCGTAAGAAGTACACCTCGCTAAAATTGATGGTTCTCGATGTATAATGTACGCCAGCATGTACGAATACATACACACGTTCTCTTTGCTCGTCGCTGATAAACATTGCGTAGTCGGCGAGTTATTAGGACGGGGAAACGCGTCGCCACGCGCCTTAGTCTTGATAAACGACCCGTAATGAAGGTGAGCCATCGCGTTTAACCCGCCACCCGTTCCCGATGTTCCCGGACTATGTCCACGCGACCGGAAGCGCACCGGCGGACATCGAGGGAGTGGGCTTTGCTCTCGTGTGAAATTGTCCCCGATTATCGGAACAGATAGCTCGTATTTTTGTGTCACCGCTAGTGTATTTTACTCGATGTTGCGTGAGAAAGAGTCTCGCACTTGTCGGACAACCCGAAGCTTCAACACGATAAGCAACAAAAACGCACAAGAGGCAATCTAAAGTGGTTCGCAGGATTTATCTCTTCGTCGTCTCGGCGCTTAGGAAATTACCGACCGAGTTTGCTCAGTGATGTCTGGAAGCATATTTTCCGTCTCGGTAAACAACGGGACGGTAATCAGAAAAGGGATACGGAACGAAAGACCTTCCGCTGAGAAATCCTTTGGGCGATGCCGACGACAATGCGCAGCGACGACAATCCGGAGCTTCATGGCCTGTGTGATTTATTGGGGCGGCTGAGAACAAAATAAAACTGATTACTGCTAAGTAGTATTTCGTAGTTTCATTACGCGCGCAATGCCATTGCAGACTTTGCACTCGGCATCTCTGATGATTAAAGAAAAGGTAACAATTTTTGCCGCTAACAAGAGATCAGTGATGGAGATTTAAGAAACAAAACAAATTGTAAACCTCACCTGGCATCGAGTTCTGACTGGGGGTTCACTGATAACATTTCGTTGGCAAATAGGCGACAACTGGCCGACGACGATACGCAGCGACGGCAATCGGGAGCCTGATGGTCTCTATGATTTACCGGGGCGGCTGAGAACACAATAAAAATGATTACTGCTAAGTAGTATCTCGCTGTTTCGTTGCGTGCGCGATTAAAGATTATTAGAATCTCTTGGAACCAACAAAAGAATGCCGTCTTTCCAATCCCATTTCCAACACCATTTTTCCAACAGAAAAATCACCTTAGCCGGATAATTTTCTCAACTTATTCCGACAACCGTTGCTCCAAATGGAGAACATACTCTGTTATCGAAATTTCGCCGACAAAGGCGAACGCACCTTGACGCTGTGTTTGCGAAATGGCTCGCAGGAAGGTTCCGCGGCTCCGGCAGTGTGGGTTATTGCGAGAGATCCGTCGGTTGCCTGAGGATGAAACAAAGCCGTGTCTTTCGGCGTTCGCGGATGCACGAATGCGGCAAAGGATGTCTATATATAGTACAGCGCAGGAACGAAAGGGATGTTGGAAGTGAGAGTAAAGCTCGGCAGTGGAGAACCGGTGGAGGATGAGAAACGGAGAAGGCAAGGTAGCGCGGGAGTAGCGACGAAGCCTCCCTTTGAAGCGAACTGGTTAGGAGATGAATTCAAGTGCCGGGCGCGGCAGGGCGACAAAGAGGGTTGCCGAGGATCCCGGTGGGTCGTACAGCTCGCGCAATCCCGGCCAACGAGGAAGAGGAGTATGCCGGGTGCGGGGCGGAAGAGAGAAAGGGAAGGGGGGGGGGGGGGGGGTTGAAGCGAGCAGAGGAGCAGAAGCGGCGGATCCACAAGCCTGGAGATGGTAAAAGTTTATTAATTAGCTGGAATTAAGGGAGAGGTTGGCCCAGGCAGAACAGAGGATAGAGGTAGGTTTCGTGCCAGACGGCGCCATTGCAAAACGGGCTACGGAGATAGAAAACGAAAGAAGTAAAAAAAGGAAAAGAAAAAATAAATAATGTAGAAAAACAAGACGAAAATAGCTGAAAAGAAAGAAATTATGAAACTGCTCCAAAACTCACGACATCAATGTCACGGTCGAATCGAACTGGTGTTTGTCGATAATTTTTGTATATAGAAAGAAATTGCAAGATTGCATCATTGATATCGTGAATTTTCGAGCACAGTTTCATGTTTTTCTTCTTCTCAATTTACAGCAGATCTGGGCAAAGTACCAAAAGATACTTCAAGTACAAACTACAAAGTATCACAAGTACTTGAAGTGTCAAGTACTTTTTGTACTTGACGTATCCCAAATACTCTTTTTACTTGAATTCGTTAATAACATTTTGGAATGATTATTATGTTAAATTAATCTTTTCAGCATCTTTAATACGCTTGATTTTTACAGATTTTTATACCAACAAGAAGAATTTGCAATTTCCTCTCATTTCTCTGAAACTTATGCGAAGTGAACAGGGACTACCTTAAAAACAAAAATTACAAAGCCATTTGCACATGGCTTCCTCATTGTAAAAAATCATTAACTGAAATTTTCATTCACTTTTTTCAATTACAAAAGAAAACCATAAAAAAATGTGTCTCATAGATTCGATAAAGTCTAAGGCTGAATGGATTATCGAGTGGTCACGCGTGAATTTATTTTCTCCTGAGGGTAGATGTTGAAGGGGTGCGCCTCGATATACATACTGTATAAGTAATGCCATTAAACGATCATTTGTCCAATGTCTCCGCGAGGCCCACGAGAGAATTCGTCGTACGACGATTCCCACTCTCTCGTCGTATCGGACATCGAGAACCGCAGAGCCGTTTTTCGTACGCGTACACTTATTTCGTTTAATAATTCACGAACGCTTGTCCAGTGGACGGCGCGGACTAACGACGATGGGGTAGTTACGGGAGCAGCCCGATGTATCGAGAAATGCCCCTCCGAGCGAAAAGGGCTTGGACGTCGGTCGAAGGCAAATTGAGCGGGTTATTATGTTACCTCGTTTCACCGAGACTGACGAGGGTGGTTGCCGCTCCAAAAGCTTTCCTGTTATTTCCGTGCTCACCGACGATGCAACTATGTACGCCTGGACGCTACTTCGGGCTTTATTATTGTCGACGCATCATCGCCGGTAATTCGGCTCAAGTACGACGGAAAGTGGTCGATGAAAGTGGCGAACGACCATCCCACTTCCGTTACGCTCCGGTTATCACGGCAGTGACGTTTTAATTTGAATGGACACGGAACATCTCTACCGTGCACTCAAATTAGAACATCGTAAATTATTATCATTAGTATTTTTAAAGTGAAATATTAATTTGAAATATATTACACGTTTCTATGTAGCCTTCTCGCACACAAAAATGTGTCTTGCTGCAGAAATCCGCAACATTTTTTTTATCGACGAATCGTATTTTCTGACTGAAAAATTATTGCCAATTTATACAGATAAAAAGTTAATGTTGTTTATCAAGAAATATTTGTTAAATATAAACAATTTTCATTTTTACCACGCAAAATGTTTCTCCACCGCAGAGATTCACAATTTATTTTTTAATCAACGAATGGTATTTTCTGACAACAAAAAATGCCAGTTCATCGAGATGGAGAGTCAATGTTTTTCCACAAGCAATATTTGTTAAATGTAAACAATTTTTTTTAACACGCAACATTTTTCTCGGCCGCCGAGATTTACAATTTCTTTGAATCAACGAATCCTGTTTTCCGACAAAAAAAAATGTCGAATTTATCGAGATAAAGAGTTAATGTTCTCGCACAAGAAATGTTTGTTCAACGTAAGCAATTTTTGGTTTTTTTTTTGACAGTGTAGAATTAACATGCCACATAGTCGAGTCGGTTGAACTTTTCTTATCCTCTATTTTCACCCGGCCAGCAGTGAAAGCAAGTGTACGAAGAACTCCACTACTCTCGTAGTGAAGTTTTATTAATCTTCCATGTTATGTGCGTACTTTGCTTTTCTGCAAACTAACCCGGAAACGGGATGGAAGCTCGCGAAGTACAGTGCCGTAGCGCATATATGTAGCATAACGTAACATACATACATACATATATATATATATATATATATATATAGTACACGAAGTCGGCTGGTCCAAAAACTACGAAGGAAGGAAACAGGCGGAAGCGAAGGAGGGTTTACGTAACCATCTCCGCCCTCACCCGCGGACTCGCCGGAGTAGAGAAAAGCACTGCCGAGCTCTGAGCGAAGAGGGAAGTAGAGAGACAAGAGAAGGAAAGCCGCAACGGAACTCCGCCAGTGCCATAAGACAGAGCACGTGAAAGGAGAAGAAAAAAAAAAGAAAAGAAAAAAGAAAGACCTCGAGATTTTCCAGGCTAACCTGCGTAGACCCGTCCCCGCGGCTCTCGCCGCTCAGGCTTGTTTGACTTTACTTGCAGCTATGTAATTGAATATTATACCAGGTGGAGGAAGGCTGGCCTCTCCGCCCACCTCGAGCGAAAGGGTTGAAAACTCCTCGGAAGAGAGAACAGCGAAAACGAAGGCGAGATTTGCTCGTCCGGAAGAGCGGAGGCTCCCGGTCTCGCAATATATACGGGCAGCCCGACGATCGTGTCGGCGTGTCCGAGCCGAGCGGAAGAACCCGTGAGAGGTTTTCCACCCCGTGAGAGGGAAGTCGTACCGACGGCAAAATTTTCCACGTAAAATCTCGCTGAATTACGCCGAAGGTTTCGGAGCCGGAAGTGTGTTTACCCATTATTATACCCACCGGCTCCGGGGAAAATTTACCGAGCTAGATACCCAGGCGCAACCGTACGTGCGCGTATATACGTACGTGCGGCACAATCTTTTCAACCTCAATTCCCCTCAGTACTCATCGTTTTCTACGCTAATGGTCCCGGGCATCATCTATTTTCTTTTCCAAAAATTCGCGCGGCTCAGATCCTTGATGAAAATTGCTGTTCGAATCCACGAGCGGAAAATCTCGTGTCCGGGACATCGATGAACAAAGTGAAATCGGAAAAAAAATTACTGTTGCTGTCGCAAATAAATCGAGACACAGTTTTTAAAATTCTATCCTAAGTCTGCTAAGAAAATATATAAAAAAAAAAAAATTAAAAGACTTACACAAATGTTCGTAAAAAAATACGTCACTTCATATTATTTTTATTTTTCAATTATCGCAGATGATAAAAGTCCGTTTGGCAGCGAAGTACTATTTGCGCTCAACATCGCAGTCAGACAGCGAATGGCAATTGTCGCTCGTCGGCGACCACCGCGGCTGTTAAACATCCGCCGGGCGGTGAGAGTAGAAATCGTATTAAACTCGTCAAGCCATACACCGTTCCGACCCCTATGACCGATTGTAATCGAGCCGGGTGTATTCCGCTTTGTTTTTAACGTGTTTTTCACGAGTACTGATTGTGTTTTTAGCCGTCGAATTGCAGCCAATCATTAGCGTCGATGAAGCCGGAGGATGGAAGCTTCGACCTATACAGGTGCGCGCTTCACCGTAGCGGACATACACATGTGGACATCCAGGGCACGAGACGCATAGAGGATATACACAATTCGCTCGCTCGTTTTCCGGGGCATTCAATCGCTTCGCGGACACAGCGTGAATCGTTCACCGGGAGGACTCTGCGGTCACGCCCGAATTTCGGAACACCATCCCTGCCGCCCAACCCCTAATTCTGGACCGCGGATGCTGCAGCAGCCACGGCTGTTCCGCATCACCGGTTAATACCCTTTTCCACGATTTACCGCGATAAATTACGAATGCCGAGCATGCATACCCGCATCGATAATTCAATTCTGATTATCCCTCACTTCTGCAACATACCACTTTTCCATCAGTCCTCTCTATAAACCAATAACATTAATCCACCTGTAATTGTGCCAAATAAATTGAAACGAGTGCTCGACGATACCGCGACAACGGAACAGGAGATAAATCGTGCGGCAGGTACTTCGGCAATTCCAAAATTTTTGAAGTACCGGTTGTTGCCACGATAATCGTGGCGATAATCATGAGGATCCGACAATCGCGCTGCTTTTGTCGCAAAAGTAATGTTGAACTTTTTTTTTTCATAAAGCCATCGTTAGGTTGATATCAACGAAACTGCGAAACGTTATTAGGAAGAGAACGATCCACTTAATTACACTTACAACTACCGGTGGTCGTTTCAAAAATGACGTTCAACATTTTTTTCATGAGGCCATCAATAGTCAATTTCGACGGAACTGCTAATCCTCAAATGAAGCAGAACGATCCACTTAGGAGGAAATATCCAATGTCCCACCATCCCCTGGTCAGAATGCGCGATGGTTCGTAAAGCTCGTGAAACATCCAGAGGAATTTTGTGATCCCCGCTGGTCGTCTCAAAAATGATGCTCAACATTTTTTTTCATGTGCCATCAAACCGTCGATATCGACGGAACTGCGAATCCTCAACAGGAACCGAACGGTCCACTTAGGGAGAAATGTTCAATGTCCCACCATTCCCTGGTCGCAATCAATCCCGCCGAAGCTCTACAATGCGTGATGGTCCGTAAAGCTCGTAAAACACCTAGAGAAGCTTTGCGCTCCCCGGTGCTTTTGCCACCACCGGTGGTCGTTCCAACCGATGCGTGCACATAACCGACACAGCATATAGATATAGCATGCTCGTCTCGTTGCACTGCACACCGATATCGCATCGCTCGGTAAGCTTGCACAGTAATGCGATGGTTATCGCACCAATGACGTGGTGTTTAGGGATTGGCACGAGCAGACGAGTGCCAACGAGCCGAGAACCGGCAGTTCTCTGTCTGGCGTACGTAGCACTGTGCTTTACCAGTCTGCGCCGTTGATGCGGAGGAGCGATGGGGTTGCGGAGGAGAACCCACCCGAAGAAGGGGATGATAGCGGTACCGGTACGTGTACCGCAGCGCATAGTTGAAGAGTAGCCGCCGATGGTAATAGCGGCGCGGCGTAGTGGGTTACTCTCGTGCTGGTCGT
This sequence comes from Stenichneumon culpator, assembly GCA_964017025.1. Taxonomy (NCBI): domain Eukaryota; kingdom Metazoa; phylum Arthropoda; class Insecta; order Hymenoptera; family Ichneumonidae; genus Stenichneumon; species Stenichneumon culpator. The sequence goes on from OZ024776.1 coordinate 17,740,231, forward strand.
CGTGCGGTCGAGGACGCTGACGAGAAGGGCGACGGGGCGGCGGGACGGCGAGAGACGGAGAGAAACAGGAGGGTGCGGAACGGGGCGAGAACGACGACGGGCGAGGAGGCACTAGTAACGAGTATTTGCTGGCCGGCTCGATGCATAGTTAATGATTTGTCAACCGAATCCCCTGCTAGACCATGCCCAACCTGACTAGGCCATACATTATGACTGTCCATATACACGGGATGCTCCGCGGGTACAAAGAAATTCATGCCGGCGCGATATACGACGCGCTGCGTGGCATGGATCATAGTTAATGGCCTCTTCGTATATATTGGGGCATCAGTTATCAATTATTTCCACGTGATTTTTTTTATCGGTGAGTTAGGAGGGGGTAAAAATTAAAAGTGAAATTTTGTCCGCCACGCTTGATAGCAATTTTTGGGGTATTAAATCCGGCTCCGATAAAGCCTTGACGAGGTCTCTTCAGGCTCTCGTCGGACGCCGATGATACTCTTTAAAATACCCCCGGGTTATTTTTCACGGGTATTATTTTTGGAGTATTTTTTCGGAAGCATTTTTTTCCGGGATTCGATAGACGATGCGCTACATTATCAGTTGTCAATTACTGAGACGTGAATTTTTTGTTCTTCTTCGGTAACTTGAAACGGACTAAAAAATAAATAAATGAAATTATGCACGCCAACCTTGATATAAATTTTTGCGGCATTATATCCGGCCCCAGTAAAGCCCTGGCGAGGTCTCTTCAGGGTCTCGTCGGACGCTGGTAAAACACTTCAAAGTTTCTATCACGATACGTAGATAATTAAATTTGTATTTAATTAGTATTGAATTTGCATCTTCCGTTCGCTAAATTTTCCGTCAATATAGTGTGCAGGCGAAAAACAAGTGTATGTATGCGCGTATCAGAGTACAAACGAACCGTACAGCACATACCTGTATAGCTCGGATCACTCGACCGCAGAAATACCCTGCTTCGCTTGCGCTTTGACCCAACTCGTTCGTCCGATCAAAGTGTTGCGTTTACTTTCGACGAGTTCACTGTAGCTCACCTCTCTCCTTCGTGTTTGCCTATCGGTGAACTCGATACACCAACCTCGCGCTCGCTTGTGGTGTACGCTTTCGACGAAAAGCTCCACGAACTGCAACGAAAATCATTCCCTTTCCTGGCTCTCGTCCGGGGCGCCCTTTTAGTGATAAATCTAGGGCTCGACTAGATATTTAATCCCTAGGGAGGTGAACATCGCACACCTTTTCCAATACACCGATATAACGCCAAAGGAAAACCTGGAAATAAAAAAATTAAACGGAATGAGACTTCCTAAATTTTTATTTTTATTTTTATTCTTTATCAATTTTCAGGCTTTTATGATTATAGTATAGACCCCATCGATTAATAGCGGTGAATTTATTATTATCCGGGTGCTCCAGGAGCTTGCGTGTTTAAGCACATTATCGAACAGGGACTTTTGCGGTTTTTTTTCGTCTTACGACCCGACCTTCGGCATTATTGGCACGACAATTTGGGAAGGGTTTGACCGCCCTTTTTATGTGCCTGATAGCTGATTCCACACGATCGTTCAGAATAATAATTTCCTGTACGACGAGTAATTAAGTCGTATTACTGAAAATTGTTACGTTTACTACTATTTCAGTTTGATTACTCGGATCGAAGTGAAGCGAGTGTTGTTCAACGCCCGACGTTCTCACATCCACACGCAATTTAATTAAAACGCGCAGTTACAAGAGTCGATGGAGTGGCTGACTGTCGGGCTGATCCGCCGCCGGTTATAGCGAGCTATGTGGGTGTTCACGGTTTCGCCTGATAGTTGTAGACAATCTCCAAATATTTGCGAGCCCAAATATCTTACCTAAACAGCGGTGTTTCACGCAGCCGAGCCTAGGTCGTCGTACGTCAGTGCCCGCGTTTCCAAGTTTCCGTCTTGCTATTATATTTCACATGCACGCGCTCTCCTTCAGTAACGTGGTGCAGTTCGATTTTCCATGAAAATTTGTGTACTCCAAGCATAATCTGAACAGGCGAAGAGGTAATAAAATAGTCGACTCACTCGTCGACAATTTATCCACGGAGTGTGTCGAATCGGATCAGCATGTAATTCCGACGACTCCCGATGTTTGTTATTCGACAGTCGATCTCTCGCAGCTCGTAGAGGAAATAATAAATCTTTTTACTTACGGGGGTCTCGTGAATGATCCAGCAGGCGCGTGTGCATTCCTACCCACTGTAGAGAAGGAATTTCTGGGTGGAAATCGGCATTGACTACTCTTCCCTGATATATACTGTTAAAAAAAATATTTCTATCATTAAAAAAAAAATTATAAAAATCAAATAGATTTATTATAGTTCATACGCACGTGCTCTTCATGGCTGACGAGATGCAGTTCATGGAGCTCATTCAATTTTTCATGAAAATTGGTGTACTCCGATAATCTAAACAGCCAAGGAGATAATAAAACAGTAGACTAACCCATCGACAATTTATCCACCGAGTGTGTCGAATCGGATCAAAGCCTAATTCCGACGGATTAATAAACCTTTTTACTTATGTTCTCGTGGACGACCCTGCAGACGCGTGTGTATGCTTATCCACTATAGAGGAGGCATTTCTTGGCGGAAAACGGTATGGACTACACCCTGTTACACGTTTAGGGTATTCCCCGCTGCGTCAGTCCGATACACCGTCTGCCCACCGTGTTACATAATTGTTTGCCGGTCGTCACAGCGTGGGGCGAGCACGCCCCACCTGGCACAGTACGGTTTCCCATTCATTCTCGCCCCGGTCTGGAAGTCACCACGAGCCCGTGAGTCCCGGCTCTCCTCGGCTCCGAACACGGCATACAGGCCCATAACTTCGCCCGTAATTTGTCACGATTACTCGGAGATTACCGGTGTCGCTGACAGCCTTTTCTGGCTACCGGTACACGCCGCTATTATGGCATGCTTCCCATGGATGTGCGGGATTCCACGTGGACGAGAGAGCGTATCTGGTAAATGTGCATCCGTGTTACCACAACGGTTTCGAAAGCCCGAGCTCCACCCACCGGAAGAAAAATCCCCGATCGCCGATCAGATTATCTACCGAGCTACCCCTGTCACGATCCTTATTTTCCGAGGAACATCCATGGACGGACGGTGGTCCGAAATTCTGGAAACTGATTCCTGTCTTCCTTGGTCCCTCCTTTTCGCGGGAATTTATCTGCAACAATTAATTCCTTCTGTTAATGTACCAGAAATTTAATCATAGAAATTATTGATTGCCTTTTCAATTGCCTATTTACAGGTCCATAACTTCGGCCGTAATTTGTCACTTGTAGAAATTATTAATTGCCCACTTAATGGCCTATTTTTATGCATTCATTTTTATTAACTGCCCACTTACAGGCGCGTAAATCTTCGTCCATAATTTGCCCCTTGCAAATCATTAATTGCCCATTCAATTGCCTGTTGTCAGACCAATCGAAACAAGTCAATAAAAAGTCTGTGCAAAATCTCTCCTCCCCAGACTCCGTAAAACATTTTTTTAAAGTGGCGTTCCCCACTTCGTACCGGGGATGCAGCGGGACGGAGCTGCCGCGACATCGAGCCTCGAGATTCCCGTTTGCCAAGTACACACCGCGATTTGATTCGCTCTTGCTCAACGTGACTCCCCGGGTCTCTATCTCACTTTTCCTCCTGCCACCCCCGGAGTGCTCGTACAATTCCGCGCTCTGTTTACGTGTGTAGAGCGAGCGAGTCGCGTTCTTCCGCACACACGCTCATCCGCGCGTACATACACACTTTCGTACACGCATAGATCCATCCTCTCTGTGTTGGTCCGCGTAGACGAGGACACGAACGAGCGCGCGTGTCGTGCGCCCGTGTGCGCGATGTCAATATTATACGACAAACACACTTAAATAGGCTTAAAATACTAACATCCACCTCGTTCACCACCACCAACGACACCACGCTTCATTGTATGCTCCTCTCTCCCCGACTGACTTTATAGTACATATAGAAGCAGCGGATATATATACACGCAGTTATGTGTTTAGGCATATCGTTATAGCCACTTCTGGACACAACCCGGTGTTATTTGCGATAATTAAGATACACGGGAGATTTGCCGGCGCGTCAAAACAGTTTTCACTCCTATCTAGCTCGATGGAATTTCGAATCGAATTGTTTGATCGGGACCAACAAGCGACAACTTGTACAAACCTTTGGTCAGATTTTTCTGTTTGTTTTTTATTTTGTGGTAATCTTTTATTATGTTTCTATGCGCTTTCGAATCAATAACGACAGACCACGGATATTGTTAGACACGTATTTCCGTACTTTGTCGAGTCAATTATCACAGACCACGAATATTAAAAATATATTTATTTGCGCTTTGTCAAATCAATAACCACAAACTGCGGATATAAAAAAAAATATTTCTATACTCTGTCGAATCAATGACCACAGACCACGGAAATATTTTTTTTCGGACCGGATGTCCTCGTCACGGATATTGGACCGCGCAACTCTTGCTCGGATCTTCGGTTCCATTGTGTGGTTGACCGAGTACAAGGGACTAAAAAAGAAAATGGAAAAGAAAAATTAGGTATATGGGTATATCGTCGGGAACACAGTTAGCCGGTAATAATACAAGAGGGGTGTTTAAGGGCGGAGGGGGTGCGAGCGAATAACGCAACATTGAACTTGTAAGAGCTAACGAGATCAGTCCGAAGATCCGGGCAGCCGGTGAGGCGGCTAGCCGACGCGACTGGTTGTTTACTGATTGGCTTAAATCAACGTTAAGCCGATCCGAACCAATCCAATCCATGGCTCGAGGCCAGCCGGGCGGCCCCTTTTTGCCCTTTCGCGTTTCTGCTCTCTGCCAGCGAAACTTCGGGGTTCGAAGTACGCGTTGTATCTGGGTGATGTATCATCCCTTAGAGCCTCCCGACGTTGATGCGAAAGGCGGTGCAGGATGGCCGATGTGGCCCGAGGGCTCCTGCGTTACGCGCTCTATGTACCGAAGAACTCCGCCGTGTATATCGTCTGCGTTCATAGGTAAAGAGCACAGGTTTTAGCCTCCAGAGGTAGAATGGGAGGATGCGTTACGGTGGATTATCAAATCGAAACATTCACCAAATCACAACCATCGATTCTGTCCTCGGCGTGTTCCTCGGGATCGATTAATCGGCCAGGCTTACATCCTGCCTTCATGTTTTTGATACCCGAAGAATGTGTTGGAAGTATTTCACGACTTCACAGCAATACATTTTTTTTATGGCTCCTGGCGTCTTTTGAGAATGAGATGGAAAAAGGATCCTCACTGCAGGTATCGGGTGGTAAAGCTATAGCTGAGTTGAATCCGAGTAACAAGAGCAGGTCCAGCAGGCTCTGCAACTAGAACATTGACACTGCATGTAACATTGCCAGGAAGAATCGAATGATACGTTACGGTGAAATTGGTGAATTGGTGAATTAGTTAATGAAGCATTCACCAAATCGCAACCATCGATTTTGTCCTCGGCGTGAACTTCGGGATCGATTAATCGGCCAGGCTTGGATCCTGCCTTCACGTTTTGATATCCGAAGAATATGTTGGAAGTATTTCGCGACTTCGCAGCCATACATTTTTTATTGCTCCCGGCGTCTGAACTGTGTCATCGCTGCAGGATAGGTATTGGATGGCAAACTTGTCTCTGGGATGAATTCGAACAGCAGGAGCGTGTCCAGCACGCTTCTCGAAAAGAACATTGGCACCGGTTACTTGCATTGCCAGAAGACACCGCTTGTAATATTGCCAGGAAGAAGTCGAATTTGTCTCCGCCGAAGACAGCACCAGGTGCGACTTGCCCGACGGGGTTGCTCACCCGGCGCTTCGCCAGGATTACAATTCCCCGTTCTCTTGCCTGTTCGTGCCGCGGGGAGTCCGTCGGGTCTGCTGCAACTTTCCTCATCCCGCTGCGTCTTTTAGTGCCGAAACTTCTGTCGCGCACGGATATAGGGTAAACCACAATCTTGCGGATCCCCGTTGTAGAGGGTTCGAAACACGAGAGGATACGAAACATTCCCTGCGGGATGTTCCCAAAGTCTTGTGCAAATCCTGCGAATCTTCGGCATCCTCTTAACGAAGTTATAAGCAAGTATCTGATTCTTGGTGGCAATTTGAATTCTTATTTTTTTGTTTTTTTTTTTCATAGAGTAAGCTATGTTTTCGTAAAAAAAGACATTGGGATTTTAATGTCAGCGTACTTAAAACAGTCCAAAACGTCGAGAAATGCGATTTTTCGCTGTTGTCCGGATGTATGTATGTGTGTGTATATATATGTGACAGACCTGCATCGTTTACATCGACTATATTTTTTTTTTACCCGGGTAATCTGGTCAAACGTTATATTTTTGTAGCTTCCGGCTTTCGCTCAATAAAAAAGTGACTATATCACCGATAATTACCCGATATTATGTAGAAAAAATAAATAAAACGCCACGGGCAACGAAGGCGTTTTGTCGTCCTGTTGAACTCGTCGAATTCGATCGCTCTGTCATCGACGAGACAGAAATAATGCTGTGTGCGTATGTGCATCCTCGCGAAGTCCGGTGTATTTATCCGTGAACGGAGGGTGCGGTATAGATGCCCGTATGCATGGGGTAGTAAAAATGATACCGGCGGAAGCGGTAATGGTCAAACCGGACAAAAGTCAAAACGCCCCGGATGCGAAGCTCATTGTGCACCCGGAGACTGCGTTCAATTGCCGTGAAATCCGTGTTGTGCTTTTTTTTTGAAAATTCACCTTTTCCTCTATTGAGACTCCTCAATGGAAGTCTTCGGTGGTTCTCCATGCCATTCTCGACCGGACCCGACCAGCGCTTGCCCTTTTCCTTTGCGAGGACGGAGAGGCTCTTCGTCGTAGGAAATTGCCTTTTAACGAGAGCCGGAGTACTCTGGAAGGAAGTCCAGCTACAGGTCAGATGAGTCTTTCCGTAGGCTCGCAAATGGGCGTTACGCGACGAATCGATGATCGATTGTGAGAAATTCTCAATCTTCAGTGCAGCCGGGTGGTGCGCACTACCTGTCGCACTGCAAAAGAAAAGAAAATTCAATCGATTATCTAACAGGCCAATGTGTTTCACGCGTTTTCCTCGGGCGCAGGTTCACACGCTTCACATATAATAGCGAGATCTCGGGGGCGGAACACCCCCCTGGGACCAAGGACTGTGACTTCTATAACGGAGCATTTCACAAATATTTCATGCCCGAAATCGTTCACAATTTTCTTTGTTCTTGTCAATTTTACAATTTTTTTTTTCATTGATGATTTCGCAATGGTTTTAATTTACAAATACAGCTCGACGACAACAACAAAAATTTGCAAAATTAACCAGAAAAAATAGTAGTCTTTCGCACAGGATTTTTTTTTGTTGTTAAACGTACGATTTGGTAACACTTGGTAACAATTTAGGATCAAGGTCTGTGACTTTTATACCGAAGATACATTTAACAAATATTTCATGCCCGAAATCCTTCGCAATTTTTGTCTCGACAAATAGAATTTTTTTTCGGTAAAAAAACAGTTTGATGAAAAAAAAGTTGCAAAATCAGCCGGAAAAAAATAGTGGCCTGTTGAACACCATTTTTTTTTTGTTAAACGTGTAATTTTTATTTTGTATACCTCGCGTCAAATTATAGAATCTCGTCCTGAATAAAAAATCATTGTAATTATGTTTACCTGTTTAGGGGCGTCTATTATGCGCGGCCTGTTTACGGACTTCCGGTAGCGGCAATGCCGCCCGACGATCAAAACATTATTAGAGTCGAGAATTTGGCCCTATAGAGATTTCTCTCGTCAATTTGTCGGGGTTGTCCGAGCCGGGCGGACACACTAGTGAATAGTGTCATCCCGCCCAAAACCGCCCTTCAGTGAAACGCCAAGCATTCGATCCGCAACGCCCATCGCCTATCCCCTATCGGGCAATTTTGCTTCTGGTAACTCTCTCTATGCTATAACTACCCCGTAGGAATATTGTCCCCGTGTAATAACGTGAAACGTATTGTTGGGGTGGGTATTCGAGCAAACGAGGAACACAGGGGGTAGCCTCGCGGTGATACATCGATCCCAAAACGGCACTTGGACGATCGAACGGACTACCTGTTCGGGGCATTGAGGGAGCATTTCACATAATCATTCGACACAATTCCCAGCCCGACCATTCCACAATTTAGAAAAATTAATTAATACGCCTTCAAGCATATAACCCATCGAGAGAAAAAAAATTAATAAATAGTAATACTAAAAATAAAATTAATAAAAAATGGAGTTTCCGGAATAGACCAGAGTCTGAAATGTCGAAAGAACTTCCTCTTCGACGAAACGGCAGAATAAAAATCAATGCTCGAAGGTGCAAAATGACGAGAAAAAAAACAAACAAACGATCAAAAAAGGCGCGTGTCACCGTTGGCTCGCGGAACAGCATCGAGGAGCATCGACACCCTCGCGGTCCATCTCCGTCTGGGTTGGAATCGTTGTAACAACATTTTAAACGGTCAAACATGCATAGAAAATTTTAACAAAGGGCGTGACCGGGGCGGAACACATGTCCAAACATTAGGGACAATATCGCTCCTGCGCCGGGGTTCGTACCAATTGTCCGAGGGCCCTTTACTCTCTTGTGTGCCGGCTCCGAAGCGCAGCTAGCGCGTATTATTGCGCGTACGGTTTGCCACTGACGCTGTAGTTCCGTGACACAGGGCGGCGGACGGTCAATGGCAAAATGTTTGCGATGCGTTACACGGACATTGGAAACGGCGAAACGGCTCTCTGGTAAACGCGGAGACTGAGATGAAACTCCCGGCATGCCTTGCGCAGGGTGCGAAGAAATATCTGCCTTGCAGTCGAAGGATGCCTCTCGGATGGGCCTGAAAATAAAAAAGAAAAGTCGTGAATGAAATACGAATGTCGAATGGGACGAGGAAATAAAGCGGATGACGACAGCGCAGGGAAAATCGAAAATATACAGTAAAATCGCTCGCGTTGTCAATCGCGAGGAAAAAAAACTCTTCGAAAAAATCTGAGTGATAAAAAATCTGAGTGCTTTCGAGAGTTATTTCAGTAATTTAAAAAATTGCGGGCCCGATCCAAGATGTGAAGGTTTAACCCAGGTCTAAATGGTGGGGAATACCGCATATATGTCGAGAATTAAAAATATTTAAAAAATGGATAAAGATAGTAACAATGACCACGACACTTGAGCGTTGGGAACATCGCGGACGCAAAAGTGTCGATTACGCAGTTCGCACGTGTAACCTTCCCCCCGGCGAGGAATCACGGTCGCGAGGTCGTAATAGGCGCGCGAGTGGAAATACCACGAGACACGAGTTGAAAAAAAAAAAGCACAAACGCGGGAGGTTACACGAATGGACTGGGTGTATAGCGGCGGGCTTTCCGACGTGAGATAAAATTCCCGGAAGCTCGTTCGTAGTGCGACTCCTCCGGTCGACGGGGCTCGGCTATTGTTTTAACGTGTTTGAGTCAAATATTGACGGAACTCCAGGGCTCTCTCTATCTCTGCCAGGCTCGGCACCGGGTAACGCGTTTCCACGGCAATGAAACGAGATGAGACGAAACGACCCACATAACAGCATAACCGGCCAGGCGGGATATATGGAGGGCCACCATATGATTTCCCAGGTACACGAGGTCTCTTCCTGTGACGTGACGGAACTCCCGAGTTTCGCGGTAACGAACCTCAAAAGACGTGCGTACCGGGTTCGTTGGCAAATAGGTAAAAAAATCGAAAGACTACGAGGGTTTGGGACCGTAAAAAAGTCTGAAGAAAAGGAAGAAAATTTCATCCTAGGGATGTACGATTGAGGAGGTTGGAGCACTTCAGACTTGTCAAATGAGTGCTACATTTTTAAAGTTGTTTTTGTCGTATTTGTCAAGCGAGTCAACCCTACAAAAAATCTACTTGCTGAATTCGTAGAGCAAAGTTTAAGAAACAAAATGACGCATGGTAAATTAAAATCGGCTAAAAATACGTCTTAAACGTTGAAAAACGCTATGAAAAACGTAATGTCGTGAAAATTTGCATTTGCAGTTGTTTTTCTTACAAGACCATCGCGATTAATATTTCTCTTGGTTCAGGACACATACAGTAATGCAAATCAACCTTCTTTGCTGTCAATAATTGCATACAATTTTGGATAAACGATCGTAAAAATATAACACTCATTTGACTAGTGTACCACGCGGTACACTGCAGAAATAAATTGTAAATTTAATGTGCTGGAACTTGAAACTTGCTTACTTATATTAATTGAACATGTATGTACTTTCTTGTGAAACAAAAATACAAGGTACTAAAATTACGAATATTTTGCCTGTAATTTACAAAAATGTTCATTAAAAAATGATAATTTAACTGTAAAATTGCAACGCACATGTGTTTTCAAATTTTAGCAACAGTTCATGTACAAACGCTTCCACATTGTTGATTAGGCAATTTTCAAACAAAATTTTTTTACAGTATAGCGATCATAAATCCCGGAGTATTTCTCCGTCCAGAAAAAGAGAACAAAATCCACGCGGCTTCGACAACGGAGATTTCCGTGTAAAAAGGAAGAATCAAAGAGATCCGCAAGCTCCTACCCGACCTATAAACCGCTTTGACTCTCATAAAATCTCATAACCCGGAGGCATCGTTCGCCGATGTTTCCTGCGGGGAACTTTGCTGGTTCGGTCGCAGAGAAGTACAGACACATACCGACTGCGTGTCCCGAGGGTGGTTGGGTTCTCCTATGCGCGAGCTGCTTTTTTTTTTACGTATCTTCTCTTTCGCCCTTGCGCTCTTCGACTCGATCGGTCTCGCGCGGGTCGTGCAAAATTTCAATAGAATTTGTTTGTTCTTCGGATCGGGAGGCCCCCTCGGCTCTTCCACCAGGACTCACAATACGAGTCCGGTTCAGCGTGTGCTGCACACAACGCGCACACTCGCGTGTCTGTCGATATAATGCATCAAAACGCGACACTGGTATTGGTGCATTGTATCGCATACACACTCATGCGTTATTCGTAAACGCGTTTCCCGTGGGCTTTTAATCATTTTTCATCAATGTTAGAGATAAAAGAAAAGAAAAAAAAAGGTGCATCAAATACCCTCGATGCATTGCGGGAGTCTCGGCCAAGGTGAGGCACGATAGATAATGAAACAGCGTGAGCGACGGGACACGAAGAGCCGCAGAGGGAAGATTTGTGTCTTTCGGCTCGCGCGTCCCTTTTTGTCGAGGAGGAAGGCTCTCGTGCCAGGACTGGACCAGGCCGAGGGCGCTCTTTTCGTGACGCCGTCGAGGGGAACAAGGACGGCGACGAAAGGGAAAAGCAGCAAGGGAGGAAAATGGAGAGCGGAGAGTGCCGTAAGAGGAACGGTTAATTCACCATCTCCTCCGTCTCTCGCTTTCCCGTCCCTCTCAAAAGACTCGGAATATTGTCCCCGAGCGCAAACAGAGTCCTGGACACATTTCCTCATCCCTCGCAGCGCGCGTTCCACTTCGGCATTTGTTGTATACGAAACTCGGAGCCCGGACGGGAGAGCCTGGACTCCACGATGGATAAAACTTATCCGGTGGAGAGGAACACGTTAACTCCACTTCGATATATGTCCGGTATTTCTCTCACATCTACAGCTCCGTGCAACTATTTCCCTCTCGTCCGGCTGGGTGTTTGCCGACAGGCAAATGTGTTTCCTTAGGCCCGTCCGAAATGTTTGGTCTTCGGTCCCGATTTCACTCTCTCGCACGGCGGCGAGCCGGTCAAGTGTGTCGCTCGGCTTTCCGAGGCCGCGCTGAAGAAGGACGCAGCGCGGATTATCCAGCCCGATTGACGGTCTGAAATCATAAAAATATTTTTTAAATTTCAACCAGATTTGTAACATCTATTGTGGGGAAGTGCGGGGCCGTTTGCTATTGGACGGAAAAAATCTCCTCGTACAATTCTATTTTCAGCCTCGATAGTGATAGGATAACTCCTTTATCCTCCGCAGTGAAAAAATCTATACTAAGATTATACGAATCTTTCTCTAAATATTTCTTTGAATAAGAAAAACTCAAAATATATTCGAACATATGTTCCTCGAACATATGTTCGACGAAATGTGTGAGAAAGATTGGTAAAATCTTAGGGTAGATTCTTTTCGACATCGACTTACTTTTGATAAATCACTAAATCCCAGCAAAACCTCAAAATATAATAAATCTCGAATACATTCTTGATAATTTCCACATATTTCCTTGCTCCATTATACTCTCTGCGGTAACACGAGCAGCCTACGAAAATTATTCTGAAACTATCAGACCGAAATACTCTCTCACCCGGCGTCTGATACCCGACACAAGACTGCGCCCTCCGCGGTCGTGGCGGTCCACCCTCCGTTCTCCATCGTTGTAGATACTGTCGATCAAAGCGCCTTGGGCCGTACCTAGAGGTACATGCAATAGGCCCTGCTCCGGATAGTCTTCACCGTAGATACATACACGTCCTTACTCTGTACCTCCACTCCGAAGCTGAAGTGCCTACAACCAGGTCCCCAACACACATGCACACATACACACCCACACAAGCCTCGCTCTCAGTGAACACATGCTCGAGGCTAAGAGACCGTCGCGACGCCCAATGTCGCAAAACTCCCTGTGTAACTATATACAGATATACTATATATACATAGATGTATATATATACTATATATACTATATATATATATATATATATATGAACTATAATGTGCTATATCCACTGCTCCGGCATTGTTGCAAGGGACACACGTAAAGGCCTCTAAGTAGGTTGTGTGTGTTAGATTCGCAAACATGTCTGCAGCGTTGTCAGGCGGGCAGGAAATTACGTTCGCCTTTAGCCGCTCTCTATATTACACCACCCTCGTTCGCCCATCCCCCTCGGTACACCCTCATCCTCAGTCGCCCTCCCTGCCCTCCTCTCCGCGTCCTCGCAACCACCCACGCAAACACACACACACTCTCGCTGGCCGAACGCGAGCACGCATACACGCCGGTTTAACGTAACGTATACGTGTCAACAGTGCAAGCGACTGCAACGGGTTCTGGAATACGTGTACATGTGTACAGCTCGAAATAAACGATATACGCAAGCGGGAGAGCCGCGCTCGCGAACCAAACTGAGACTGGGTAGCTTACGTTACGGGTGCGCGCGTTTGCATTCGGTTGTTGTTCGCGGGAAAGATACACGTATTCGGACGTAAGGCCTGGTTGCTGCGGGATGATGGCTCGAATTTGTACGGAAACACGCAATGGCACCTTGGCGTGGCGCTGCGATTGAAGATTGAAGAAGAGATGCGATTCTGTATGTGTCGCGTACGTCGATGGGTAGCTAACGATAGTCCGATTGATTGCGTGAACGGGCAACACAAATTAATTGTCGCGTAGTTTTTGATACCGGATTCAATCACCGAGTGCATTTGCATTCGGTGATTGTTCACGAAAAAGATACATGTATTTATACGTCGCTCTGACCACTGCCGGATGATGTCTTGAATTTATACGGCAGCACGCAATTGCAGCTTGCCGTGCATCGCCGAGAGAAGAGATTTCCCACGCGTTGCGCACATCGATATGTAATACGCTAAACGATAATGCGATTAATTGCGCAAATGGGAAGCAGAACTAAATTATTATTTTAGAAGTAATCAAGTTTCGGGTCGTGATCAATTTTTTTTCTCTACTTTATTGGTACGATGGACTCGGGGGTGATAGAGGGTTGTAACAGAGAGACTCGGAGGGAGTCACCGATACGGGAAGAGCCGCGTGAGAGATCGGTCACGCTGTTTGTATGGGGGTCGAAGGGAGAGGGCGGTGGCGCAAGACGAGAACCAGAGTAGCTCTTACGTACGAGGTATTCGACAGAGAGAGTGGATCCGCACGAGATTCGTGTACCCGAAGAGTTCAAGCGATCGCAGGACGGGGTTCCCGGACAAATAACGTGAGTCACTGTAACAACAGCGGGTCATCGGCAGCTTCAACTTCGTTTCGTTCGTCGAACGAAGCGTAGTCATTTTCTCGTCGTCACAGCGGAACGAGCGGCTCGTCGTTTGCCATGTAAACACCGAAATATCTGCAACATACAGAACGATTGAAGAAAATTAATTTTGAAAATCAACTCTGGATTTTTTATTTTATATTATTTTTTTTTTTTTTTTTGTGGCAGATTAAATTTAGAATTTTTTTGGGCGCAGCTCGTACGACTTGCTATTTTTTTCGGAATTCCGAAAGCTTCTTGCACGTGTCGAGCAGGTACGAAATTAAATTGAAGAAAATTAATTTTTTAAAATAAACTATTGATTTTTTTTTTCTTATGAAAACCTTGGAGTGTAGCTTTTACGACCTGCTATGTTCTTCTAAACTCCGAAAGAGTCTGGCACATGGCGTGAAGATATGGAATTAAATTGAATCGACAAGCTTTCACGGGCAGGGCGAACATTCGAGTGCGAGAAATCCTCGTGCTACATCCCGGGGACAGCCGTGAGGGTGAGAATTATAAATGCCGGCTTACAATAATACCAGCACTAATGCCATGCAAAAACCCACCCTCCGGACAGCTAGCGAGGGTCGCTCTCTGGCCTCTTTGCGACGGCACTCGAAACACTGTTTTCCTACGATGGTAGGTTCTCGGCGGAAGATGCACTCGATGTTTTCTTTTCTGATAAACGAGAGATTGAGAGCGTGTGCGAGTGGCACGACTACCAGGCGAAAATGTGGAGCTTTCTGTACCGTTCGATAAAATACATCGATGAGGTAAATGCTCCAATTATCATTATTATTTTTTGCATAATAAAAAATCTATCTTTCTACCATCCAACCGAGATAAAAACAGATAAATGAAGCTGGACGAACGAGAACAGGAAGGTAGACAATTTTTTTAGATTTTTTGTCCTGCCGTGCGGGTTTCCGTACCGTTCGATAAAATACATCGATGAGGTAAATTCTCCAATCTTTCGAGCATCCACCCGAGACGAGGATAGATAAACTGCACAGACGAGAGTTTCGAGGCAGACAATTTTTATTTTAAAGACTTTTTTCCTGCCGCGTGTCTTCTCGCCCGTTCGATAAAACACATCGATAAGCTAAATGCTCCAATTAATTTTTTTCATTTCCATTCCGAACGAACCATCGTCCGAGCATCCACCCGAGACGAAGAAGAATAAACGAAACTGCACAAATGAGAATCGGCAGGCGGACAACTTTTATTTTAAAGATTTTTGTCCTCTCGAATGTAAATGGAGGCAATATCGCTATGTTGGCGCCAATGCCCCACGGTTGAGTGACTGGTGCTGATTGATGTTGCAATGTTTGACTAGAGGGTTGTTTCTGCGTTGTGCACGCAGCAGCATCCCCCATGGACCCAATAAGCACCTCGAGCCCCGTGCGCGCCCGCCTACGTCCGTGTGTTCTCGTACTACTTGCTTGTAACTACGGCACGGCACTGCAAGCGTGTGTTCGTGCGTACGCGCGTGCGTTTATGTGTCCCGATGTAGAGCTAGATTCTGCGGGAACCCGCCTACGCTATATTCTCGCCGAGGAGTTTGGTGCCATTGTTTACACGGACTGCAAGCCGTCTGTCGCGAAAAGTCCTCCCGCTCTCCCTCGAGATACGGAACGGAAACGAAGCGAAGAACGGCGCTTATGCGGTGCGAGTCGGGAAAGAGCGCGAAATCGTCCCTCCGCGGAAGTTATAAAATTAACGAACTAAATGATAATAAAAAAATTGTCCTCCCCCCGTGGAAGTTATAAAATTAGCGGACTAGATAATAATTTTAAAAAATGGTCCTCCCTGCTTTATTTGCGGGCGAATAAGCGACTCTTTGATCTCTTTGGCTTTCGTTGGTAAATAGAATTTTCCAACGTTCGGGCGCTTTCGAGAGAGATTCAAACATTGTTCGGATATCAATCGCTGATATAAATCGTTCGATCCGCCAAATTCGGCGCTCGACGATGGACCAGCCTGGGGCGCCGCAGCGCGTTAATCAATGCATTTTTAATAATATGCTAATGCTCATGAGAAATTGAGCGTTAGAGGGGGCGCAATGAAAAATATGACTTAATTGTCGAATTCAACAACCGTTGAGCAGGCTCGTTTTATTTAATCAAATATGTATCGCGAATGTTGGTTCTCGACCGTTGGCAAACAGTTTGTTAAATACCTCCCCCATTTCGATTGACTCGCAGGGGGATTTTTTTTTATACGGCCTTTTCATAGCTTTGTTTCATCGGGGTGTCTGAGATCCGCTTTATTGCATTTTTTCCCGAATAAAGTCTGTCGATAGTCAATCCGAATTCGCTTCATCTGTCTTTAATTTCGGAGCATCGAGCTAAGCCGTCGGATCGAAGGGGGTGAAAAAAAGCGTTCAAAAATGAAATCGATCCCAAAAAATATTCCACACAATTCCTCTACATTTTTTTTTCACCAGAGTATCTGAGATTCGCTCCAACAAATTTTCTCCCGAACACACTCGTTCGACAGTCAACGCTCATCCAAATCCGCTTCACCGCTGTTCAATTCCGAAGCACCGAGTGAAGCCCTCGTTTACGAAGGGTGCGAAAAAAGGGTTTCGAAAATCAGATCGATCCCGAAATATATTCCACGTGTGTTGTATTCCGCGAGTTCGGAGCGATAGAAATCGCGTCCCAAAGCGAAATGAAATTCGGCGTGGAGCGATGTGGAAATCCAGTTAAAATCGAACGTACGATTCGCTCCAATGGCCAGAATATCCAGACAGAGAAAGAGTGATTGCAGCGCACAGTGGTTTCCCATCTCTCGTTCCTCGTCGAGCGTCCGCGGCGAAAATTGAATCGTCGGCCATGCGTCGAGTAGCCGGACTCGTCTCTCGCGTCACGAACTGAAAACACATTAATTATCTGCGCGCTGGGCGGTGGAGCGGGTTTGCGAAAAAAAAAAAAAAAAAAAAAATCGGGAGGGCAGATTGCAGGCCGGCGCGAGAATTGCAGTTGCAACTGCAGCGCGAGCGCGGCGAGGGGGTCGAAAGGGAGGGACGTTCCATGCGCCAGCACCGAAACTCACACCCGAAACTCACCGTCACTTCCGGACGGTTTACGCAGCGAATATTTTAATCTACTTAAAAAGCCATCCGTTTGAAAGTAATTATCAGGATAAAATTAAAACGTGGCAACCCCCGGACGAGCGTCCGTCCGGGCGTAACTGGTCGAGATTTACCGGCTTTGCCCGCCCGTTAATTTTCATTGTACGGCCGGAGCGGCGTTCCTCGCCTGTTTGTATTTCGCGGTCGGGTCGATCCGTTAACCCGCGAAATCTAACTAATCTAAATGGGTAATGCTTCACACGGGATCAACGATACAAGGGAATTTTAGGGCGGGGCGGTCGAGGGCCGAGTGTAATTCGTGTATGTACCAGCATAATCATCGATGTTGGGATTCCGGGCGAAACGGCACGGGCATTTCGCTTTGGAGCGAACCGGTGTTTCTCTTTCTCTTTTGATAGCGAACGCTCTCCGGCCGCCCCCTTCGGCAAACATCGAGCCAAGCGGAGCGTAGAGAGCACGGCTTGATGAGCTCGAACTCATTAAAAGGTTTATGCGACGACGGTGGGGCAGCTTTCGATTCCGTTTCGCTAGGAACGCGGCGAGCTTTTCGACGCGCGATCCTCGCGGGAAAGTAGGCTGGAGCTTCGATTCGAGGGATTCACGCCAATCAACCGAAATTCGAGGTAATTACAAACGATGAAAATTGGGAAATGTCTGTGGGGTGAGAATGGAAAATTGCCAAGTGCGGGAAAATAGGGAATGTTTCGAGAGTTCGATGGTTGGTAGATCGTTAATATTTATTGGCTAGCGATGAGCTCATGATGAAGGAAAAGTCGAAGATTAGTTCACCAGGCTGCGGACTATGTTTCGGAGAAAAAATAAATTGTAGGAGCGAGATATGGAGATGTTTCAAGAGTTCGATGGTTGGTAGATCGTTAATATTTATCGGCTAGCGATGAGCTCATGATGAACAAGGAAAAAACTCGAAGATTATTTCATCTGGTTACAGAGTATGTTTCGCAGAAAAAAGAAATTGTAGGAGCGAGATATGGAAAACGGAATCTAGGGGCAAAGATATGTTTCCCAGATTTGTAGGAGAGAGATGGGGAAAAGGGAATCTTGGGGCAAAACGGACTGTTCTCCACTTGAAATGAGAATTCTTTTTGTGTACCGCTAAAAATTAGTTTCAAAAAAGTGGTCCCTTCTGCCCCGACTGGTGCGAATCTGGGATTTTTTTGTTCTTTTCAATAGCCTCGTATAACGTACCTGTAACAGCAGTGCGTCAGCGGCGTAACGAGTCGAAGATGAAACGAGGTCGAACGGAGCTCGGACCGAGCACCGCGCAGCGCGGCGTACGTGAGAGACCTCGAAGACTTCCACGAAGAATGCACAGTCGAGGACGTGAGGCCCGGTGACTTGCGTTAACGACGACGATGCGCCTGGTCAATTTCAATATTTGCAGAAACGAAGAACCTCCGCAGCCGCTGAAAGGAGGAAAGAAAAAAATGTCTGTATATTCGAGTATGTAACACCGCTTTATCCTGACCTCCGAATATCGTCGTTCCTCCTACGAAGAATGACGACAATCCTCGAATCGGTTGACTTTTAGCCGCGAGACCGTCATCGACAGTCTATTACGCATCTGGCGTAGGGTCGAAGAGGTCGCATTGACGTTGCGTAATAACCGCACACATGCTCGACTCATTACCTCAGACACAATTTTTTTCCTTTTTTTACCGGAATCTCAAATAAAGGACTAGCTGCAGAGTATGTTTCGGAGAGAAAAAAAATTGTAGGAGATATGGAAAACGGATCTAGGGGCAAAACGGACTTTCCGCAATTTCATATGAGAATTCTTTTCGTGAACCGTCAAAACTCAGTCAGCGGCGAAACTTGCGAGCTTTTCGATGCGATGCTCCGGGAAAAATTCAGTGGCGCTTGGCTCATTCGATCCTTCGACGGATTCCCAATCAATCGAAATTCTGTAATTAAAAAGATCAAAATTAGGAAAAGTCTCTTCAATTCTAATCCAATCCCGACCCTACTGAAGGTATTTTCACCCCAATTTTACCCACAACACCGCTCCGAACGTATTAAAAAAAAAAAAAAATTAGATCTGGTAATACGCGACGATCGATCGGATCCGCCGTGCAGCCGGGCGGGGTCAAAGCCGAAAATCGACCGGGATACCGCAGACCAGAGCGCTCTATACCTCTATATCCGGCCTTCGCAGATTCCGGTCGTCCGCTCCGATGCGGTACGTGTACTATACCGTGGAACGTTACCGGCGAGGTCGGAGGCGGTTCGTATTATCGGACGGCCGCACAGGCTAGCCCCTACATCGTCAACATGTCCGTGGACGCGCTGGCGACCCGCTATCGTCCCTCCGCCCGTACACACAGGGGTCGACGTGGCATGTTCCGTGGCGAACTCGAGGCTGATATACAGTCGACCGGGGTGAAGGGGGTGGTGGTTGCCTCCACCGATGGAGGTGCCCAGAGGGTAGTGTGGAGATGGGAAACCAGCAGCACGTCGTCGGGGGTGTGTCGGTGTGTGACGTGATTAAACCACCCGGGCCACGGCCAACATGGCCGCCCGCTAATTAGCGCCTAATTATTATTTATTGCACGAGGCTCTGCGCGTTTACGAGCTAGCGAGCTCCGGCAATGACTGCTGATATGCCGGAGAGAGCCACTCCCGTGACCCGACGACGACGATGTAACGTAACCCGGCTAGATCCGCTCCATTGGCTCCGGCGATTCTGAAACTATTGCAATTCAATTATTATGGTGGTCGCATCGAATCTACGGTTGGGAACTTTGGGGGTTCAATTTTTTGAGTGGTTAAAGTCCTTTTCGATGTGATTACGAAGGTAGCTTCAGGATCGGTTGGCTGCATTTTTTCGCGATATGAAACGTTCTATGGATTTCTTAGAAATTCAGAATTCAATATAAAATTTACAAAAAAAGATTATTACCGAACGCTTCGAGAGTGATTATAACTTAAATGAAGTAACTGATCCTGAAACAGCGCCCGTGTTCGTTAAACCCGAGTCAAATCAACCTTTATAATTTGCTACTTCCTATACCGGACTTTTATTGACTTTTATTTTGTTTACTAAATATCTACGGCCACTTTTTTTATCTGCATTGTGATTTATCGAATAAGAATTAAAAAATGTTATCGTTACTATCGCATATTCCTATGTTACTTGATGTTCTATTTTTTATTCATTTTCACATTGTTATTTTTTATTTGTATTTATTTCGTTTCAATTGTAAGGAATTCATGCGCTGGTCTTGTGTTTATGTCACGATTTTTTGCACCTTGTTGCATTCTCAGATGCTTCAAGCCCCAGAACGCGAAATAAACGAATCTATTTATCTATCTATTCGGGGTAACTACCTGTACCGGTGCTTCTCGAGTGCACGGCACTCTTCTTTTCGATAGGGCGCTCGCGCGACCCGCGGTAGCCGGACGTTCGTCGGTGACGAAAATCGAGGGGGGAGGAAGGGGGGTTTATACCTATCATCGGTGTACAGAAGCGCATCAGAAGAGGACCGGTTAGGGGCGGGTTAGCTGGATGGTTGCGGCCGGATCGGTTCAGTTGAGTCGAGAGTCGAGTCGAGCAGGGGTACCAACAGGGCGGTCGCAAATATTGGTGTTTGGCAAAGACTATCCTTGATCCGTGTCTCTTTCTCTCTCTCCAGCTTCCTCCGAGCCACCTCCCGGCCATCAACTCTCTGGCCCTCTCTGGGTCGGATCTCGACGCTCTCTCTGTGCCGCACTCGCTCGTTCCGTTCGTCGTGTCTCGCCCCGACGCGTTCTCACTTCCCGTTCTTCTCCTCGCTCGCGTCACCTTCGTACCCCTTATCTTTCTCTTTCCGTCTTGCAACCCTCCCGCTGCACGAGGCTCCGGCCGGAGTCACCGGGTCGCGTTGTCTCGCTCGCGTTTATTCTGTGTGTCACTGTTCTTTCTTAGCCCTCTTCAACGGCTAGCTCGGCTCGCGTCGACGGAAGATTCTTCCACTCGCGACCGCGAGAGCGCGACATCGCAAGACGCGAGGCACTAAAATATATTGTAGTCCGATATTTAATATATTTATATCACTCGGTGGGAAAATGACGGTTTTGCGCACGCCTCGCGTGCGAAAACTCCCATTTTCACACCTCGTGACATAACATTTTGTACAATACTCGTAAAAGGTTTTTTAACTCGTGTGTTATTATATTGTATTGTTTGATCTATAATATGTATGTAAAAACTGTTATGGATCGACGATATTTGTAACTAAATGTCGATAAATACATGTACTACTGACACTACTATATCTTTCGATATACTTTGTTCCTATGTGGGTGTGCCAAAAACCCCCCTCATCGACGATTTCGCCCAGTTCTTTCTTTTTGTTTTTTTATTCGGGGCCGAAACTCTTGGATATTTTTGTTGAAGCGATTGGCCGTGGTGCTGCCAGTGCGCTGCTTATGTGTACCGGTTCGGGTGCTCGAGTAGCCCATCAGCAGTTTCACTGTTCGAACGGATTTATAGCTGGCACAGAAATACAGTACATCTCAGTGACCACCCCCTTAATTTGCACCGACTGTGGTAAAATCCTCGATGGAGGATAAAGCGGGAGAACGAAAGATACTTCAGCCCTTTCGTCTCGCGACCTCTGTACGCCTGACGCATTCATCGGAGAATTCACATTTTACGGTAGATCGAGTCAGTAGAATGCAAACTCGCGGGCACAAGTCCCACCGGCAACCCTCGCTCGGGGGTTGTGCAGTACGCACTCGTGTACACTAGATGAGAAGAGGTTTTCCAAAAACCACCGCCGCACGGTCATCGACGTACGCTGTCGGTCCGCGCGCCAAATGCCACGGTTCTTTTGTACGGATCCGCCGACGCGAAAAGTACTTCGGGCCGATGCTGGCGGTGACGGCGACTCAGGTGGAATGAAAATTGATGGCTCGAACATTATTCGAATGTGACGAAATACATGGATGCATTTTTGTTGTTTCCCTCAATTTTTCTTCAAATTTTCTGAAAAAAAAATTAAAAAATGAAGTTAAAAAAGTACTATTAAAATTTTTAAAGCGTGCGAAAAACTAATTAAAGTGTTAAATAAGTGTGTAAAAAAGTATCTAGTGTGATCTGCGCATGCGCAGTATTTTTCTCGCATGTCTCACTAAAAAGCGTCACTTTTATGTTACAATAATAAACAATTTGTGTTACAATGATAAATTTAAAAAATAAGTTAAAAAATAAATGTATAATTTAATACTGAAAAATGTAATTGACGGGTATATATCGACGGCGATAGAGTGAACGTTTCTCGCGGCGTAAAATCAGAACGTCATCGAATTCACGCCGAGAGTCTGCCAAATATCCAGGCATGATCTCACGATATTTGTTCAGTCTCGAGCTCTCTCGCCTCGCTCCTCGTTCCGCGGTATCTTCGCGAGACGGTGCCGAAGCTCTGTAGGTATTGTGCAGCAATAATACGCACGTAAGAGGTGGAAGACGAGAACACACGAGGAGAACGGTAGATAGCTCAGCTTCTTCGCCGCAGGATATATACGACCGAGTTTCGGTCTTCTTGTTGGTCTAGGTACGCGTTTTGCACGGATTTTCTTCGTAGCGTTAGGCCTCGTTCACACCGAAAGTGATTTCTGCAATCCGTAAGCTTATTCTCCGATTATTTTGCCCAGAAAAAAATGCCCCGAGAGAAATAACACGCTTTCAGAGAGTGCACTGAAAAAAAAAAAAAAAACATCACTGATTCAAGTAAAATTCGCTTACGAGATGCCAAAGATAAAAATGGTAATTTCAATTCTTAAAATTCCATACGGGATTGAAACGATAACACGTCACCTTAATAGTCTTGCCGTCGTTGTTTCAATGTCATATGCAATTGTAAGAATTGGAAGTAGAATTGAAGTAAAAAATGTTTTCCTTGCAAGCAAATTGCTTTCAGTGTCCGTGAAACAAAAAGAAAAAATATTTAATGCAAGATCCGTTCAGAGCTCCAAAAATGCATCGACCCGGCAAACCCATGTTTGGTCTTTTAAGGTTCAGGAATAAATGCTTCATTTTAAATACTGGAATATCCGTTTCGATGATAAACGTCTACAAACCTCAATTATTAACTACTTTCTCAAGGGATTCCGGTAGTTCACAATTGAGAAAAGCCGCGTTGTGAGAGCAGCTTGAGAGGTGCGTGAGAGAATCGAAGTTTTGGGTTACAGTGGTGTGCCGAAGATAACACGGAGAAAGCTCCGGCGTGGTGCAGAGCAAACGTGCGACCGAGGCTAATCTCGAGAACGATAACGTGGGCCAAGATAAGGAGAACCGAGAGGATGTGGAGGAGAAAGAGGAAGAGAGCCAGAGGCGGCTTTGCCTCTGCGGCAACGTCGACCGTCTGGCAGCCTGGCTGAGGCACAAGAGCCTCATTGTTACAACGAAACTCCGACGAAGCCCGGGCGGAGCACCGGGGCAACGTTAACGAATGAGTGTGTTACCTGTATTATGTACATCGGTGACGGAGAACCGAGGGAAGAGAGGAAAAAGAGGCGAACAACACCGATACACGTAAGGTGCGCATTCAGAACGTTTCGGAGCGTGTGGAGTTTCCTCCACGAGTTTCCTGGCGGGCAATATATCAAGTTGACGGGCTTAGATGAAACGGGTCACCATCACCCCTCTCCCTCTCCACGTCCGATGTGCGACAATAAAGCGCTTAATTGGTGGGCTACGAGGCTCCGCGAAGCCTGGAACACCGACGTGGTATAGAAGACACTCGCCTCATTGTGGGGCCAGAAACGAAAAGAGAATATCCCTGACCCCATCGCTGATCCTCATTCCGAGCCCTCGATTTAGAGACTTGGACACGTATAACGATAATTATGTCGATCGGTGATCGTTCACAACCGGCAATAAATAGCACGAGGATGTTTCGCTATTTTTATCCGCCAATCATCCTCCAACGGAAGCGAGATTTATGTCCGATCAAACAGGGACATTTTTACATTTTTTACTCTTGTCTAATCGTTGGGGTCGTTTAAGGTAGCTTCTGCACGGAACGCTAGTCAAAGGAGTGCTAAATTGTGACAATTGTTCATCGAAATTGTTGTACATTTATTAACGGTAACGAAAGCCGATCAGTATTCCTGCATGGGCTACGTTAATTCGTAGAGCAAAGTTTAAGAAACAAAATGAGCCGTGGTACATTAGAATCAGCTAAAAATACGGATTTTACTTTTACAAAATCCATCACAAACCTACTATATCATAGAAATTTGCATTTGCCAGTTGTTCTCGCAAGACTATCGCGATTAATATTTTTCTTGGTTCAGCACACATGCAATAATACAAATCAACCTCCTTTATTATTGATAAATGCATACAATTTTGAAGAAACGATTGTAAAAATTAAGCAATTCGTTCTCCAGTGTGATACGCAGTAGCTACTTTAATGAGGCCACGGTAACTGGCTGTAACTCGGGAGACACGCAGAACAGGTGGATATTGCTTACAGAGCTGCAGGAAAAAAAAATCATACGACGATTTTTTGATAAGCGATACGATGATGAAAGTTTCTGAGCGATAATTATTATTTTTTTAACGATCTGCTTCTTGAGCAGTGTAAAACAAGGAGGTAACGTCGAAGAAAAATGGCCTGAATACTTCTCGCTGACGCGCCACGTGGCTTTGCTCAAATGACGCCGATCCGAGATATCAAGAACTGGGGTCGAGGGTTTGTAAAACGTAGTTGTTTGGACGATCGAAAGGTGAGATCCACGCGATTCACGAAACACCTGCGGCACGCGCCTTCTAGTCGTGCCTATCGTCCTACAACCTACTCGTTTTAGAGCCGGTGGATTCCTCGATTTTTTATTTATATTTTTTTTTTGATTTTTTCTGTTTTTTATTACCCAACTTCCTCCCAGACCGCCTTTTCGGGTCTGGGAGGAAAAACGTCGGTTAAGTGAATCGCGCGCAGACTCTAGTCACGCGCCTTCTATTTTTATCTATCTCCAGGTCTGACTGGACGCATCGACCTACAACCTAGTATTGGAGTAGGGGATTCCTCGGGTTTTTAAATTTTATTTAAAATTCTTTATTATCCGACTTTCTCGCAGCCCGTCGTTTCGGGTCTGGGAGGAGAGAGGCCGGTTAAATGAAACGCGCCCGGACTCTAGTGGCGTCTGACGAATGGACAATAGGAATACCGAGCGGCAACTCGAATCGTGTCCCACCGACGTCCGACTCTTCGAGACATCCAAAACGAACCCCCAGCTCCAAATTATTTGGTATTCATTTATTCATCTATCTAAATTCACTCGCCCCTCTCTCCCGATTCCATTAACGCGCATCTTTTGTTAATCAAAGTCCATCCACCACCGGACACCTCATATTCTTATTTCGTCTTTCCTCAGCCGATGTCTATAAAACGCATTACTGATAAAAATTTAGAAATTCCTAATAAAATTTTATATCCATAATTGCCAAAGTTTTTTCGGGGAAAGTAAAAAATAAACCTGCCTCATGCATTAGCTCGATTACTTTGGAGCGTAAGAAAAAAAAAAACTGACGATAATTGCGTCACGTTCCATTCCCACGTGATGTATTAGTTTCCCCGTTCGAGACATATGGCGGTCATCCCGTGATTTTACAGCCCCCGCACTCGGACGAGCGTTACGTGGAAGCGTAAACTACCGGCAGCACTCGGACTGGCTTTAATCTCATCGCGTTTGCGGGCTACGGGCATTAGGCCAGCTCGTGTAATGCCTGGGAGTGTAAAACTAGCATTGTGTCTACCGGTCATTGTCGATCGTCACGTTACAAACGTGCAATTTGTTGCACAATGCTTGTCCGCGGGGGCGACGACTGTCGTCGATATACATAGTTATCGCAGGAAGCCCCGAGCGACCGCGCGCGCGCCCTGTCCATTGTCGAGCTAACGACTCGGACCCACGGTATAATACACACACACCGGCTCGATGGCTCTCTTTCTCTCTATCCGCCTCTTTACGAGCCAATTTTCTCCTGAAATATTTATATCGGTCGGAGCTCATTCCTTTTCTCTCGTTCTCCCTGACCGCCGTACGTGCCGACCGGCTGATTTTCGTCATCAATCATCCCCTCATTACCGTCCAACTATGCGTGAGTCGTCGCGTCAGCGAGAAACGACAAATCGTCACTTATCGTTATTGAATTTAAAAAAAATAAAAATAAATACTTCGAGTTAAAACAATTCCTCGAGACTTTACCGATTCAAGTTGGAGTGGAAATCCAACTGTGGTCAAGGTCAGGTGGATTCCCAATAAAATTTGGCGTTTGCCGCAAATATGGAAAATGCAATCGGTCAAAAAATATGGAAAATGTGATCGGATAGCTCTGCCGTTTCTTCATCACCGTGGACGATGATGAAGAGATCACCGTCCACAACGACAACCGACAAATGGTCGCTTATAGTCTTATGGTTATGGAATCTAGCCAGTCATTGAATTAAAAAAAAAATCTTTTGTTTCTCGGACTCCTAGCTTCAGTAGGATTCCTCACGACTTTACCCACCCAAGCTGGAGTGGAGATTCGAGCGTGGTCAAGCTCAGGTGGATTCCCAGAAAAATCTGCGGTTCATTCGTGGGAACCGGAGTTACGCAACGAATCCCTTGGGACAAACGGAATTCCCCGGTACAATGGTAGTAAAGCGATAATCGTTCGAGCATCCTTGCCGATAACAGGTGCCAGGATGCTCGGGATTAGGTGCGAACACTGCCGATTCGTCGCGAACGATTTTCGCCGTTTTCACGCTCCGTTCGGGCGGTCAAGCTTCCTTCGGCCGACGGTGAACCTTGCGTCATTTACAGGATCGTCCGGACGCTCGGGAAGCTGTAAATCGGTAGCTGAAGAGCTACCGTGGCCGAGTATCGGGCGCATTGGAAAGCTCGCCGTGAAATCGGAGCGGTTCGACGAAGGCTCTGCGATGCTTCACCGAGTCTTGACGAGCGTCTTCCCCTCGCATCGATTCATCCCCCGAAACCGGTACGAATTTTGTGATCTCTCTTCTTCGCCTTTCACCTCACCGATCCGCGAAATCTCCGCGGTAAATCGGCGCTCAATGAGAGACGATAATTGAAGAAGAAGAAGCGAGGAACCTGCGATGGGTCGCAACGCTACCGGTTAATGGTTTGGCCGGTAATGCATAAAGAACGGGGAAACCTTTCGGAACTCTCGGTGAAATCGGGATTAGGACCTTCCGCCGAAACTCGGTCTCGCTTAACGGGATTCCAGCCTCGTCGGCGGAAAGAACGATTTTATGGGAAAAAATCATTTCCCACCAAAAAAATCGATCCGTTACTTTTTTTACCTTCTTTCTTCATTAAAATAATTTATTTCACAGACGGCACAGGGTACTTTGAGGACATGTGATTTTTTAAAAATTTCTCCCTCGTCTCAATTAGGATGACGACGAGTTGTCATTTGACGGATGTTTTATGACCTTCGGTATCGGCTCCTCGGCGAGGTTTCGCCGTTTCGGATTCCAATTCGGTGGTCTCGGTACCTTGGGCCTTGGTGGAGGAGGATCGGTCGGACGACGAGTCGACAGCCTCGTGCGTTTTTGGGGTTGCCTGCTCTTCGGCGAACCCTGAGCGGTTCCCGACGCTCTCGGCTTCCTCCGACTCTTTTTCTTCCTCTTGCCGTTGGTGCTCTTGGCGCTCGTCGCATTGCCGTGCGCGTTCGGTTTCTTCGGGGCCCAGGCCTCGATCACTGCCGACGAGCCGGGATCGAATCTGCGCAAATTTTTCGCAGCAATGACTTTGCCATTAACTCGCCAATTTAGTCGACTCCATTTCTTTTTTTTTTTTCGGCGCACCTGTACTTGTTATTTTTTCTGGAAATTATCCCAAAATCGATTCCTCGTCTGAGAGCAACGGCGACCTGTTTCCGCAGCCCCTTTCCAGCGGTGATCTCGTAAGTCTGACTGACCCGATCGATGATCTCCTTGGGCGTGAATCCATCGTCCCTGCGCTCGGACTTCA
This sequence comes from Stenichneumon culpator, assembly GCA_964017025.1. NCBI lineage: Eukaryota > Metazoa > Arthropoda > Insecta > Hymenoptera > Ichneumonidae > Stenichneumon > Stenichneumon culpator. Next base: position 17,768,360 of record OZ024776.1, read on the forward strand.
GCAATTCGTAGACCAAGCTCGATCGTCGCACCATTATTGTTCGTCTCACTTTGCCTCAACAGACGCGGTACATTTTCTACTTTGACTTAAAATAACCGGAAGTAGCGATAATCGCTATGGATTGCATGAAAAAAATCTCATAAAAAAATACCGCAGACGCTAAAACTGTCTGTGTAACAAAACGAAAATGGCCGACGATCGAACGATTGGCGAGAAGTTGGCTACGATCATTTTGGGAGGAAAACGAGATAAGTTTCATGGCTGCTCCATCGCGCTCGTTTCGCTCGAAGCATCGTCGGATTCTTCAACTTTTCGAAATTTAATGTCCAAAATTGCAAACTGATTTTGCTCCATTTTCGATATTGTTTATTTTTTATTGTTTTTTTAAGCTTTTATTTAAGCGATGGTTTTTAGCGAGGATCCATTTTTTACACGTCATTTTGTTATATTTTATACTGCTGGTTTTATGAGTTCCAATTAAGGAGTTTTAATTTTAGCTGTCTTCGTAGTTGGAGTATTTTTGAGCAATCACCTACGATGTGTTGGACATTTAGTCGAGTTGAGGATGTTTCGCATTCCGGAGAGGGTTCTTTCGAGAACACGTGGATTTTCGATATTGCTCCATCTCCAAAATAGACATGGAACACGCGTATACTGTCTGAACGTGCAGGGTAGTTATTTTTCAAAGCATCATAGTAATTTTTCAAAGCTTTGTAGTTATTTTTCAAAGCTTTAACGTCACATCGTCAGCTCCAAAATGGACATGGAACAAAATTTCCGTAACGTTCGATAACGGTACTCAAATGTTTTGCCCCTACCAAGTGGCGAAGCTTGTATACAGAGTATCCGGGCTTATACCAAACTACACTGTTACGTGCAGATCGTATACGTGTTCGTTTCTGATTCCTCGTGTATGTGTGTGTAAATCGGCATATCGGCAATTCCCACAGCGCCGGTGCTTTCCGGTACACGGCGGAGCGCGCAGTACAGTTATGTGCAGTATAACCGGGGCTTTCTGTTCCGGCGATGCCGTAGAGAGAACCAGCAGAGCGGGTTCCTCGATGTTTGCCAAGAGGGATGCTGCGAATGCTGGAGGGTTTAGAAGCTGCAGCGGCGGGAGCCCTCTTGGGCCGATGCCCCGATCTAGTCGCGCAATTCTCCCTCGCGCTGCGCCCCGCGAGCGTCGTCGAAGCTATCGGCAAGGGCGGGGTGGACGCTGTAGGTGGTTAACGCCGCGAAGTTGCTCGATGCCGGCTTTGAGGGTGCGCTCCGGATAACCGGGACTCGGGAGGAACCGGTCGGACTTCACCCGCGGAACTGGCAAAACCGAACGAGAGAAAGCCCGATAAAAGGGAGAGATAGCTGTAGTGCGGTGAGAATCCGGCTGGATGGCCGGCTCGGAACGGCGTCTCTGATTTCCGTCGGAAGTTCCACGCTCGCCCCGTCGCTTGCAGTTCCCTACCGCCCTGTATACACACCACCGACCGCATCTCCAGCGGTCCGAACAGACGCCGACTGGCAGAGGCGGAGAGCGAGCCTTTAATCATTTGATTGCCGCCGCTTTGATTCCTCGAGTTTCGCCGTCGACGTCAATCTGTTTATCGTTTATATCCGCACCGGATCACGATCCGAACGACTGACTTCCGGCAAATCTGCGACCGAGAAGGCTGATTCCATTTCCCAAGGTGAAATAGACTTGTAGGGCGGAAGTGGGCGATAATGGACCATTTCGTACCATTTTTTTTTCGCCGGCTCTGAAACAAACGAAACAATTTAATTACAAACGGGCACTCAATTTGAGATCAAAATAATAATAGTTTATTGAATTTCACCGACGGAAAGACATTGAGCATAAAAAAAAAAAAAAAAATTACATGCTCGAATTTTATCATCGACGTCAATCTGTTTATCGCTTATATCAGTACCGGATTTCTGCTTCCGCAAATCCCGATTCCATTCGCACGGTCAACCAGACTAGTAGGGCAAAGCTTGACACAAATGGACCATTTTATACCATTTTTTCGCCGACTCCAAAACAAACGAAAAAAATTTCATTACAAATGGGCACTCAATTCGAGATCAAAACAATCCCCGTTTATTCGATTTTGCCGGCAGAAAGACATCGGCAACACGAGAAGAAGGAAAAAAAGAAGATTACGCGACATAAAACCAACGAGAGTGGCTCTTATCTCCCCGTCTGGAATTCTTCTTCCTCCGGTATATAATCTCAGACCCGGCGTCGCTCGCTGGGGGATGACAAAAAGGAACTAACAGTCCGGATGGTTATGTACCGCACAAGAATCCAGATTTTCCGGGCTCTCGCGCTACAAACATCACCCTCTCGATCTCTTCCGACTATTATTCTCACTATATATTATTTTCCTTTTTTTCCTCCCTCCATCGTTCAGCTTTTTTCCAATTGAGTCGAGCGCCCCACACAGCGCAGCGATCCTCGAGGTCGGCGCAAGTGGATTATTGAGGGCGCAAAACAATGGACCCCGCTTTGTTACGATCGAGCCGGTACCTTCATCGCCTGTAATATGTTCCATATATACATACACACAATATATGTCTGTACACATATATATATATTTATACATATTCATATACATACCTCCGATACGTACAACACACAAGCGAGCCACGAGCATTGAATCGCTTGTACCGGCGACGACGTGGAGGAGCGAAGAGGAGATTTCTCTGGCGCTGTCCGTTCGTCAGTTTTGTGTATGAAGTGCCACGCCAACCACGGAATAGACCAGTACAGACAACAGAAGCCGCAGGTCTCCGTCGGGGTTTAAGGAGCAGTGAAACACGTTAAGCTCCGCCTCACCCTAAACGGGTAGAGTTCTCTTTTAAGTAGAGGCTCCTCGAACGCCGCGGTACGACGAGTCAAGCACCCTGGCGCGGAGAGTTCTGCATCTGGCTCGGATTCGTATGATCGGTGTTTATGAAAAATCATACGAAACGACCGGTGTGCTCTGTCGAGAACCCCGCTGGGCTTCCCCCACGCACTGTCTGCTCGAGGCAGCACGATGGAGGATCTCCAAAAGTCCACCAGCCGTTGAAAGATTGGCCACTCGGGGATTACCGATCGTGGTGAATTGACGGGTCAGCTCTTTCATCAAATTTCTGTTTGTAGTGGTTTTCATCCCGGAGTTCTTGCATCTCAATTGGCGTTGGTTCGTCGTTCCTGGCTGTGAAATGCAATTTCGATTAACTAAATTTATCAATAACTTATTAAAAATAATGATAGGCAATAATAGCCACCCTCGGATAATTTTAGTCACACATTGAACAATAAAAAATTTGCAACGATAATAAATCATTCACCCATAAATGCAAAGGGTTCATCTAAATTCATTGTTTCAATGAAACTGGGTAGCGGGATGTAAACCCAGAAAAATAATTTGGTTGATGAGCGCCCGGCAAATAAATATTTTTTTTATTGAACTAAATATTTATTTGAGGGCCATCCATCAAACAAATTATTTTTCTAGGTGTACAATTCGGTGTATAGATCGATGTATAGATCGATGCATAGATCGAAAAATCCGCCACACGTTAAGAGATTGACCACTCAGGGATTACCGATCATGGTGAATCGACGGATCAACAAACGAATCAAATTTAAATTTTTTAATTAAAAATTAATTCTTTCAGCGAACTCCGCATAGCTCGCTAGACGACTCGCTTCTGATCCATACGAGGTCTTTATTTGATTCGCCTGAGAGATCATACGAAACATCTCGTACGACGAATTGCCGGTACTGCCGGAGAAAAAATAAAAATCAGTGATCCGAGGCTCTTCCGGCGAAGTTGCCGCTGGGATTGGTGGAAGCGATCGGGAAAGTCGAGGGGGGTTTTTATATACAGGGAGAGAGGCAGCCATTCGCGAAAAGATCTGAAACTTTCGCTCTTCCCGTGGACGAGTGTATCCTCGACGGAAGAGGGACGGAGCAAGAACGCTGGGACTCTTAGCCCGAGGGACTTAAGCGGAGCAACGACGGTGGAGAAGCGAAAGCCAGGGGGAGAATCTCTCGAAACGTTCTTATTGGTCTCCGGGCGTATTAGATGTACGAATTGTTCGGCAACCCGACAGTTCACCCCCCTGGGACAGGGGCGAATGGGAGGGAATATTATACGCGAGGGTTCGACGAATTCGCGATGGGAGAAAATTCGTGGAGGACAATTAATTCTTAAACTCTTGAGAGCCAAAAGCTTCCCACCCGTTCCTGCCTCGAGTCCGAAGTTTGTTGGCCCAAACATCAATAACGACGGGTCTTCCGCGATAGCGAACATTTTTTTCCCGCAACCTGTAAAGGTCATTTCGACCCGCGATACGCCGAGAGGACCTTCTGTACATAGTATTTCTACGTCGCCGCTGTTGATAGTGGGACGGTATTACTCCGGCCTGAGCTGATGTAAGCGCGATTTCACACAAGAGCAGAATGCACTATGTCGAGCTGTACAGCGGCTATGCAGGAGCCAGGTTGAATTTGGACATTGGGGGCGGGAGGTGGGAGGGAGCTGTTATCCAGTGGGCAAACAAGCCTGTGGGCTATGGGCTTCGATCTGGTACCCGCTGCGGCCGACGTCGCTGCCGGCGTCGACTATCCGCTCAAACCCCCTGGGATTCAAAGCGGTGCTCACCGCCATGCGAGCAGGTAAGACCCTAGTTTCTCCTTCCGTGCTCTCTCGGTACGGAAAGTTCTAAATCTAAAAATTATAACACCGGTTCTTCGAGCTTGAACGAACTGGCTTGAAACTCTGCCAGAGTTCCCGAGTTGACTCCGAAGTTTCGCGAGCCTGGTGAAGTCCTAAGTTCTGGCAGCCGATCCGGAGGAAGGTCGAAGCTTCCGACGAGGCTCGAGACAGTCTGTTACGAGGCGTCCCACTGTAGTCCGCAGCCCGAAGTTAATCCGTTCGCCGGTAGATTATCCGAAGATGAAAAATGTCCGCCGCGAAGACTCCGCAGCGTCGGCCCTGAGACAATTTCCAAAGTAAAGTTCCGATGGCGCGAGTTGGCGCTTCTGATGTTTGAGGAACGTAGTCCCGACGGGGGTTTTTTTCAGAGGTAAAAGAGGGAACTCCTCTGAGCTCCGCGGATGGAGGGATGTGGCAGGAGGGGAGTGGGGCAAAACGGACCGTTTTTACAAATTTTTGGCGGAGTGTAAAAAAAGTATTGGCTGGAATGGAGGACAGGGGTTCGTTTTGCCCCGTTCTAGCCTTGTGCGTGCGCCACGTCGGCTGTCGCGGCTGCTATATCGTGACTTTTTTCCTCCCTCGCCCTGGGATCCGATATAATCGCGCAATAAAATTCACTTACGCGGTACACTTTTTTGGTCTCTTGCTGAATTATTTTGTCGGCTTGCAGGTCCGTGTGCGTTTTTTTACTCGCTTGCTCCATCGGTAACTACCCTTACGCGGGGCCGCGTTCGGCTCTCTCCCTAGAGATCTAAAATTTACCCTCGCGAGCTTGAACATTTTTCGGTAACTTGTCGACCATTGTCATCACGGATCCGACGTCGTCTGAATGTGAGTCACGCCACGAACTGTTCCGTTTCTGAAAAAAGGAAGAAAACAAATCTATATTACCAAGGATCGTAAAGATGTGATCTATCGTTTCAACTAAACACAGGACAAATCTCCTCAATTTTCATCGGACAGATTTCGGTATCTCAAATTTGATTAATTGCCCCATTGAGTTTTTGTCCCGCTGTCGCAAAGTCGGGTTTCTCCTGTAGCGATTAATCAGTGAAAGTTCGTGTATGAGCACGGTATCGCCCGTGCATATAGAAGGCAAAATACACCGCGTATAGATACCGGGATACAGTTAGTGCATTAACTGTGTGCGACGTATGTAAGCGTGGAATTCTGGGAAGTCTGACGGGGGTTTCCATTAAATCATACGGGGGAATGTGGGGATGAGGCGAGTGTTCCGGAGCTCTCTCGCACCGTTGCGGCGGGACGCTCGCGTATGTTGGGCAATGAATACGACTACGTGTTTGCATAGGTTTCCTGCTGGAGGTGCAATGGACCCGGGAGCACGGGCGGGAGGAAGGGATGACTAGGAGGGTTCGGGGAGGGTTTTGACGGGGTTGGATTCGTAACGTTGAAGGCGCGCACCGATGGATAAACCGGCGAGCGAGAGTGGGCCTCGAGATGGATGGATGGAGAGCTGAAGAGCGAAAGGCGTGCAAAGGTATGGAAAGAATGAATGAATGAGAGAAAGACAGACAGCGAACGATTGGTAGAAGGGGGGGAATATGAGAGACACGGGAATGAGAGAACGGTACGGGGGGGAAAAATAAGAGAAGGGAAAGGCGGGCTTGTGTACACTCAGCTGTCCCGGCCTGTTTTTGCCTGGGCGCGAGCGTCCCAAAATGCACTTTCGATTCATACGCGTTCTTCTTCCTCGACATTCACTCCGGACGCTTCTGTTCGGCTATCTGCTCGGCGCGAAGGGGAGAGAGGCCACGTCGTTCATTACCCGCACCGTATGTGTGACAACGTCAAACATATTCGAGGCCCATTTTTATTATTGGGAAACACGGTTGCGCGAATCGAACGCTTTTCGGGAAGGGAAGTGTGCGTTATGATGAGGCACGGTGTTGGCTCTTGGACGTTCGCATGGATACCTCATGGACGAGTCGAGCAGATAGTCGGAGGACTTGCCCAGATTCACAGAGCCGTTCGGAAACTTACACCGAAGCTTTCAGAAACTCTCAGAAATTTACACAGAAACTGACACGGAAACTTTCGGACTGACTCCCAAACTGACACGGAAACTTTCGGAGACTTACACAGAAACTTTCAGACACTTTCTGAGACTGAGAGACTTAAACAGAAACTTTCAGAGACCCAACACGAGCACTTGAGCCAAAAAAAGCTGCTAGTATAATATACATACATATAAATGGATGGGAGAGATTCGAGACCCTGTCGAAACATTGAAAATTGTCGAGTATCGTTTCGCGAATAAATCCGCAACACCGGGATAAAATCGTTCATACGTCTGTTCACAGAGCGACGGCAGTGTTAAGAGGCACGGTATATGAGGGATTTCGAGAGAGAGAGAGAGAGGGGGAGAGAGAGAGAGAGAGAGAGAGAGAGAGAGAGAGAGAGAGGATTCGGTTTCCCGTGGGACACGAGGAAGAACATCGGCACGCCGACTCGAATCGTCGAGAGGAGAGGAAAGTCGATGTATATTGTACTCTCGTCCTCCTTCTCACTTGCCGGGAATAGTTGGGAGAATGCGAGCTTTTGCGGGGAAGAAGGGAAAGAGAGAGCCGACCCTGGAACGAGGAACCGAGGTATGAGGCTGAGAAGAAGAAGAAGACGAAGACGAAGAAGAAGAAGAAGAAGTGAAGTAGCGAGGTTACGCTTCGTCGAGCAGACTCTCGCGATATTGCCTCGAGTACGCCCTCGGGATACGCCAAGCAATTCCCGAGGCAAAATAAAAAAAGCTTCGCGAGTTCACAGGGAGAAGAGAAAAGCAAAGGGATGTGTTTATATATATATATATATTGTATATTGTATATATATACACACTATATATCCGGGGCAGTGAAAAACATTTTGGAAAATGTACGTGATCCGTGCCCTAGCCCAATATCCATACGCTCTTTGGATCGTTCTCAATATCATAACAGGATGCAGCGTACAGTTTGCACTGTAAATAAAGTAAACTTTTCTAGTTATTTCTTTTTTAGCGAAAATTGCAAGAAAACGAGGGGTATGATATCCTGCGAAAAACAACAGTCCGACTGAGTCAACAATCCTTCCGGAGGGTAAAAATCAATTTTTATATCGTCCACGAAAAAAAGATGATAAAAAAATCGGGTAAGCTCGAGCAAAACTGATCGATAGGTTAAGACTTCTGAAGGGGTTGATCGCGCTGGGGGTAGTTTCTCGTCGACAATGGAACGAGCGGAGTTTATGTACGATGTACCAACTTGCATTGGTATGTTTTGTGGAGCAGCACATATATCATATGGATACGTCGATATATATATATATATATATATATACTATATGTATTATATTAACGGGATGGTTCGGTCGACTTTCGGTACGCGAGGGCAGAGCAGCACAGCAGCGTGTAGTCCCCTGGGGACGGGTAGAGCGTTATACAGCAAGCAGACGCTCGGAATCGAAATCCAGGATGGTGGTTGGCTGGTACAAACCCCGCCTCTATCGCAAAACCGCTCGTATACTACTTGGTACATACCGAGATTCACGCGAAATTTCTCCCGTTTGAATATATATATATATGTATATATATGTATATATACATATGTATACATATTATATATATTCGATGTATGCCAAACCTCGAAGCTGCTTTGAATCTCACTCGCTCAGCTGAGGGTTGATATGCCTTTACCTACTTAAGGTGCGAAACGAAAGGCAGTCTTGATCTCGGTCGAGAGACACGGTGACGAATTTTGAAACTGGTGTTTCAACGGGGTTTGGGGGGGTTTCGAGAGTCCCTCAACGGTACCGATAATACATTCGTAATCCAATAATCACACTGGGATCACCGTCGTTCCAAGTCATAAGACCGTGTACATTTTCACGCTCTCGAGTATAACGTGTTGCCCATGCCCTCTACAAACTTGGTACATTTATCTTGTAACTCACACGTTCCGAGTCATAAATCTACGTACTTGGTATACGACATGCTTGGTATACTTATTTTGTACCTGCATATATTCATACAAGTACAACATTTTGGCATACATAGAACATATATGTTCTACGTATGCCAAAACTCGACGCTGCCGTGAATCTCACTCGTTTACCTAAGGGTTGATGTGCCCTTGAAGGCGTAATCCAATAATCGCATCGGGATCAACATCGTTCCGAGTCATAACTCTAAGTTCGTGTAAATTTTCACGCTCTCGATTACAACGTGTTGCGCATGCGCTCCCCATACTTGCTACACTTATTTCGTACTTCGCACGCTCGAAGAACCCTCTCGGTGGACCAATTGCAAATGTAATATAAAAAATCTAAAGGGCCACTCCAAGAGTGGTGATAAAACATGTTTGCCTTTGGTATAATCTACCCTGTGTAGATGCTCGTTTTTTATTTTCAAAAAATGTGTAAAAATCATATTTCTCAGAGATTATAAAAAAAAAAAAACAAAAAGATATTACTGAAACTGTGTTCATTTTTTTCTTTTACGGTCATCAGTGATTTTTAAATTGCGGTCGAATAGCTCAACTTTATTTACGATGCTTTAAAATAAGAATTAAATATTGTTCGTATTGATGCGAATAAAAAAAAAGTCTTTCGGAGGTTTATTAAGAAGCACAAAGGGTGAAGAGTCGGAGCCGATTGGCCGGCAGTTCGCGGTTCCGCGGATTTGTGTTGGGTTCGTGTGTTTCGATGGGAATCGAGTCTCTCTCTGGTGTCGCGTGAGCGAGGGTAGTTGGCTCGTGAAACGAGATTGCACCGATGTATGTGTATGTGTGTACGAGTATATACGACGTCACGCCGCACCCGCGCGACAAATTCACCGAGGTATTAGGTGAGTCCCAATTGCATACGAAGCCGAGGGAGGGAGAGAGAGTCCCGTATACCCGTTTGCCAGGTTTATCTGTGTCGACATTGTGCGTGTTGACTACGAGTATATTTGCCTAGCAATGGTGAGTAGCGATCGTGCGCGGGGTTGAGAGAAACTGGCACTGCTCGCTGCCGCCGTCGCCGACCACCGTCGCTGTGAAATATATTGCACACACCGCGTCGCTTCCCTATATCTACCGCGCTACTATCCGGCGGCATCGGCACGGCAATATACTTCCACCGGTATAATAATGGCCGTTCGTATAGTGAAATAAATAGAAAACGCGATAAGAGAGTTGTGGACGATTCGATGGACATTTAAAAAAAAATTATTGTATATGTAAATGCAATCAACACTCATTCGATATTATTGGATTTTGAAACCGATAGATAATGAACCGGGGATCTAAATAAAATAAAAATTATTTTTCGAATAAATTAACGCTATGGGAATTCAATATATGCAAAAAAAAATTAATTTTTATATATATAAAATGCAATCAACTCTCATGCAGTATTATTTGAATTCGAAACCGATAAATAATGAACCAGAGAGCGAAATAAAGCAAAATACAATTGTAAAATAAATTAATCTCTCGGAAACTAAGTGTATGCCAAAAATATATACATATGTATATTCTATCTATATCAACTTTGAAATTTGTGTATGATTAAAAAAATTATCTTCGTCGTTATACCAACTTCTCCAAAAATGTCTCAACCCCATTTTACATTTTATCCGGAATATCATTGCGTCCGGTTTGTTTGAAGAATGTTCAACCCCTCTGAATCGAGAGGTACGCACGAGCAAAACTCGAAGCGAGGAGTCTCACGTGTAAAGTAATGTCTCGCCATCGTCCGGGCTGCGCGCACCGTCTAGCCTGGATCTAATTATCAGTTCGAAAACTTTCGAGATTAATAAATCTCCGCGTGAGAGGAGCGGGTTCGTTATAGTTTCTCTCCCTCGCTCGCGGCATCGTCTATCGGTCCGGCCACTCCGCAGGGACGCGGCGTACAAACTCCTCGCTGAGCCATCCTTGTTACATTACTCTCGGTGGAAGTAAAATTTAACCTTCCCCGGACTCGGCGATGGTTACAGAGGGATGGACGGAGGAAGAAGGCACGAGAGAGCGAAGCTCGAAGACCGGGAAAGCGTCTCGCTGCTCTCCCGGAGGGTTGAAAACGAACGATAAATCTCTCTCCATCTCGGGAAGACGGGAGGAGCTCGGGGCGGAGAGTCGGGTCGAAGAGAGCGAGGACGGCTGTGTCGAGAAACGAGGAAAACCTGGAGGGCGGCAAGGAGCGCCGGGACTCGTTCGAATTTCGAATTTACCAGTCTAATGCGACTGAAACTCTACCTTCAACAATCCCATCCTCCAGCGTCTTCGTTCTCCCATCCACCGCGTCTCTCTGTACAAGGGGATGAAAAGTTTACGTCGCAGTTGAGCACCGGGACGTACTTTCGTGTCTCGGCGTTCCTCCTCGCCGTCATCCTCCGTCATCCAGCTTCCAGTTCTTGATGCATACTTCCAGTCGGACGGAGAGTCTCCTTTTTTCACCGCTCCATTATTGTTTGTTTTTTTATTTATCTGGATTGTCCACCGTTTCTCAAAGCTACTTGTAGCGGGTCGACTCGGTCGATGCGTAATTACTAGTTCTCCCTTTTTTTTTGTCTATTTCTGTTTTTTGTCCTTATGCACCGGGCCAGACTTCACATTTTTTCGACCGTGTGTCGCATTCGCCTTAGTCTTGCAACTAAGGAGACGCCCATTAATGACGTGACGCATTTTGTACGACTTTTTGACCCCTCATGATTTTCCATGAGTTGATGCCGCCTAACGGCATAGAGAAACTGACGAAAATCTATGCCAATACAGTCTGTCTCAGATTCGCTTCACGGCCCCGGAGTTACGTCGAGTTTCGCCGAGAATGTGAACATGGACTACGGCTATATACTTGTGGCACACACGGACAAGTACGCGTGTGCCTCAAGTATATGTCTCGAACTATGTCCCGCCTATATTTTTATTTCTCAACGAAACGGTGGCGCCGGCAATCGAACCCTCGACTTGCCGGTGCTCCGCTTTAGAGGCGAACATGTTAACCACTAGATCAACGCACCGGTTCATCTCTCCATTATATCCTCGCAATCCGTTTTGGCCGACTGAAGCTTCGGCCGATTGAAGTTTTGACCGATTGAAGTTTTGGCCGGTTGAAGATTCACCCGATTGAAGAATCGCCAAAATAATGTCGTTCCGATTCGGGATCGTGAGACAAATTCACGCACACGTTCGGGTACGCGCGTAGAACACAATTGTTTTCTTTCCATTTACCTCCGTCCGTGATTCGTCGCGTGCCGATTGTTTGGACTTCGATTTCGCCCCACCCGAGCTGGTTCCAAAGCGTTCCGAAGAGTGAGAATATATTTCCGAGCGGAGTGTCGAATCCGACGCCATGAGAATCCGTGGAAATTCGTTTTTCGTACAAGCCCGAGGAAGCTGTAGGCGTCTCGAGGGTCGATGGTGTTTGGTAAGTTGGAACTGTTCGTAATTTCGGCTGGCGCACGTAAATGGGGTCCCATTTTCAATACTGCACGCAGTATGCCTTCGCAATGTAGCAGCAGCAATGACGTCGAGAGTCCTCGAGGGGCCACGTGGGACTCGCACGCTTCGGTTCGGCTCCTGCTCGTGAGGGACGTTCTTCACGAACTAGCCTGTGTCAACGGACGGACGACCGTGGTCGGCGAGCTCGAGGCCCTGCCTGTTGTGTTACAAGCGGCGACACCGAAGAGTCCTAGAAGTGATTCGTTGTCGCGGCAAGCTGAGGTTTTACATCAAACCTCGAGAGTCTCCTCGCCCGCCTGATGGTTTGACACCGCAATGGAAAAATATTCGATGAGTGCTGGACTCGCACCGTCGGGGAAAAAAAAGAAGTAGAAGCCGGAGCGATAATTGCCGACGGTCCATCATAATTTTCTATTGTCGTCAATCTGAAACCAGAGAATAAAGATGCTTGATTAGCCAATCAATTCTTGAACACAAAAATTGATTAAAAAAATGTATATAGGCCAATAATTGCTAGTTAAAATATTCTATCGAGTAACTACCGAACTTCACACTAAATGCAGAAAGAATTTTTCCGACTGGCTCCAAAAGTGCATCGAATAATAATAATGACAATAATGGTCCCGATGAAAAGGGTTTCCTTTCCAAATATTTGGCATCGATGAATGAATCGATGAGAACAGCTTCACTCCCCGAGAGGCGCTCTATTCACATTTCGTCAAAGCCATCCCCCCCCCCCACCCCCCGTCCTGAATGGAGTAATATACTTCGGGAATGACAGCGATTCGGCAGAGAATTATTTCGACATTCGGCACGAGCCGCAAAACGTACGAGAACTCTGCTCTTCGATATGTAAGTCCCGTCCCGTTGATCCTCCTCATCCAACATCCAGTATACACCTACTTATTCAAATCCGTAAGCAAATTCAGTGCGAACCGAGCAATATGTAGCGTTTAGCGGAGCATTATATTATCGGTCGGGCCCTTAAAGGGGGCGCTCCGAGACGCCCCCCCATGTAACGGTACCGCGACCGAGGGTGAGCTCATGCCAGTCGGGGGTGGTCACCGTGCGGCGTGTATACCCGCGATAACAATACGCACGACCCCGTCGCTGGTGCTCATGCTATATATATATATATGCACATATATATATGTATATATTTATTGAATGCCAAAAAACAAAAGGTCGTATCCGGGACCATTTAACGTGTAAATCGATATGAGACACGCCCTTTTGCTTCTCAACAGTTCCTAGATATATTTATATATATTGTGAATGCTAAAAAATAAAAGGTCGTATCCGGGACCATTTAACGTGTAAATCAATATGAGATGCGCCCCTTTGCCCCTCCGCAGTCTTTATATATATAGGCTGAACTCGGTGACTACGACTGGCAGGAGACCCCCGTTAGGCTGGTCCTCTATTTAACGCGTCCAGGGTGCTCTCTCGCAGTTCCAACCCCAGATCGTAGTCCGCGAACTCAGCCGGACTGAACGGAATAAAAGGTGGGGGGGGTTACGCTTTCGCTGCCGGAGGGTACTAAGCCGCCCTGTCGCTCAGGCTTACCCCTGTGATTTGCTCATATTATATTCGCGGCGTTCCGGATTCGGTACAGAGTTCTATATATAGATATATATGTATATATAGTGGTCGGGCATCGAGGCCTGGCGCCTGGGGGCGAAGACGCGCATACAGATATCACGAGCTTACCCCGAATCTCGGATCCGGCCAATCTGGACGATTGTTTTGAAACACGCTCGATCTGACAAAACGGGGGCCCCCCTCCGTGGGTCACGGGGGTTAAGTCATAGCGATAAATTTATAGATGGGGCTTTTATTGGCTGATTTGGTACCGCACAAAGCACAAATTGTTTTCCGTTCCGGACCTCGTTCTAAGACGAGGCGAAGCGTTTTTAGAGTCGGACCGGAAATTTTATTATTTTATTCTTTGAGAATTAAAAAAAAAAAAACTTATTATTGTTATTTTTAAATAAGTGATCTAATTTGAAGCCATTAGTCTTGTCGTATTCCTCAGGGCTTAATTACTCCACACGCGGAATTTACTTTGCGATTTCTATCATGAGTCACAGTACCGGCAGTCTCATAGGTCCTCGAATCGGCATCAACTCTTACCACAGTACGGTCCAAGAATCATAATTACGTAGCTGCGGAATTTCGGTAAATGTTTTCGCTTTTAATAAACGTTTATTTTTAACGCTCAGAAGAATTTATATTTTTTCTATATACTAAAAAAGATTTTTCTTCTCAAGTCGACTCTCGTTTAGATGAATATCCCAAGTCATGCATCAGGATTTCAGTTCTCATATTTAATTTACGAAGCCCACGGAGTTCTTCATACGCGAGTGGAGAGAGATAATGAGAAAAAAAAATTTCACGATTCTCGAGAAAACTAGCGAGCTACCGAGGTGAGATTTTTATTTTTTTATTTTTTTTTTCCACCTCGTACAATTTTACTCCGACAACTACGGTAGAAGTGCGCATGCGTCGAGAGTACGTGGGTCTCTCCTTGTTAGCACTTAATTAACTACCGCCGGCCCGAGCGGTGTCTCCGGAGAAGAGACGACTGCTACTGCTGGTCGCTATTGCTTCTCTCCTCCTCTCACAACTTCGGGAAATAATAAACCCAAGGGAGAAGAAAACATCGCGGTTCGGACCGGCCGTCGTGGAGGAGCTCCCAGCGCACGTGTAGTCTTACACACGCGCGAGTACAATACACCCGCCTGACTCGTACACAGAAACACTTTGTACGCCACGCTGCGTGAATTAATAACTCGCGAGCTCTCCTCTCGCTGCATCTTGAAATCTCGAGTTTCCAGGAATTTCTCGGTAATTATAATCAAGTATTAATAGACGTGCGCGCACTTTGGTAGCAAGAAAACGGGTAGATTTATTATTATTATTATTATTATGATTTAAATACGCATAAAAATGTTTTCGATAATTATAAGTCGTGTACGACAAATCATCCATGGGCACAATCCGTGTGCCACTCGGCGTGAGTCAATAACTCTCGAATTTCTCTCGGCGCTCAGTGTGATCTCGAATTGTGAATAATTCCTCGAAAATTATTATCGATCATCGACGGACGCGAGCACTTCTGCAGAGAAAGCAACGTGTAATCATTGTTTTCTTACAATCCGACTTTTTTTCATTAATCTTTGCGAATTGTCCGTGCGATTTTTTTTCTTCTTTTATGCTCATAAAAATATTTTGATAAATCATAACAAACGCACATTTGTCGCGCGATACGATTTATTTTCCCGTAAATGTGCCGTGTGTGCGTTCACAGTGGATTATTGACACGCACAATATTTAATATGAAATTCGTAAATACAATATATCTTTACTGGTTTAGTATGTTATCCGCAAACAACCGGGGTGTACGCAATAAGCACGAATGCCTGCGTATACGTAGCGTAAATAAGGCGGTAGTGTAACGCGAGTTACACATGCACAAGCGAGGAGTCGCACTCCGACGGTCCACCCGCCGGCACTCCCGGCAATGTAAATTTGTTACTATTTCTAACTCAAACACTCGAAAAAATTCTAAAGGATCATTCTCGTCGCGGGAACGTTCCGCCTCGCGTGCGTTCCGCTTCGGGCTTCGCCGGGCGATTGACGCCCGGCAAATATTTGCGGTAATTCGTAGGATTGTTCGAGCGATTGTTCGAGTCAACGAGAGACTGACCATACACTCTTTAACGCCCCCTTTCTCCCCCTCCCCCCTCGCGGACAACGTCGATAGGTTTGTCAAACTCGACTCGTCACTTTCCTTATCCAATTTTACTCGCGACTTGGAACTATTGGTATTTACGTAAACACGATGGCCACTTTGAAACGATTGATAAAACATAGAGAGTGGAGATGAGTGGAGTTACGTAAAATCGTAGAAAATATAAATCAAAATTATTATCCAGTGTATTTTGATTGGATTTTGATTGGATCTCTTTGTCGATGAACGATATAAAAAAAAATCGATCTCGCACCGGCTTGAACAGTCGAGCTCCTAACGTCGAGTTGCAGGTCCTTAGGTACGCAAGACTGCTGTGGCTCTAACTGATCGATGGAACTGTAGACTGGTAGAGTTGCATACGATCCTGAAAAATATACATAATTATTATTATCTATGTATTTGGAAAATTAAATACGACATAAATCTTAATATTTAACTACAATAACATTAATTAAATATCTGAACTTGAGCGTCTCGAAATTAACTGATGAGTACGCTGCCCTCGGCTAATGCCTGGTCCATATTCCCACAACTACGATCAGGTCCTCCAGTTATTAATGGGATTATTTGGTAGCGAGCAAATAATCTCGCCTAATTTCGACCTTACGTTACTCGCGACGAAAATTGATATATCTCGATCTTATCCTTCTCAATCCCCTCGCCATACCCAAACAGCCAGAGTCATCGGTTAGTTTGCTCGTGAGCCGTTAATATGGGAATGGGAATAATTTGATTTTAACAAACGTCCCGCGAAACGCTTTGTATTAGTTCTGCACATATAGACACGTTCATTCCACCCGGCAGAAGTTTGACGACAAAATATTTGTCGCTCAAACAGCGACGGATCCTGAGAGTCCCTTCGTCGTGCGCGCCTGTTACGTCGTCGGTGTATACGTGCTATACTATGATCGCTTACACGCAGTCACCACTCTATCCGCACGCGTGTTTGTGCCGAGTGTATTCGTTTAAGTACTACCGCTCGCTAGTATTTTCCATTCGCCACGAAATTAATGTCAGTGTGCGTCCCCATTGCACGTACCGATGAGGTTTGCGTTCCACTTCGCTGTTAAAGAAAATTGTAAATTTAATGTACAGGACTGGAAGTTTCTATGCAAAAACTGGTACATTAAATCCAATGTACAATTGTCGTGAAAAATGAATGCACTTCTAGAGTGAAATTGAAGTAAATTATTGGAATCAAAGTACTTTTATAATAAAATTAAAGTACATTATTAAAAGTCAAGTATTTCTAAAGTTTTTAATCTATTGTTCGTTAATGTTTCATCACAGATGTACATGAAATTTAATATAGCAGTTTATGCACAAAAGCTTCCAGTACAAGAACATTAAATTTTGCACGAATTTTTTAAATAGTGGTTCCTCTCAATCTATCCACGAGAAGCGTTTTCGCGATCCTCCTCGCGACTCGCCGGAAAATGATAATAAGAAAATATAAATCGGGGGGGGGAGTCGAAATATACTATTGTTACAAACTTTTTACAAACGTCTAATCTCCAAATAAGAATAGCCGTTTTGCTCCGGGTTTCATTTTAATAATGCTTGTTGAATTTGTAAATAACGATTAAAAAAAATAAATAAAAAAATCCACAGCAAACAAGCGGCAGCGAAAATGAAGCTCGCTCGTTGTTTGTTCAGCTCGAAAATTGTATTTGACCTCCGTGTCAATTTCTACATCACACAATCGGTCAGATTAACGACTCCATCAATATTGCGATAATTCAATTGATGTTTTTTAAATTTATATTTATCTTTTTTTTCTTCGTTAGTGTGAACATGATATTACGAAATTTAGCCGAGACTGATATTATTCGAGTGCATAGCCTTCTAAATTTGAAAATTCATTGCAGATTGTCCGGAAGGACGAGGACAAACCGGCGATAACTCAGCTAATGTTTTTTTTTTTCAATTTCTATATTTATACATCTTTTCTTCTTTCGTGCGAGCTTATGAAATTATGAAACTTAGTCGAGACTGATTTTTTTTTCGAGTGCAAAGAATTCGAAGCTTGAGAATTGTTTGCAGATTGTCCGGAAGGACGAGAACAAGCCAAGAGGTGTTTTTCGCGTTTCCCGTGAATTACTCGAAACCCAGCCGGGAAGAGCGCGTTTATCGTGGAGCGCACGAGGAGAACGGTGAATACGAGCGCAAAGTGTTCGAGCACAATTGCGTAAGTGGCAGGACGGCTGATACTTGGAGGATAGCTTTGTGGGGGGCACGTGTCTCTTAGAGTTGGAACAAATAAGGGGAGTACACAGCGCGCAGCTCGACGCTACCTTGGCAACGGCACGTGTTAACTAGGCTAACCAAGATAATAACTCATTACGAGCGTTTAGCGTTAACTCTGGTACGGACGACAACGTCCGACGAATGGTTTCTCCTCGATCGGCCCCGAGACGTTCTCTCCCGACGAATGGGCTTCTCGTCAATTTGCCGCACAGAAAACTACACCGTGGGGTGCAGATTTCTACGGCAAATACCGGCTCCATCGGCGAAGAAGTCCGTTCTCGTTAGCGAGTGATCCGCACTTTTCTATTCCTTCGTTGAATCGCCGTTCGATCTGCCGTCGATCCTCCATGCGAACGCACAACCTTGCGGGACCTTAGGTAACGGTGCGCAAGGCGGTACTGTCGGGGAACACTTCTGCCGCCCGTGATACTGAAACAGAATTTGAAATGAAAAATAAAATTAAAATTGATTATAAAATCATAAGAGGACGATATATCGTTCGAATGAAAAAGAAAAAAATGTTACGCAAGGTGCGCAAGGAAATATACGTAAGTGACTTAAGCTGGCAATTATTTTGTAACGCGATAAGAACAATGCCCGATCTGTAAGCGCGGTGTACGTGCGAGAACCGAGAATTTCGAGCAACTTCTTTATTAGGATAATTATAGTGCGAGGGCGGGAGCGAGGAGAGCGTCAAACATGCGTGATGTTCTTTTGCGAGACGACGCTCGACGACGTTCGACCGCGTTCACATATGGCCGCGGAAGGTCGAGTGACGTACGCTGGTTCCCCGGCTGCGCAAATATTGATCGAGGTGTCGGCGTGTCGAAAAATTCCACCGAATGGGAATAAAGTTGAGAGGCGTCGGGAGAGAGAGAGAGGAACCGCGTTGCGCACCCCGCTCGTTTTTCAACTATGCCTCAAAATTGCTTCCGTAACGCGTCGACGAATCGCTACTGTTTGCCTCACAGCAGCGATTCGACTACGAAATATTGCGCTCCGAAATTTGTCAACAAAAAATATTGATCTCTCGATCGGCCAAAAATAAAATTTTTCAAGTTAAACCCAATCGTCTATTATTCTATTAACAATATTTGTCGAAAAGGCGTTGAAGCACGGAAGTGAATCGTTTCCGAAAGCCGAGCAGGAGCGAAAGCTCTTGAGGTCTGCGGGTCGCTATCCTCGCTGAGAGTTTCGCTATTATCTATTTTCACATTTTTTTTTATGTTTTCTTAAATGAACTCTGTAAAAAAAGATTCGTAGGAAATTTAACGTACTGGTATCGGAAATTTTTACGCATAAACTGGCATATTAAAAACATTAGAAATACTTTACTTTAATATCACTATAAAAGTACTTTAAATCCAATTATTTACTTTTCAAAATTTCACTCCAAAAATCCATTAATGTTTCATCACAATCCTACATTAAATTAAAAGCACCAGTTCTTTCATAAAAACTTCCACTCCGATGTATTAAATTTCCATTTTTTTTAACAGTGACAATTTACAATGTTTTAATTCCAATGACAATATTTATCGGAGCAGAGTCGAAGCACCGATGAAAACGGTTCCGGAAAGCTGAGCCCGTAGCCAAAGGTCTCGAGGTCTGCGGATCGCAATCCTCGCTGGGGGTTTCGCTATTACCCTTGTTTTTTTCTTTTTTTATCGACGCTCAAGTGGCAACGGGTTTGCTGCGAGGGAGGGGACGTTTGCGGCCGTTTACACGGCACCCAGCTGTGCCCCGTCTCGAGCCCCCGAGCTCGGAGCGAACCCCGTGTCGAGCGGCGTCGAAGCTACCACGACCACGGGGGTGGCTCGACGCGTGCTTACCCCTCGCTGCGCGCCTGCCACCTGTTCGGCTCGAGCGATCACAAGTACCCGGCCTCGATTCACTGTACCGCTGTACCTATTCTACTCCGCACTAACGCAATAAATACAATAAGGACGATAATAATAATTATGACGACGATAAGTATGGGCGGCGTGCGGCGAGATAATTCAATTAACTAATACGCTAACCGAGCGCACGATACCTTACACCGATAAGATTTATCTAATAAGCTAGTTACGATCGCCCTCGACCCTGCACACCCCTCGGAAAACGCGACCGCTACGTGAAAAATTAATTTAAGCGATCCGGAAACAATGTCGCTTCGGCACATTTACTTTTGATTGATTTTAACATTTATCGAAACCACACGCTTCACATGCAATTGCAACAACACTCCTACGCGCGTTGATAAGACACAATTCGTTGCCATTGCAGTTTACAAATTTCGTCATACGACAAACGACCGTGTGATTTATGAATCTACCCGTGTGATACATTCCCATCGATCACTGGGTAGCTTAATAAATTACTTCCTAACTGGACGAAAATCGGAGCGCAAATGTAACACAAATTTGACACAAATCGGAGCGCAAATGTAACAAAGCTTTGGCTGCCACGAAGCGCAAGCGCAGCTGTGCCGATCGATTAATTAATTTTTCCTATTTTTGTATTCTGTAATTTTTTGTATTTTTGTATTTTGCAATATTGCTTATTCTACGCGCGTGATCGACTTCCATCGATCATCGGATACCCTAATAAATTATTTCCTAATTGAACCAAAATCGTAGCGAAGATGTAAAGCAAATTTGCATTGCAGCGTATTTGGAGTCAAAGCTTTGGCTGCGACGAAACGCAAACGCAGCTGCACCGATTCGCAGGGTCCGTTTGTAATTTTCCGTTTGCACGGTGTTTCCGCATGCAATCGTTTGATGGTCGCCACCGCAGAGAAGATTCATGCGTTGCCTCGCTATCGCTCTATTTATCGATTAATAAATGCGCATTAACGGGGCTGTAACTCGCTTCGGATTACCGGAGCGGTTCGCGCCAATAAGCTAGGATTAATTAGAATTTCCCTACGCTAAGAGCTCACGTGCTCGTTCTCGACTACGCTCTCCACTATAATATATTCTCGCTCTCTCGCGTGCGGAGTCTGAAGAAGACTTTCGAGTACGTCCATTACGTCATGTTACACGGATATCCCACGATGCTGGAGCTGCGCTGGTTACATTTAAAAGGCAATCGTCTATAGGGACGCAAATAAGGGTGAAATTAATCGCCGGGCGACCCGCACACACACACACACGCGGCTCAACACGAGGTACCCGAAAGGCGGTCCGAGGCTCGATGAAAAACACCAGCACCTTTCGATGGTGCTCTCGTCGTGTGTGCTCCACCGGAACACAAGCCGAGGACCAATTCCCCGAGGCGACGAAGGGCTCTCGAACGCTCTCCCACGTTCTCTTTCGCTACGGATTTTCCCATCGTAGAAGTTCGACTACGGATCGCTTCATTATTTTTCAAAAAAAAGGCGGTTGGTCTGTCAGCGTGCAATAAAATCGCTGGTGCGTTATCGAAACGTGACGATAAATTGGTCGACCGATTGTTTGTTCAACTATTTGCAAATCTCTCTCTCTCTATCTCTTTCTCTCTCTCGGACGCTCGTTTAATTATTTTTGGAATAAAGACGATTTGTCTGTCATCATGCAATAAATTGGTTGATCGATCGTTTGTCCAACTATTCGCAAATCTTTCTCTGTAACGCTCTCTTAATTATTTTACAATAACGGTCTCTAAATTATCGTACGATCTTAATTATCGTAAAATCTCTCGGACGTTATCGAACCGTGCCAATAAAATGGTCGATCGATTGTTTCTCCAACTATTAGCAAATCTTTATTAGCAAAAAATTAATTTGGCGAAATTTTGTAACGCTCTTTACGATTTATTGTTAAATGTGGCCGAGGCCCGAGAAAAATTTGCATTAAAAAGTCGATCGAACGGCAGAGGGGAAGAGTGAACGTGGAAGATATATGCGATTTAATAAGTTTCGACGGTGTGCCGGTGAGGACCACTCGACGGTACACCGAGGCATTCGATGATACCAATTCCCCGAGGCGTTCGGCGCACTTTGGAGCGTGCGTAACTCGCGTAATTTCCCATGCGCAGGACGTATGTCTTCCCTTTTTTACGAGGGGTGCGGGAGCGACAGCGGTGGTCCGGCTACAGGGATTAGGGGTGTGAGGACTGCGGCACGCGCACGCTCGATTCCTCCGTCTCGTGGGTTCTCCTCGGATGGCCGGTATTAACGTGCGCTCTTCGTGTACGGCGCAAGCACTGGCTGCATCACACATACATTCCCAACCAAAAGTTTTATTAGATAAAAATTGCAGAATTTCACGTTATGCCAAATATCTGAAGAAAAACAGCGGTATTAATTATGTCTAGACCTTTCATTTTGCATAATAATAATGCCGAAACGTTACTAAAACATTATCTCAAAAACTAATTGTTTAAATAAATAATCGGAAACCTATTATTTTATCATTTTAAATGAGTCCCTTGATTTTTTACAATTTACATGATTTTTTTCAGAATTTCCTTACATTTCTAATTTTTTTCTGTCGAAAATTTGTAAAATCGATGTATCGGCACGAATTTTGGATATTGTTGTGTTACGATTCCACGGTACAGACGAAAAGTTTCGAGGCGATTGCGCCGACAGTTCGGTAGTGATGGCCTTGAGATTTTCCTTCAGATTTTCGGCATATCGTGAAGTACTGAAATTTTGATCGAATGAAACTTTTGGTTGGGAATTTATGTGCGATGCATTCTTAAAGGCGCGCCCTTTGCACCCCGATAATGCCGGACGAGAGCGACGGCGCTTCGACAGTACGAAGTTCAATTTAATATTACAAACTGGAAGCGGAGTGGGAACGAAAGCGAGAATCGTCTCGCTGCTCTCGGCTCCGCACACGCGTACCTCGCGGAGGCCCCGAAATGTTTTGACAGAGCATCGGGCGCACGTGGCGCTTGGCTGTTTGTAAAACATCGACGGCTCGTCTTTGTGCCGGGAGAGCTCGCTGATGTATATTAAGCGTTCTCGCACACCCGCCACGTGCCACTGCCAATCGTTCGCCATTGTTGCGGCTCGAGGGCCGGTTAACGATAGCCCTTCACCCGTGCCTCCCACACTCCCGGACCTTTTCTGCGGAGGCTGTACGCGGGACTCTACAAGGTGCCTGCAATCGTTCCGGCTCGCTGTGATTTTCTTTTTTTTTCCAATGGCGAAGCGTCGAGAAATTTATTCTTGCTCGATGAATTTATTCGTTCACCTGAAACAAACAAATAAATATGTATCGTGTTAAGAGAAAAATCGAGAGAATATCGAAAGTCATTTGGTCACTTGAGGTACATTTGTTTTTTATGTATAGCCCCGCCTAAAACCGCTAAAAATGTTATATTTTACCCAGTTCTCTCCAATATAACTTTCCAAAGATTTACATATTACAGACTACAACAAACAATAATTCTTGCTCGAACCCGACAAACGGCAAAGGGTACGTGTAATTCTGCTAACGATCGATTCAATCTCACTTATAGTCTCGAAACCAACATCATCGACCGTCGCTCACAGTCTGCGTCGAGTTTTGCACGGCAAATGATTATCGAAACGCTGTATGCAAATGAGTTGCGTTCCAATTTTCCCCCGACGCCCTCCACTTTGCTGATCTCGCTCGAAACGTTATACTCCCTCCGCACGCCCCCCGTCCAGCCTCTCCCGGCTCGTTCAACGACCACATTTATTAATTGTTTATTTGCCACTGGTCCACTCGACGTTGGTTTAATCGCTCCGATCGTTATGGAAATTCGATGACCGGGACTCCATCGGGACCTAACGGGAATAAAATTTGTCGACGTTTGCGTGTACAACCAACCCCCCACCCGCACCCCGGACAAGTCTCCCGATGGCCGATGTTTGTACACCTCGTTCGCGGTTGTTTCAGGGCTTTGATGATATATACATATTATAACTAGCCTCGAATTTACCGACGATTTTACTAATTATCGAGCAATCTCGGTGTTATACAACGCCGTCGAAATTCCCCTCTCTGTGTGTGCCCCCCCCCCCCTCTCGCACGTTCGAGCGGAATATCGATGATGCAAAAATTTCAACCGGTTTTGCCGGAAACCCGCCCCCCTCCCCCCCGCCGCGCTCGTAATTTCAACCGGTAATGCTCGAAGGGTTAGGAGCATTCTCAGATTCCAGGTGTTGTTAATTGGTCAACAAGAATTTTTTTGTGAAAATAACTGAAACCAACGTCGAGCTAATGGAAACTTTGGAAACTGGAAATATTCCAGTTTCCAAAACACATCGCTTAATTACGAAAAGATAATATATTTTTTAGGACATTAGTTTGACCTGCCATTCAGTTTTTTCAAATAATAATCTCTAATTTTTGCGTGAATAAATTAAATCTGCATAGGACTGTCCGACGCCTGGGACGTGTCAGAGCATTGGAACTGTTGCTTTACGATGACTCCCTCGAACCGACGAACGAGAACTAGGAATAGCGATTTCTTGTACAAGAGGACCAGGAATCATCCAAACTCATAACAGTAAGAAATCGAACAGAAATAATAAGCGTACTACAAAGAGATATAAATAAATGGGCGAAACAGTCGTCACGGGAATCCGCGAGATGCCGGAAACTTTGGAGGTGTATACAATGTCCGTATTGTTTGCCGAACGAAAAGTAAGTAAGTAACTGCCTCAGCCTTCCTCCACCCCGCGGACCCTCGATGAAGCTGCGCTCGGAGTTACCGTTCGCCGTCGAGAATCCCCCGCGCTCTACGCGCTTGTTTACGCGGTGTAAATAAGCAAACAAGAAATTGCGAGTGACGCGTCGAGAGGAGCCCGGTGAGGGCCTCATCGGAGGGGCATCAACGGCAAGCCGCCGTATTGCTGCAACTGCGTGCATCGACTTTACTTGGAAGACGTCGTTACACACCGTTGTCAACCCATTTTTTTGACCAACGAGAAGTCCCAGGTTTTATGATAAAGAAAGAAGAAGAGAGAGTCTCGACAGACACTCGGATTGAAATAGTGCAAACAAGAGAAACTGATAGGGAAGGAGGCGAGAGAACAATGACTTTATTGCACGATAGCGCCGAGCCCGGGACGTCGGGATGATTGAACTTTGCTGACGCTACTATAATTTATTTTCTTTTTTTTTTGCAGGTGAAGAGAAATTTTATAGCGCTTTAATTTTTATCGAGTCTCCGGACGTGATTCCGTGTAGGCGAGAGATAAAACGAGAACTGGGATGCCGATGGGTGACGAAGAGCGAGGCGGATGTGGGAATTGTATCAGCGTTGGAAAAAACATTGTCCTTGGATAGAATTGGAATTTCGTCGGTGACAATTGAGGAGTTAAAAAAAATGAAGAGGGGTTAAGATTACGAGCGCACGACCAAGGGCCGGACCGCTGAGGGACCCTGAGGGTAGATCTTCCACGCGTGGCGAACCACGAACGAGCTTGCGGTCCGGCGATCGCCGAAGAATGCTCTCCCCTTCGGTGAGAAGGTGCTTCCTTGACCGTTACACAGACCGCAATCTCCTCCGTCCTCGAGGCAACCCTTATTCAATTTGGGCGCTCAATGAGAAACTGCGCGGATCCTTCTAGGTAGGGTGGGGCAAGATGGACCATTAAAAAAAAATGCTGGACGTAAAAATATATGTAAAAAGTTTAAAGTGGAGATCCCACTGGAGTGGAGTGGTCTCACTGACAGAGTTATTTCACGGAATTCAATTTTTTGTATCCAGTCTTGGTTTCTAGAATCACGAAAGATAATTTCGGAAGGATATTTTTGATATGTTCAAACGTGCTTCTTTGACTGTTACACAGACCGCAATCTCTGTCGGATCCTTTCGGAAACTGTACGAATCCTTCTGGGTAAAGAACGGGGCAAAATGGACTATTTAAAGAAACAAACATAAAATGCAGTCCGTGACATAAAAAAAATAATATTAATAATTAAAAGTGGAGTTCCTCTGGCCGACTTGTTTTCCGGTATTTAATTTCCCACATTTAGCATCGACTCCTCGAACCCCAAAAAAATCATTTCGGATCTATATATTATTTTCGAACCGAATAAAATCTTTGTCACAGTTTGGGCCGAGACTTCGAGCTTGGCCCGAGCGCTCGGGACATAAGGGGGTTGCAGCTGCGACGTGTATATACATATATATATATATACATATGTGAACGATGGTTCTGGTGAGAATACGGTAGTGCGATGGATGTATAGGCGCGGGGGGAGGAGGACCGAAGCATGCCACGGCTGAAGTCTGTTTGCTCATGAAATATGCAGACATGCGCCCTCCATAACTGCTCGCAAGCTCGCGGAAACTTGCGTGCGGACGTCGATCTCGTGCTGCGGCAGCATACCTACGACGACGGCGACCCTATATGTGCTTCGGGATTTTCTGTACTTCCTCAAGAGGGGAAACTCATTTACGAACGACCGGGTTCAAAACCCCCCTTCCTTCCCCCCCCCCCCCAGCCCACCCCGGTTCGAGGACATCGATGCAAAAGTTCGATCTTCAAACGAGCATGGTTATTCCGGTGTGCGAAATTTATCAAATTCCGAAGGTGAAGAGTTAGGAGATTTGTGAAAAAATCGGCATATTTATATCACTGCGACTCACAACTCTATTGGGATTGGAATTCTAACAGATAAGAAGGGCTTGGGGTAATTGTGGTGAAGTGAGGGACAACGGAAATCCATATGATCGATACAAATAAATATGCTTGTATCATTGTGATTTTAATTTTAATCGTAATTTTTATTTTATGTCGCTTGCTGGTCGCTGTGATCACCGGTAAATCGCTTGTAACTGGACATTGCCCGTTTATCGTTAAATAAATAAATAAAAAAATAAATTCTAACAGAAAACATGGCAGCCCTAATAACGATACTAATTAATTCTAATCCTGCAGAGTTGTGAGTAATATCGATGTAAACGTCCCAAAAAATCAAAAGTAGAGAAAATTATTATCGCTTCCTGGAGAAAAATTTCCACAAGATAACAGTCGTGCTCGTCATCCGAAAAACTTGTTCGATCTTTCGTGACCTTTCGACTCCTGTGCGCGACCTATGCGTCACGGGGATTCATCGAAGCGTCTTCGACCCGAAATCACACAATACCTAATAACTGCGTCCTGACTCATCGAACTCCGAACTCTGCCCGGTTTTTATCTCGGAGAAGCCGATAAGGATAATTTCAAGACACGAAGTAGAAAAACAAAAAAAAAAGAAACTTCCCCCATTCGAAGAACTAGTTTACTTCACTGTAAACCGCCACGATTGCACGTAACGAGAGTCGCATGACCGTATCAAAGAATACAATCCACATCCCACCGTAATTTTTTTTTTTCATAGTTCCACAAAAGTTACACCGATGACATACGAGCCAGACGAACTTTTATTGCCCTTATGGCCTTCCGCCCCGCGATACGACTAATAAAACGATGTTTTATTTTTATTTTTATTACTCCTCTTTTTTGCATAACCGATGATAATCGCGCGGGTCTAGATTTCATTTCGGGTTAATTGCGATACCCGAGTCGAAAGGGTGTTTGTTCGTACAAACAGATTGGCCGACTCAGGTGCACGATTGAGGTGTCCCGTGAAAAAAAAGAGCCGTGCAGTTAGAAATCGAGGGGGTTGACGAGAAACATATGCCGCACCAAGCGCGAGCCTCCGGCGGTCCGTTGTGACTCCGGGCGACGGTGACGTGACCGACACCGGCCCGTTCGTGCTTCCGTGCTTCGGACGGTGTGCTATCCGACTCTGCAAACTTTGCGAACGGGGTACAAAACTGTAAAGCCGAACAGCGTAAACGAGCCAACAGAGACAACGGGGTCGTGTCTGAGAGCCAATCGGGTTTACGCGTATGTGCATTGCCCGTTCGTTTTTCGCTATTAGCCTTCCGTCATCGTGTTCATGCGCCATATGCCGTGCGCGATTTATAAATAAGCGTCACGTCAATCGGCGGAGGTGTCTCGCGTTTTCGCGTCGAGAACGTGAAATCGAGACGTCGGACTGCGCGGAGCTCGCTCGAAAGGGCAGAACGGAACACACTTCACGTGCGCGGACATCGTGCCGTGCCGGTTCGCGATTGCGTAAACGGAGCGACGGAGAGACGGAGGCCAAATCGGGTCTCGTGATTATGGCGGGACACGAAAGGACGATCGCAATGGCTCCGGGTAATATGCACGGTTTATTGCGCGGAACCGGGGATGGAACGGCTATTACGTGCTCCGGGCCGAACCGGCGATTTGTTCGCGAAGCCACGGAGAGTCAGCAGGATTCTCCATGGTCGGGCGATTTATCTTATGGCCGATTAATAATCAACGATTTTTCCCAGGTACGAGTTAGAGAGAAGCGGCAAACTGTTTTTTTCTACTTTGATTTTCTTTTTTTTTTTTTTTGTTAAGACTTTTTAAAGAAATATTATACCATTGAAAAATTTAATATTATGCTATTAAAAATGTATTTGTAAGATTTAATGGGACAATATTTTCTCTAAGACAATATTAAAAGAAATATAATGATATTGAAAAAAATGAAATTCTCGGGAGATCTTTTTTACATGGTAAAAGACGCTCGTCTTTGTACCAGTTATCCGAGAGTTTGCGCCTATGCGAGTTTTCGCCCATAACTTTCCGCTCCGTTTGGCATAGCGGAAGAGAAATCGGTATTTGCCCATTGCACGTTGACTCCGCGCCGCGCTCGCGTATTCCACGTAAAATATTTAAGACCAACCCTCGGTCATCAAGTGTCTCTCCAACCTTCGCCCTGTCTCTCGCCGAGCTCGCAGAGTATCCTCTCGAGCTCTCGCCTCTCGTCGTCTCGACGGCTGCGAGGCTCAAGATCCGTTCGTCCCTTTGTTGCGAATCGCGGGCTTTTCTCTCGCCGAGATTCCACGACGAGAATACGGTCTATAGTTGTGAAAATGAGTGGATGACTTTAATCGTCGTTCCAATTCGGTGCGAGGCGTACCGAGGCGCTCCTCGAGAGTTAAAACCGATCGGACATGGCCGAGGCGGACGCAGGTCCGGCAACCTCGTTCGCTGCCACCCGCGAATCTCTATCTTCTTTCGTTTCTTCCTCGTCGCGGTATATCCTTCAGCGTCCAGTCGTAAAAAATTCATTACCCACCCGAGGAATCGATCGACAACCCGTGTAATTACACGTGCCCTTCGTGAGGTCTTCGCTAACCGTTCCGCAACGGTGCAATGCGCGCCCGACTTTCGTTTCAATCCTCGCGGATGAGCCATTGTACCTTGCGTTCCTCGGATCTCGGACGCGCGGACTCCCGGCCGCGGAACGGTGATCCGAAGTATCGGATCAAATCGCAGGAACGCACCGTGACGAAATAATTGTATTTCGTCACGCGGATTCTCCGCAAAAATCTTCATCGGAGCCGGAATTCAGATTCCTCTTCGGTTCTGAAATACAGAAGAAATTTAAAAACATTAAGTGGGGCTAGCAAACTCTGACTAAAAAATGCGTTTGAATCAACTAAGGATTAGGGCAGGAACATTCAAATAAATATTTAGATCGATACACAAAATATTTTAATGCCTCAAAAATATTTTAGTGAAATCACCCAAATTTTTATTTATCTAACCAATCTTTAAATGTACCAAAAAAATATTTTTTGCACGTCCCTGCCCAAATCTTTAATTGATTCAACCGTATTTTTTTATCAGTACAGGCAATATTCTTTGCGAGATATCGTTATCCGAGACTCCGTGGAATTTTAACTATCGATTATGAAGAAAAAAAAATCCACCAAAGGTTGTCTTTCATTATTCGCAGAGATTCTTCGGTACCTCGAAGGGATTTGAGAAAAATCTCAGTACGTGCATTGGGGACTCTCGTCACGTATAGACGCCTGCGGGACACGATAATTCTGGAAGGGACTGGGGGAAGTCCGGAAATTCGCGAATCCAGAGGGACCGTGGAATAGCAACGAGAATGGAAGCGAGAGACCGAAAGAATGAGAAAAGGTCGCCACCGCAGGAAAGCTCTCGGGCTCTCTCTCTGCCTATCGGCGCCGGCACGGCCAAGAACCACGTTCATATTTACTCGATTTCGCTCGCCAAGATAAGCCGCCCAAGAGAGACGGAGAGCGAGAGCGGAGCGTGCACCGAGGAACCCCGAGAGTCGTCAGATAAAATTATATTCTTCCCGGAAAAGGTGACAACGACGGAGACGACGAGCGAGGACCCTGACAGGTATATAGCGAGTGTGCGAGCGAAGAATTATAACCGGGCGCGCCGTAACGGCCCGGTACCCGCCGCGGCATAGAAACTCGCCTGCCCGTTCAATTTTATCGTCGCCTTTTTCCGCGTTCCTCGCCACGAATGACTCACTGGTCCGATTATGAAAAATATATATATAAATTATATAATATTTCTAGCGGGTTTTTTTTTTTACTAGAAGTCGAGGTCTATTATTAGGTTTCAAATATTATTATATTTAAAATATAATAATGTCAATAGTTGTTAAATACTAATAATAGGGCTGAAGGACCTCGGTCAATGGCCGATTAGCCTGAGGTGAAATAATAATAATAATAATAATATACGTACATGTAAACACGCAGTACCAATAAACGATGTATTACTGAGGCTAATAAAGCGCATTTACTACTACTAGTACTAATAATTAATGCAGAATAGTCTAAAGTATTCTTAAAAATAATTTAAATAGCTTCCTCTATGAGGAAGCCAAAATTGCAAAAATCATACAAACCATAACTATGTTTTTAATATGATATATAGATTGTGGATTCATTATAGAGCCTGTACTATCCGCGGCACTGAGGAGGTATTATATGGTATACGATAACTGCGCACCACGTTGAGAATACCGGAAACTGCGAGCCTGCTAGCCGAGCGTTCATCGGTGAGAGAGGCACACAGATCCACCGTCTAAACGTTTATTTCGCCAGCGGCGAAGTAAGAAACGTCACCCGATAACGATATTTGCCCTCGCGCCCACCGCACGGTCCCGCTAATGACGAATGCATACATGACTCCAGAACGGGCGAACCCGCGCAAGAAATTATAAACTCGTGTATACTAACATCACAGTTATTACGATAACAAATATAAGTGGGTACGTGATAAAATTTAGGATCTTCTTTTCTGCATTGTGTTTTCGTGGCTCCCAATTTTCTCCCAATTTCAATTTCATTTATCGTGATTAAGAAATTCGTTCAGAACAAAAAACGAATAAACTAAAGTCTCGAGGCAAGTTTAATTGTTGAGTGATTGAATTAATACATTGAGGGCGACTCTCGTCGATATCCGTGAAACATAAGTTAATCAAAATTAGGATTTTCTTTTCGAAGTCTTTCGCATTGTGTTTTCGTGGCAACGAATTTTCATTATCGTGTTTAAGAAATTCGTGAATGAAAAAACGGAGTAAAGTAAATTCTCAACGGAAAGTTTAATTGTCGAGTGATTGAATTAATAAATTAAGGGCAACCGTTCGTCGATATCCGTGAAAAAGCTGACGCTGATTAGAGGAAACGAGCTTGAACGAAGAGGTTTATCTCCGGCAGTTTGGTTAATTCGATTTCTCGAAACTCCGCGGAGAAGCTTTCTCTCCGTCTCGCCGTGCCGGTATCTCTGGTATCAAGTGAAAACGCGCTTAAAGCCCCCGACGCTCTCGGGCGGACGTCGGGCTGCTTCGTAGATTACGTAATTAATTGTATCAACCGTCGGCCGAAGCAACGAGGCGAACGCGATTTGGCTAACGAGACGAAATTTTTTTTAAATTAACGTTAACGCTCTCACCCCGCCCACGGTCCTTCCGACTGCGAGCCACGTTCGCTTCCGCGATTACCGATCTCCTTCCGACGTTCCTTCCCGAGGACACTCTCGCCGACCTTAGCCTCTTGCTCGGTCACCCTTTTCGCTCCCGGACTTTCTTTAACGATAATCGATTCACGCTCATTTAATTCGGTCATTATTATTCCTCGCTCTTATTACTCTCGCTCCGCGACCGGGACACCCCCGACATACAATTTCCTTTCTTGTAATAAAACGGATATAAATGTTGTACAGTCAAATATTTGATCCGTCGAGACGATAGAATTAATTCTTTTTTATGCCGATTAAATCTTGATTGCATCGAGCGCCGTCGTTCGAGTTACAGAAAATCGTCGCTCTTCTTTGGTTTTTGTTTCTTTTCGTACTATTATATTTTTTGTATCTTTTATTTTTCTATTAATCGATCAGTCGCGTTGATTTACTCCATTAACGTGGCATAACTGTGCAGGTTAAATCTCGATTGCGTCGACTGCCGTCCCTCGAGGTGCAGAAAATCATCGCTTTTGTTTGTTTTTTGTTTTATTATTTAATTTAAAAAAACATGTGTATTCTCATTATTTTATTAATCGATCAATAGCGTTAATTTACTTCATTAACGTGACATAAATTTGATACGCGTGGATGCGGCGTTCGCATTAATATCCGCAGCGGTGTATATACAGGCGACGGTAACCTCGCGGGAGAGCCGAAGCGCTGCTACACGCTATATTGGTTATTCGTTCACGAATATCTTCCCGGTCTCGTGGGTCCGAGAAACAGCACTCCGAATAATTGAGCGGGGAGGGCTAATGGATCCACGGTGACTACTGTTTGCACAGTTTTAAAACACTACCGCGTATAGAGAGAACGGAGCGGTCTTTCGGGAGATGGATCACGAAAGCGCTGAATGCAGCGACGGAGAAAAGCAACGTTCCCACTTAAATAATAATAAGAATAATAATACAAATTTTATTTAGAAAGAAAAGATGAAGGCAATGTTATAATTATCTATCATCAGGGAAAAGACGAGGTGCGAAGTAAAAAAATTAAATAATTGTATTTAGAAAGAAAACTAATAACATTCAACCATGCCCTGAACCTTCTCCAACTGAAGCTTCTCTCCAAAAATCAACATTCTGAAAGTCGAAATAATATCGTCAGATTTCTGCCGACTGGTAAAACAGAAAACGTCTAAAGTTGTCAAAGCCCTTAATACATCATACCGACGCCGTGAAGTTTCACCGGAAGGAAACGTAGCTTAAAAATAATCGCAAAAAAATAAAATAAAAAAAATAAGAACAATTTTTAAAAATGTTTTTAAGCGCCTGGCCATTACTGCAGCTCGCCACGATATTAACGCGGGAGCGTGTAACGGCACTGTCGCACGGATATTTCTCCGTCGGGATATCTTATCGGAGTTCTCTCTCGACGCGGCGATGCGTTATCAGGCCAATGTATTTATGGGGTGGGATATGAACCCGGAGGATAGGGACAGATATCGCGAGAGCCTCTCGCACCTCGTGCTCGCGATACGCGTACGTGCGTTGCCACCTCGGTC
Source organism: Stenichneumon culpator (assembly GCA_964017025.1). Classification (NCBI taxonomy): domain Eukaryota; kingdom Metazoa; phylum Arthropoda; class Insecta; order Hymenoptera; family Ichneumonidae; genus Stenichneumon; species Stenichneumon culpator. Next base: position 17,801,779 of record OZ024776.1, read on the forward strand.
TCTTTGCCTCTGCCTATTGCCACAGCGCGTTATTTTTTTCCCCTGTTCTAAACGTCACCGTTGTGCCACACCGGCGGCGACGTGGGAAGAGGAAAAAAGAGAAGTATTTAATCGAACGACGGAGATAACGAGCACGGAAAGAAACAGCTAATTTATTCCAATTCAAAGAGGTAAGGAAAGACAGCGACAGGAACGCTAGGAAAAACTTAAAAACTAAAAAACTTTTAAAAATTGGAAATAATTTAGCCTTTCTAGGCGAGTCTCGGACACTCGGCCTGCATGAGTCGCGGGAGAGTCTGATCATCCTGAAGATTCATCATCGAAAGATGTAGGGTGTCTGAAATTGTTCCGACTTGGGGCGTGCCCAAGATCGAATAGTGCGGGAAGAGAGCATACGAGTGCTAGGAAAAAATGAAAAGTTAAAAAGGAAAAATTGACAAGTTTAGATTTTTTTAGACAAGTCTTAGAATTGAATTTCAAGGCACTAGTCTGAAGTTGAGCTCGAACTTAATATCAAAGTTTGTCTTGAACTTTATCGCGTACTTAAGATCGCTCTCGAGATCAAATTTCGGGCCAAACTTGGATCTTAAATTCGATTTCAAGAACGATCTTAAGTTTAAACTAACTTCGTACTAACTCAGTACTCTCAGCCCGTTCTCAGCCTGCATCAGTCTCGGGAGAGTCTAATAATTCCAAAGATTAATTCCCGAAAGGTGTAGTATGCCTGAAATTATTCCGACCTCCGTCACGTGTGTACAGAACATCGAAATTCCGTGGATAAAACGGTCTGCTTTTTACCCCACGAGGAGGTGCAAGAGTGTTTGTGTAGACGCCTCGTGACTCTTCAGCGCCGGGACGCGAGGCGTTTCGCCGGTTGAGACAGACTCCTCGTCAGAGCCCGAGGGTCACGTAACAGGTTCGCCTCTGTCGCGAGACACCGCACAGCGGGAATATACAAACCGCGTCGAACACCGTCGAACCGCATATATCGCCGTCCCTTTTACGGCGATGAAACCGTGGCAGTCGACGTTTACACAAGTGTTTCGTATTCCGGTTAATTACTCCGTCGCTCTCCGCTCTAATTCGTCGCCATAAATCTTGATTCCCAGTTCGATCGGACGATCACGATGGCGACGTATGCGTAGAAGCGATTGCACAATTTTCGGCTCACCTCGAAGCTCCGAATCGTCGGATGCTTGACGAACAAGAAACGAAGGCGACACCGACGAGCCAGATATCTCAAGTTATTAATACTGAAACAAAAAAAGAAAAAAATTAAGTTCGTCAAAATTTAATTTGTTTTGCAGTAAAAAAAATCAATATATTGTACATTGACAAATTTACTTTTAATTAAGATGGTTAAAGATCTTAATTATCAATATTACCAATATTTTTTCGAATATCGATAAAAAATAAAATAAAATAATTAAGATGATCTGCAAGAGGCTGCGGTCATAATGTGCGGGTGCCCAAAATATTTAACCTGCGATTAACCGCTTCTACGTCGTTTACGGAATGATTCAAGAATCAAATAGAGCGAGAGTCAACGGTGCGGGTGAGACTGGGTACATATTGTACCAAATACTACGTATATACTCCCATCGTCTCTATATGTATATATATATACACTATATGTATATATATATGCACATACGAATACATTTACACATATCCAACGAAGGTATGAGCTTGCGTATGTAACAGTGCACACTCTCGTGTGTACTGGATGGCTATACGGCACATAATAGTACGGCACACACGGAGAGGGAGGTGAAGTCGCGAGAGTGAGAAGTAAACCGCGAGGGCGGCGCTGTCCCGACGCGGAGCGAAAATCGTTACGAGTGAGGGAGAACAAAAAAAAATCAAAAAGTACAACAGAGAGAAAGAGTAAACGTAAAAAAGAGAGCCGCGATTGACGAACGGGGCGGCAAGAGCGGGAACGAAAAACGACAGCGAGCGAGATGCAGTCGGTGACATCGCTTGAACATATTTGAGCTGCTCTGGCTCGCTGCTAGCCAAATATTTATTTATTTGCCCGATAATAAATATTTTTGTATCAACCGCGGGGAATTTTATAAATATGTACGGATGTAGGGATTCGCGAGCAACGTTCTCAAATTTGCGTTCTTTTTCGCCGGCGCTGTGTGCGCGTGTATTTTGTTTGCGCCGAGTAGCTTTGTCCTCTCCGCTGGCTAATTAATCGTTGCGATATAAATATAGTGAAGAGAGGCGGCCGATGACTCGGCTGTCGGTCTCGGTTCGCGTATTCGCGGTAAATCGGAGAAACCGGTGATCTTCGATCGACTTGTGGGGTAACGATTGATTGTGGTGCAATCGATGAGAGGTTGATCGAAACTTTATCAAGCATTTCTCTTCGTACGAGCATCGAAGCGAAAGGCAAACTAATTGCTCAAAGCCGTGAACGAAGTTTAACGTAAAAAAATAAATCATTTACATAGAGAAAAAAAAATTAGTTGGGACAACTAATAGTAAGTTCGAACTTTTTTGCTTCCTGGGAGGAAGCTTTATTTTGGTGAAAAAAAATTCAGAATGCGTTCAGAATGTTCCAAAACATAAAAAAAATCACATTTGGAAAAATGTCCCGATGTTTTTTAACTCGCCCGCTCTTTCTTTCATTCAGAGTGCGATATCAATAAACGATCGAGCAAATGTGAACTTCGGGCAAATGGGAACCATTATGTGACAAACAAAAACAAAATAAAAAGAAGCTATTTATAGAGGGCTGTAAGAGGGCTCGTGAATATTGAAGCACCGAGTAAAAACGTGTAAATGTCGTAAATGCGGGTTTTCGATCGAAACGAGCCTTGACTATATGTACATACATAAAAAAAATATCTATGTATGTATGCGTATGGATTCCATGCAGTGCAGAAGCCGAGAAAGACGGGAAAGCACAAGAGTTGTCCGAGGTCGGGGCAAGGAATGTCGGGTGTAACAATATTGCCAGTGAAATCCAGTAAACCACCGGGGGTCCCAGAGCGTTACTCCAAATATTACCAACTCAAACAACCAACCGAGTGCGACTTCCCACTCCTGAATCAAAGGTAAAGATTTGTTCGGCCAAATAATGGCTCTGGGAGGGAGAGAGAGAGGAAGAGGAGGGAAAGAGCGAGAACGAGCGATCGGGTTGGCCGATTGCAGTGAGAAAGATAGAGGGAAAAAAAAGAAAAAAAAAAAAGCGGACGAAGAACGGCCGTGAACGAATCGGATAGCTAGAGCAAAGCTATCGAACTTGTAGAACGTAAAAGAGTTCTTCTATTCGATCCGTACAAAGCAGTCGGAGCCGGGCTGCTCAGTCAGGGGATTCTCAATATCGAGGGCTTTTCTCGATTGGCACACCGCAACTCCCTCCCGATATTTTTACATTTGTATACTTAAATTCGCGAGAAAAAAAATCTGAGATTTTGAAATTGCATTGTTTTTTAATGTCAATATTAGAAGAAGATCAACGCATCGAGTATTTCGTTAGCTATAAACGACTATCGAGTCACCCTTAATGAAAATCACCGTCAATTAGAAAAACCCTCAATATTAAGGGCTTTTCTCGATTGGTGCACCGGAGCAGTCTCGCAATATTTGTAAATTTGTATACTTAAATTCACACGTAAAAAAAAATAAATAAATAATCACAGATTTTGAAGTTCAATTTTTTTTTAAATATCAATATTAGAAGATTAATGCATCGAGTATTTCGTTAGCTATAAATGCCTATCGAGTCACCGTCTGCACTCTGATAAAGGGTCCTCGACCCCTGATGAGATAAATACATAAAAAATGGCGTCTTGAGACAACGACAACGACGAGGACAAGTCAACCTTCCCCCCCCCCTCCCGCGGTCGGTGTCGGTGTGATACACTCCCCCTTCTCGAGAACGTACACATCCACGAGAGTCATCGAGATACTGCGAATAGTTTTATCGATAATAATTAATCGATAAACATCCATTCGCGGTTTTGTTTGCGCCCGACCTACATTACTTTGCGATAATGTCGTTCGGCTCCCATCCCCTCGCCGCCGCGCGTATTCTCAGCTCGCGCATCACTCGTCGCGTAAGACTCTCCGTCTCCGGTATCGGCGAGACTGTAAATAACGGGCATTCAGTAAACTGCCACTCGCCGCTAATTTTATAGATCCGACTGTAATACTCTAGCCAAGTAGAAAAAAAAGAATAATTGATTACAGTTTTGTTACCGACTGAGTCAGTTTTACCTTAGTTACTTTGCGGAATGAGAGAAACACAAATGATTTCTCTGCCTTATTTTTTCCTCCCCCTAGAAGATCGAATTACCTCCAAAATTGAGTAAATTTTTACTTCTGTACGGTGCGTTGCAGAACATCGCGATACATTTTTTTTCCTTAGATAATGCGAAAATAAATTGGGTGTCTTAACTGGTTGGCATCTGCTGACAATCCGCTCTTATAAAGTGAATATTTCTTCGTCAGGTGCGACGTTAACATGCAGTATTTTTCCCTTGGGAAGTCGCGCGGAAACTGTGAATTTTCAGCGACGAGAGTATACTACAGAGTCGAGAAACACAAGCTCTCCCGAGGCACCCTCGACGAGCCACGACAAACAACAACGTCCTGTTTGTGTACGATACAAATTCGCGTCGAATTTATAGCTCGCGCACTCCGAGGACCACCGTTCGACTATACTCATTGCCTAGCGTACGTGAGTATAGTCGGAACGGAGTGCGCCACGAAATTTTGATCTTGCCCGGTGTCGTTTGGCGGAGCACACACGTAGAAAAATAGTTCAGTTTCTCTAACAAAGTGTAGATCATTAATAATTTATTGTCACGACAACAAATATTTGTTGCCAAAGCAAAATATTTGCGGCCACAGCAAAATATTTGTTGTCGAGACAAAATATTTGTTGCCACGGCAAAATATTTATTGCTACAGCCGACTATTTCTTGCTGCGGCTAAATATTTTTTTGTCCCTATATTAAGTAGTTAAATGAGTTACGATAACAAAATTTTTGCTGTCACAACAATTTTTTGTTCTCCGTGCAGTGGACGTAACGCAGTGAATATACAATCATTCGGTTTGCTAAATTACATAATGCAGCTACCCCGAAAAAACTCGTGAGAACCAGGCCGGGAATCCTTCACCGTAAACGAGTGTTAATCAGCAATTAGGACCGAACCGATAATAAAATTACGAGAGCTCCGAGAACTCGGACGGTAAAATATGGATGTTGCTCAGCGAAATTACTTCTCGTATCGCTACTCTTTTCCTTTTCTTCTTCTGTTTAATTTCACGACTACTTTTAATTTTGTTTAAACTGCTTTGTATTGGTTTCTGTATACTCTAGTCCTTAGGGGATTTATTCCGAGGTCCAATAAATTTCTATGGATCTATCTATATATATATAACTGCACAAGTTTTTAAAGATTTACTTAATTTTACTTCGTCACCAAGGAATCTTTGTTTTTATGGGAAAAAAATCGATGTTTTAATGAAAAAGTGTTCAGAATGTTTCAAAACATCGGAAAATCATATTTAGAAAATATTTAGAAGCTTACACAAAAGTAGATTAGATAAGGAAGTTTTTTGAAAATCTCGATGTTCACTTTTTTTTGTTAATTTTTTATCTATCTTATTTATCTCGGACTCGTCGAACGGCCGTTTTCGTCGACACGCAGGTGTCGGCACGCTCGAGGCCTGGAAAACTGCGGCGCAGCTCGAGAAGAGAAGAACGAAATGAGACGAGAAGTGCGTCGAACGAGCGACAAGCCTGTAAAAACCAGACATCGCCGTGCCGTTTGCGAGTTGCTCGCGAGCCATTGCGGGGGTGTATATTTGCGTAGATCCGAGATCGGACAAGTGGCGTAGCCTTTGTCGGACTAAACCGTCAACGTGGGTGGCTCTTTGCCACCCTCTCCGCTTTTCCTCATCCACTCCTCCTATCGTCTGTCCGGCATCTCATCTCGACCCTTTCTCGAGGACCGCGACACTGCGCCGTCCGTCCTCTCGTTATATTCACCTTCGCGAATCTCTCGGCTGTGTTCTCCGGAACTTCCGGCTTTTGTAGCTCACGCAGTAGAAAGCTCGAGCGGCAAAAAATTTCCTTCGGTTTTTCTTCTTTGCACATCTACTGTAAAAAAAAATGTGATATTAGCGTTTTTACTCCATTTCGCCCTATCTATAATTCTGTCGCTAATTCGATCGTTTATTGCTTAGAATAAACAAATAAGTGGTTTCCGACTCAATAATTTCGTTGCTCCATCTGATATGATATAGAGAAATACTAAAATTTAAAAGAAAAAATTGGTGAAATTATTGTTTTTACTCCATATCGTACGTTCAGTAATTCTATCGCTAATTCGATCGTAGATATCTTAGAATAAACTAATAAGAGGCTTCGGAGCTAATAAACTCGTAGATCCATTCGACACGAACCAAGCGTAACACTAAAAAATTATGATAAACTTTTTTTATGATCTCTATCTTTTTTTGTCGATCGGCGATGCGTTGATCGCTCTTTTGGCTTTCGTGTTTGCCCCGCTGATGAAAAGTGAAGTTAATTCGAGCCGCAGTAGGATTCATACGCGGGCACGTAGGGCCGGGTTATATACGTTATTATTGCAGTATGTGGAAGCGTACACCGGTTGCCTTTACGCGTGCGTAATACGTCGAGTTAAGAGATTGGTATTGATTGGTCTGTTTGCGAAGAACACACAACCAATATACGAGTCAACGTTTCCCGCGAGGGGGTGGATGAGAGGTGGTATATAGGAGTCGGCGGGGCGGGATGGAGGAGGGAAGGGCGAACGGCGAACGGTGTTGAGAGGCGGAGAGAGAGGACGCGAGCTCGAGGGCGGAACGACGTCGAATACGGCTACGACGACGACGGAACTCGCCGGGCTAATATTGGCGCGGAAATTACGTAAAACAAAGGAAGCACGCCGGCACGATCGCTCTCTCGACAAATCGTTCGATCGATCTATCTTCCCGGTGCTCTTGTTCGCCCCTTTCTCCATCCACCTTCCCAATCCTTTTTTTTTCAGCGCGGAGAGCACAGAATATCTAAAACCGGGGACAAAAGAGCGGAGAAAAAAAAGAACGGGAGATCGAAGATATGGAGTCAAGTGTTCTTTGCCCGATTAAATATATCGCAGGCTGAGCATCAAAAGGGCGTAAGCGTCGTTGCTCGATGAAAAAAAAACGTCGAGCTCTTTTGACTCTCGGTCCACGATGCGACGATTTTCTCTTTCGTACAAAAAGAGCAGCGAGGACATATTTTTTCTATTAAATTTTTTTTCACAGGAAAGAAAAAAGAAAAGGATTGCGAGGACCGTTTATCTTCGGAGATATGGCAATGAGTCAGCTATTGATTTTCAAAAGTCACAAAGAAAAAAGGCCGCCCCGTCGATTCGTGGGGCGAGCGCTCTCGAGAGTCGGCACGAGGATGCCTTTTTTTATTTTCATCATTCTTCCTTTCCCTCGTTCTCCACTTCTGCTTTTCGAGTTTGGTTTGGAGAGCGCGTGAAAAAGGAGTACCGTGGAAACGAATGGAAAGAAAGGTGGAGCGAGATGGAAAAAAAAGTGAGAAAAAGGTAGAAGGGGAGGGAGGGGGGGGGAGGCGATGCCGAGAGTACACTCGACGAGAGGCATGCACGAAGAGCGGCAGCGGCCCTCGGAGCAGTAACGTCGTATCGGCGGGAAGGAGACCCTTCGAAAAATTCAGAAAGTGCCGCTGTTTGTCCAGCTACGGCGCAAACATTGGATCGTGCCCGTTTTCACATCCGCGGCTAAAGCGCACAGTACGAGTACACGAGGATACCTGTCGGGGTACCGAAAAACGCTCGGCCGGGGAAAGACCTCTTCGGCACTTCACTCTTCGCATCAACCTAAAAGGGCCCTACGCCGCCCCCCCCCCCTTCTCTAGCTCTATGCCGGTGGGCGAGAAATTTTCGACGCGGCGTATTCTCAAAGGCTCGAACCCGAAGAAATTATACGACGATAATATTGCTTATTACAGCGAGATGAAATCTCGACGATTCCGAAAGATCGAGGAAAAAAAATGCGAACTACGAGCGATGTGAATAACTTCAAGATTAATAAAAAAAATGCGAACTGCGAGCGAAATGAATAACTTCAACATTAAAAAAGAAAAATATTTCATACCAACAAAAAATAATTTATCAAAAATTTCCAATTCTACCCCTTCAGAGCCCATTTTTCGCGTTTTTCAACGTCCTCACACGACATGATAAAACAATTCTAAAACTTCGGACGAGGCCCTGTCTTGTGTATTTTTTTCCGTAGAACACGATGGGCACCCCGGATTTTCCGTAGCTCCATTGGGAGCCGAGATATCGACCTTTGAAAATCACGAAAATCGACGTTTTTCCAAAAGGGACTCAAAAAGTGAAAATTCGTTGCTCAATCGATTTTTTTTTTGTTTCAAGGCTACATTCCACGTATTTTTTCCCGCTGATCACGAATATAAAAATCAATATATTGTTGATAAACTGCCAAAATTGAATATTTTCATATGGCGGAGTTTTCAAGCGTTCCCTACAAAATTCTTAAGTTCAACGAAGCCCGAGCGGAGAACCCGACGAGGCGTACATCCTCTTCTCGAAATTTCTAATAGAATAACGTATTGCACGGTACGCCCGAAGTCGTGATACGAAAGAGAGAAAACACTCGCTCTCAGGGTTCGCGTGACGATAGCGGTTGTTTGAACAACGATAAGTCGACTTGTACCTGGCGCCCGTCGCTCTCCCGAAGAGTCGCTCTCCCCATCATCCCCGGATATACATACATGTACGCACACACACTCTCTCGTTCATCCTCACCGACCGCCTCCACGCCAGTGTTAACACAATGTTCACTTTGTGCTTATTTCATATTACAATTTTTGTATCATTCCACTTAAGCACCGCTGTGCAAGAGCGTAAAAAAATCTCGGCCGGCAAAGACGCCAGGAGGAACAATTTACCGCATCGATCCAATGTTTCAAAAATAAATCTTCAATTAAGAAAAAAAAAATTCAAAAAGAAAATTCATTTGTTAATACAATTCTTGTGTCATTCTACTTGAGCAAAACGTCGAGGCACTCTGCTAAAAAACCTCGCCCAGACCCAATGTTCGGCCCAATGTTTTCAAAATGAATTTCCAATTAAAAAAAAGAAAATTAATTGATACATTTTGTGTTTCATTCCACTTAAGCACACGTTGAGACGCTGTGCTAAAAATGCTCGTCCAGCAAAATCGCCAGAACGAGCAATTTACCGCATCGGCCCAATGTTTAAAAAGCGAATCGCCAATTAATAAAAAACAAAAAAAAGAAAGTCCATTCATTCACCGGTGCCCAGCGATCCGAGCTAAACGCACCCTCCCGCTACTGGTACAGTTCACGAACGGTGACGAAGGGTGCCAATCGTTTGGAATCCGGCTTAAGATCGCACCGTTTAACAGGCTGCACCACAAGGGGGCTTACTACTGCTCAATACAGTATATATACAGCCTCAGTACCGACCATACCGAGTCCATGGTACAGCCCACGGTATTATACGTATTTGGCGAGCGAGCGGGGACCCCCGTGGCTTGCTTGTAACACCCCCGAATAAAGAGTAGCGATGAAATGCTAACTATACGTGTTGCGGCTCCGACGGGGGGAACGCTTCGCCACGCGTCCGGCACCCGCGCTCCGTGTCGAATCTCTTGCTCTCTTTTGCTTCTCTCAATCCTCCGTTCTACCTGACACCAGCCTGGCACGCTCGGAAACCGATCGGCGAATCTTTCGCCTCGATGCACACTCTCGGCCCTCGTACGGCAAGTCTCCTCCCGAATTTGAACGTTCCTGTAATGCAGAGAAATGAGTTACAAACAGTGGAATAATAACGCGCCGGAATCGTGCCGGGAATTAAGCGATGCTCACGCACAGATAGGCGGAATCGGTCGCGTAGCGATAATCCACGGGTTATTCTACCGTCGTGGCCGGTTGATCGTTAGCGGAGTTGTATTCGTGCTGCAGTATTGCAGCGAGAGACTGAGGGGAGTTTCACGCGCCAATGATCGAGCTATAGCGATCGAACCGGAAGAGCCAGAGCGGCGAGTGTTCGTCCCGATGTAACTGGCACGGCGACCAATACCACGATATTTATTAATCTAACACTCGTTTTTTTCTCGTCAAACACACGTCAAAAAGAATGTGATAGAACGGATATACAATCTAATAGTTGCTTATATCACTCGGTGGGAAAATGGCGGTTTTACGCACGCTCCGCATAAAACCCCAATTTTCACACCTTGTGGAACAAAATTTTGCACGATTCTCGTGCGAAAAACTTTTTCTGAACTCGTGTGATTGCAACACTCGCCTTCGGCTCGTGCTGCAAACTCACACACGTCGGAAGTTTTTTCGCACTAGTATCGCAATGTATGTTTAGTTTATGTACATGTTATTATATTCTATTATAATGGTGTTATTGTATTATAAAAAAATTGCGTTTCGATTATCCGAGTTTTTTATTATCCGAACTAGACCCGGTGCCGACGGATTTGGATAATCGCGGTTCTACTGTAATAGTGCGAAAAAACTTTTTCTGACGCGTGTGAGTTTGCAGCATGAGCCGAAGGCGAGTGTTGCAATCGCACGAGTTAAGAAAACGTTTTTCGCACGAACATCGTAAAAATGTTATTTCACGAGGTGTGAAAACGGTCATTTTCGCACCGAGTGGAAAAAAAACTTTTAAAATGGACGGAAAATAAATAAGAGAAAAATCTGCGGTTTGACCTACGGTACAGAATTTTTTTTCCGATTCTGAATCGACCGAATGGTCGCAGAGTCTAAGGGAAGGAAGCTAAGTGTGGAAACTACGATATGCAATCTATTAGCCAACGAGAAGTTTCTGACCGCCCGACAGTCCCGTGATCGATGACGGTGATTAATTATAGCCTGTCCTCAATGTACCGAGAGGTGGTCTTGGAGTCCACCCTTCATGCAAAAAGTTGATAGAATTCCCGAGTTAGCCTTCCTCGCGTGTCTCTCGTCCGCTTCTCGACGCCTCACGTTCTCTCTGCAGTCGTTCCCGTACTGGTACTGTGCGGACGAGATTAGTCGTGTGGACGGCGCAACTATGTACACTCAGTACCGCTTCGTGGTGGGCCGGGATGGCACGAGCTCGACGGTCGATTTTCCTCCGGAGCCGATTTAATTTCTATGGCGACGATTTGGTCCCCGACGGTCGGGAAAAACTCTTGGAGAATCATTTTTATTTCCAAGGATTGTGCAAGTTAGAGATACTATATATTGGGAATAATAATATATATTATTTTGTATAGTCTGCAGATTTGGAAATTTGAATAAATAGGAATATAAACTGCTTTTAGGGCAATTTTTTATAAATAAAAATGTTAATTAATTTTCTACCAAGACGATTTTTTTCAACAAACTTTTTAAGATACAACGCATAAATATCATAAACGAAATATTGTAATTAAGTAAAAAGTTATTTTATTCAAATCGATTATTGATAGAAAAAATGTAACAATTTAACTTCCCATTCTTTGGACATCATGATATTGCAATGTGCCATAATAAATGTATGACATTTTTTTTCTCAGAGTAATTTATGCAATATGCAATATATATATAATTTATGCATATATGCAATCAGTTCTTGTGGCCACTGAATTGTTGTTGATTTAAGTTTTTTTTGTGAAAACTTATGTCAAGATGCAATTTTGAGTCCTTGAAAATTTTTTCTCAAAGTTTCTCAAGACGGTCCGACAGAAATTTATATTAACTATAATCGCAACGAGAGTACAGACGAAGATATAAATATTGGTAATGCGCTTAATCCGTCCCTAGGCAATGGAACATTTCTTATATTTGCAACTTTCAAAAGATATAAGTAGTAGATGCAAATAGATTTTTTAAAAATCAAAGTCCTTGTGATCAATCATACCTTACCAATTTCACAAGGTCATACCTGTTTTTTTGTTCTTTTCCTCTTCGCCGTCAATGGAGCTTTTTTTCCTCCCCTTCTTGAGGTTCCTCATGGGACGATTTCTACATCAGTGGAACATCCCAACGAATATCGATTATATGACTCGATTAACGCCGTCATGCGAAAATTCTGAAAAAAAAAACATTCGAGGAAACTGAAATAATCGCATGTTCAAAAAAATTTCATCACAATCGGTGACGAAATTCCAGCAATGACGAAAACAAAACTGCGCATGCGCCATTTTCGATCCGACGTTCAGCGATCGCGAATGTTACGCAGCGATTTCATCTCGTGGTCGAACTCGCCGATTCAACGAAGCAGCAGAGTTCGGATCGGCGGATTACAAAAACGCTCTATCGCTTGATTGATTTTGAAAAAATTGATTCAATCGAAAGTTTCGGTAATAAGGATGTAGGATGCTCCCGCACCGTTACAAAGACAGCAAACTTCGAGATAAACGGCTTCGTCAAATCCGAACCCGAAAAATTGTCAAATAAAAAAAAATCGTAGAAAAGCGTATACCAAAAGTTTTCCATGCATCACGCGTGCCGTTCGATCCGTGTCAACGAAGAGTGTGTTAAATCTGACGAAGCTGAAAAACACGAAAAGAACACTCACTGCACTAAACAACACTCACTGCACTCAGCACATGCTCTCGCGAAACCGGCCATCTTGGAGTGAACTGCAGCGCTCGCGACGCCGGCCGGCGAGCGTCGCTGCATGCGTCACGTGACGACGAGCGCCCAATCAAATTCATAGAAGCAGAGTCTGCGCATTCGACGATACTTTGCCGGCAAATCAGCTGCAACGCTCCGTACTTTTTATCGATCTGATTATTCATCAATCGCGAAAAAGTGCAACGGCTTCTTCTCGAAAGTTCGGTCTCGCCGATTCAACGAAGAGAGCAAAAGTTCGGATCGACGAATGACGGGAACGTTCTATCTTTCACCCGGTATAAAAAGTTAACTTTAAGTCAAGTGTTTAGGGTAGTAAAAAGTTTCGAATCAGTGAAATCCCGGCGATAGGATCGGCGCCTTCACAACCAAAGGAAATTTCCTCGTGAGCAGTATCGTCGATAACGACTCGAGAAAATTGTCAATCTACCAAAAAATTTTGACTTTTCGAGTTAACGATCTACCAAAAGTTGTCCATCCGTCGCGCGTGCCGTCCTCGTCCGTTCCATCGAGAAGCGTGCAGATTCCGACGAAAAAACAAAATGAAAGAAAAAACACGCACTGTACGAGACATGCAGCACACGCTGTCGCGGACGCGGCCATTTTGAGATGAGCAACGGCAGCGTTCGTTACGCCGTTCGGCGAACGGCGATTGACGTGACAATGCGTTAGAAAAATAAACTGCCGGAAAATTGCCGCAGTAATTCCGTATTCCGTATTCCTCGAGTGCTTGAAGAAGAAAAAAAGTTCTATAATCCAGTCCGGATCGCCTTTAAGGGGAAGTGAAATATCGCGTAATGAAAACTGTAATGAACTTTTCTCAAGGGTGCTAATTTTTTTGAGGAAAAAGCAAATCCGAGCACTCGGTAATTTCGCATCCGGCCCGAATTCATTTTTTTCTCAAAAAAAATTAACACCATTGAATAAAGTTTTTCATATGAAAAACGCAACTATCTCTCTCACACTCATGGCCCCGTCACGTGACTTTCACTTCCCCTTAAGAGCATGTGAATCGTATTCTCAGCCTGTCTCTCCCGCTCCGCCGACAGCGCCACTGATGCTATCTCTCTCGCACTCCGTAGTGTTTCACGAGCTCTTAACGTAGTCCTGAACGTCCGGGCAAAGTGTTTCGAAGAATATAAGAGGAAGTGGACAAAGCGCACAAAGAGGAAGAGGGAAAGAGTTCGACAGGCGGATAAGAAACCCATTCGATGTACGAAAGAGAATGCTCGAGTCAATAATCGACTGCAGGCAATGGTAAGCTCGATTGTCCAAAATATTTCTACTCTCGAAGTCTGTATGTTTTGTTAGACCACTTTTTCCACTCGCGCTCATACATCGTCTTGTCCCGATTATTTATTGCGCCGTGTACATAAAATACGCCCTTACGATTTCACTACTCTGTGTAGTATTGTCTTAGCGACTTCGCTAAAATAAAGCGCATTCCTTGCGTGCAACTCGGGCGGAACATATACTATTATTATATATTACAAGTCAATACTGCAATTTCGAATCTTGGGAAAATCGCTCTCTCCACCCTTTGCATATACACTTTGCCTCTTCCGATTGCAGGTTTCTCTCGATTTATGAAATTGTTAATTCACCAAAATTTTTGCTCATAACGATGTACACAGTTACGAGCGAAAATTACGTATCGCGAAAGCTTTAGAGTCTTATAAAGCATTTGACTCTTAGCGCGGTTAAAGTAGTCTGCTTTACGCGTATGAAATTCACCGATTTCAAAGTTATTTTTATAGACCATGCGCCATATTTACCCGGATTTTACAAAGTTATTTTTCGCATTCCAAAGGCCATACTTGGACTTTTACTGTAATTTCGAGCCTTGGTAAAACCGCTCACGATAACCGCTCTCTCCAGCTCCACCCTTTGCAAATAAACTCCGGCCTCCTCCGCTGCAGGTTTCTCTCGGCGGCCGGCCTTTTTGAGCGCCCTTCTTTCGATCTATAATGCCTCGGACACGACTGGACACTCTTCACCGTCGCTGACGTATTAATTTCGCTGAGTGGGCGGATAACGGATGGGCTGCTGGCTCGCTCTCGCGTTTACCGGATAATGTGTGTTACAGTTATACGCACGGCGTAATAACGTGTTTGCCCACACGACGGGACATTCGGCGGATAAACGAAAACACCGTAACGGCCTAGGCGTGACCTCGAGCCTATCGTACACAACTATCGGCTTCGCTCGCCGTTTCTGTATCCGTCCCTTTCCGGGCAACGTGACGCGACGAACGGTTCGTGGATTTATGCCGGCCAATGTCCAGCCACGTAAGCTTTACTCTCCGTACAGGGCATCGCTACTGCCGGCCGGATAGCGTTCCAAACACAGCCCGGTATCGACGATGCTCCTCATCGACCAGCGCATCCTCGCGGACTCGGTAACGGCTTTTTGGAACGACGAAAATTTTAACTCTCACTTTTACCATGTACTACGTTGCCAAATACCTTTCTGCGTGGGGACCGGTTTGATTCTTCGCTGCTGGGGGCTTCGCGTTGCTTGTTGATTTTTTTTTTTTTTTTTTTTTTTTTTTTTTAGTGGATGCGTCGTATCAATATCGGGGATGAAAAAAATTGAACTGTGTTGTATATCAAATCAAAATAATATTGGTACTCGAGTTCAAAATTGCCTTCACTTTTTTTAATCGCCGTCGCTCGTCATCGTGCCATCGCATCCTCCGGGGAGTCGGTAACTTTTTTTGCTTTTTGGAACGACAAACATTTTAGCTTTCAATTATATCATAGACTACCATTCAGCGTGGAAACCCATTCGATTCTTCGCCGGTAGCGGGTTTTCGTTGTTTGTAAATTTTTTGGTCGGTTGAGTCGCATCAATATCGATGGAAATGAAAAATATTGAACCGCGTGTATGTCAAGTCGAAGTGATAACGGTACGCGAGTTCAAAATTGACTTAACTTTTTAAAATAATGTTACATATATATATATATATATATATATATATATATTTCCTTATCGAATGGGTCATATTAATGTCGATAGAAATGAAAAAAAATCGATCGCGCGTGTGTTAGAGACCAAAAAAAAAACGATACAATGCGACATAAAGATTGAATCAACTCTTTTATTTCTTTGCACCGCCCATAATAAGCAGTCTATCAGCGAAAAATTAACATCGAACGAAGGGCGAAATGTGCCGCAAAAAAAAAAGCGAAACAAATTGAATAAACACAGAGGATAAAAGGCGTGTCGAGCGGTGACGAGAATTCGTGAGCATGTTGCACTGATCGCGGGCTTGATCCTATTAGGATAATAATAGATCGTAATTGGGCACGGTACGGAGCTTACAGGGCCTCGGACGTAGAGCTCTGTACGGAACGGCAAAGCGCTCGCTCGGCGGCGAGGGAGGGGGGAGGTCGTGCCCGGCCGTTGTTACACACAACGGGCATTTGGGTATCGACGATCGGAAGCCCGCGCGTGAAAGCAACATGTGCGAGCTCGGAATCGTCGCTTCTGGCGAGCGTGATCCCTGTCGCACACCTGATCGCCCATCCGGCGATGATCTCCGATCTCGAGCGGAGCTATCGAGCCCCGCACTGTACGGCGCACTGTGTTGTGCACTGCTCGAGCCACGGCGCGCCGACCCCTCCGCCTGGCGATGATTTTTACAACCATCGGGAATTAACACGCCTCGCGTACAATCGGCTTCGGGCAATCCGCTCCGACGCGCTCGCAGCAAAATAGACTTCGCGAACGACGAATTACGCTCGGAGGTTCTTCGAACAAAAAAAAAGCTGCGGGTGAGATTTTAATGCGGAGCTTAGCGTCAATGACAACAATCGAGCGATCGAGCAACGATGTAACGATGAAAGGATGGAAGACAGAGAATTGCCCGGTCCACCTGCTGTTTATAAATTTGCACATACATAACTGCTCTACGAGTACAGGATATTGGAGATTGCACAGTAATAAGTCCTTTTCGAGTCAAACATTTTTTTTTTTTTTATCTTCCCGCGGGGAAAAGATATATCGATATATATATGATATATTAAATATATTATCGGTAATTCATTAAAAATATTTTGTACAAGCTATGAATAGGGCCCGGTTCGTATATAATTCATACACGTGGTAATCGGGGTAGGAAATATTCAACGCTTTTCCTATTTACCATTACCTATTTAATAGCGAAATAGACTTCGCGTACGGCGAATTGTGCTCGTACTTTCTTCGAACAAAAAAAAGCTGTGGGTGCGATTTTAATAGTTTTGCATGACATTTTTTAATCATTCGCTTCTGATTGATTATTAAGCTGGGAAAAATAATTGTTAGCTCATAAAATATCCCGCTCAAATGACTCCCGGTCTCGGGTGTGAACGCACGATAAATCTCGCGGTGTAATGTACCCGGATCGTGTTTGCAAACTGCACTGAATGCATAAGGGTAAAGCTCGTCACCGGTGGAAAGCTTCATCAGCTATGTAATCATAATAATAATAACAAAAATAATAATATAACTAATAAATTATTATTATTATTATTATTACAATAAATCTCCAGGAAAAATACAAATTCTAAATATTCCCAGAATGGTGCAGAGCGCTCTATCCCTGTCCAAAGAAACAAACAAAAAAAAGTTCACCGATACTAATTTTACTGCTGTAACGGCGTATTAACTTCAGCCGATCCTTCCTCGTGCGGGTAAAACTTCGCTGTGCCACTGCAAGAGAGATCCTGTCTGTGTGGGCGACGGTTCTCGTCATACTCGATGCATGCCCGCCAATGCTGTGTACCACTTGTATGAAATATATATATGTATACACATATATATATATTTCACACACTTATATACATAGATATGCACATACATATCTACATATATACACATACCAGTTGCACGCTCGCGAATGTCCTAGTACTTGTACGGAATACAGATACATATATACACATATACACAGATACATATCCATATGCATACACATACATATATATATACGTATAAATATGTGCTCGTTACACTTGCATAGGATGTACAGTACAGCCTCTGACAGTGTGAGTAGAGATTGCCGGTACCAGAGTCGGCCATGTTGAACGAGCCTGCGTGGTGGAGTCGTCCGGCTCTCTCGTCGTGTTCCTCCCTCTCTCTCCTCTCCTCCTCCTCGGGCCGCTCAGTCGCCGGCCGAGCCTCGCGCTCGCTCGTACACCCGCGAACGTTCGAGGCGCGTCAATATCTCGCGGTGTTTCCTCCGTGCCTCCCCCCCCCCTCCCCTCCGCTCGTCGCCCCTCTCCTCCGCGGCTGCCCCGCACGTCGCACGCCGGCGACGCGGCGCCCAGCCGAGAGAAACCTCGGTGGCCCCGGTGAGGAGAGAGAGAGAGCTCTCCACCAACCAGCAGTCGAGCTGATATAGTCGGCGGCCGGCGGCGTAGCCGCGGCGCCGTAGCGATGGCAACGCGCGAACCGGGGGCTTCGCGAGAAATTCCCCTTCGCCCGGCCTTATAACGAAGAAGACTGGGAAAAAAAAGATACACAAGCGCGAGAGAAAAAGAGCTCGAAACTCGAGGAAAAGGAGGACGCGCCGCTGCCGGTGCTTTCGCTGGGAGAGCGGAAGGCTATCGCGTGCGTGCTCGAGGAAGCTCAGGAAAAAAAGGAGGGAATAGTTAAAAAAGAAATTAAAAAATGAAAGAGTTAGCGAGGAGGGAAAGAACCAACGGGACGAAATCTTGACACCGGACGCGTAGCCCGAACTCTCGCGCTACTCGCATGCTCGGAGAGGCGACGCCTACGGCGTCTTTTTTTTTTTTTTCTTCGTTCCCAACGAAACGTTTCGCGAGGCTGAAAACGGAACGGAGAGAAAAATGTAGGCGAAAAGGCCGGGAGGGAAAATAGTTACTGGCGTTGGGGGAGAAAAAAATGAAAAAGTGAAAGAAACGTTCCTCGCCGTATCCAAGGTATTCGAGGACAGTACTTCGCGAAAGGGAGTAATGAGATGGAAATCGTGAAGCACGTCTGGATGGAAAGATTCTTGAGGTTTTTTTCCTTCTTTTTTTAATGGTCGTTTTCGGGTTCGTTACGTGCAGTTTGAGCTGCAATTAACCCTTTCGAGCTCCTTTCTTTATACATCGTGTATAATATATTATATGAAATATTACATTATTAATGTTATTATTTTAACCAACCAGAAACGTATATATGGTAGACAAATATAATGTTTTTTTCGTTTCTTTTTTATACTGGTCATTTTCGAGTTCGTTACGTGCAATTTGAGCTGCGATTAATCCTATCGATCTCCGTTCTTAATATGTCATATATAAAATATTATACTAGTGTTATAATTTTATCGAACCGGAAATGTATATCCGATCGACAAATCTGCTTTTTTCTTATTTATAATTATTACGATTTGACATTTCAGTAACTAAGAGATTCCGCGAAGGTGAACCAGCGGACACCGAGCCGCTGTTTTGTCGCGCGTTATAAGAAATTTTCATGAAACCTAAACAGAGCGCGGGTCGTACCGGTGGGAGCCGAGAGGAATGCGGCCGGTCGCTCGGCGTGTAGCGGCTCCGGCACCTCGCGTTCTCCTTTTATTTTTTCACCGTTTTTCCTTCTTCGCCGTTTCGTCAGTAACCCCCGCGGAGTCCCCGCAGGGCCGAGCTACGCGCGGTGTTCGTAGAAATCTCAGGACGTACTCGAGGCGTGCGACGAGTCCACTATCGTACTTCTTTTTTTCCATGAAAGAGTGCCGAAGGGGCGCGCACCGGCGTACCGGGTGAAATATTAAAACACCCGGGGGAGACTCCGTCACCTCCTCTCTGTCTATCTTTCGGCAAAAAAATGATGAGTTCTCGCACGAGCTCCTCGAGCGAGATCCGAGTCCGGAAGTTGCCTCGGGTTTATATCTCGCGAGGAAGTCTCCCGACGTTTCCGGCTTGGCTCTGCGCGAGATTCGCGCGATACATATATATATATATATATATATATAGATGTATGTATATATATATTTTTTATTATTTGCCGTTGAGAATTTACCAACCCCCGGGGCTCATTCTCGAATTAAAACTGTTCTTCCCTTTTCGGAAATAATGGAATAAAAACGTATATCAAATTATCTTCTTCTATCCGAGAAGAAGGAAAAAAGAATTGGTGTTTACCATTCACAAAAAGTTCTGAAGGGCGCAAAACGCTTCTAGTCTTATAAGCATCGAATCCGAAGCGTTACTGATGTGGAGGGGCACACCGTCAAGGACGAGCCCATTAAGGACAGGATTATATTCTAATTAACGGAAGGAAACACATCCAAGGTCGTCTCGCACTTGCAAGTAATCCCTTAACGAAAATTTCAATTTATCTCGCCGCACCTAAGCAAACGATTGTTATATAGTTACACGATCGTATTACGTTAGTATTATATCCTATCACGCCGAGCGTCGGCGACGTAGATTACGCCGACGGTTCGACCGAATACTCCGACATGTATATATGTATATATGGGCGTCGAGTTTATAACCCGTCCAATTTCCGATTTTGCCCTTGTTCCAAATTTTTTTTATTGGGAAGCAGGGCGACAAATCTGAACCGAGTGTATTTCCTAGTTTTGCCTTGATAAAGTACCACCCCGTCAATATTTCAATCAGGCTGCTTTATTCGAAAGCAGGCGATAAACCCTTAAAATCTAACGATGGATCCACTTTTCCCAGTTTACCAGTTACAAATACGCGCAGAACCAACTATAAATCCGCGAGTGTACATTAGAGTGATTAAAAATGTTTGGTATTTTGATTATACAAAAAAGTTCATTAACGTTCAATTAATGTAGATAATGTAAGCAAATTTCAAGTTCAATACATTAAATCTACAATTTATATTTACAGTCCATATAAAAATAGACCATTGACTCTAGAATCGGAACTGTTGTATTTGCAGCAACCAATATAAAGATACAGCAAACTTGAGCAATTTTAAGCGCGTATGCAACAAAGTCGCCGTTACGGACCACTCAGTGCGTGGGCATTGCTGCTTTATCCGTATCATCAGTGTTTTCCGTATTATCCGAGCCTACATCGGGTTAACGCGGAGGGCTTGGATGAGTTGCGTGCCTCTGTTAATGCGTATGCTCGGTTGATCGAAGAAAGGATAAACGAGGTCCTACTGTATATGCACACTCTCTTACGACCAGTGTATGCCTTAGTTTTGGGTGAGTAAGAGTCAGTAAAGCAGTAGTCTTAATTAGAACACGTGAACAACCAATCAAATATTTTTATTCGATAGCATTCGCTAAACCTCTAAAATCTTACTGTGTCTATTTTTCGCCGTCTAGCAACTATAAATAGCCGTGTATATTTCGACCCACGTACACGTAGACTCCAATACAAACAGCGTATATTTCTTAGTTTCGCTTCGTTATATCACCACCTCGTGAATATTTTAATTAGGCACTTGAGTTGCCTACCGATTGCTCCCCAATTAGCGAGCCGAAAGCGCGATAGTCGAAGGAAACAAACCCGCGGCTGATTAACCAGTCAATAATTCATTCACTTCGTATCTCGCTAAGGCATGCAAACCAGTAAAAGGCGTGCTAAAATTCAAGACCCTCCGGTACGAGCTTCCTCGTACAGGTTACAACTCCCCACGTATAAAACCGCGGTCGAGCAACTTCACCATCCATCAAGCATATACATCTACATCGGCTCCCCCGTCGATTTTATTCGATAATCGTCGACCGCTTTGGAAAAAATCGAGTCAATTAAAGGAAAGTTGACACGACGCTCGAGAATCCCGATAGAGTTTATGGCGCTTCTCCGCTCCCGTCCACTCTCTCCCATTAGAAACCCCGCTCCGCTAACGCCGTGAAATTATACACCGAACGGCGTACTCACACAGATGTAAAGAAAAAAAAAGAAAAACCTATCGATGTGTTTTAAGGTTATAGCCGCGCATATACCAACGTCTGCATAAATGTATTTCGGTACTTCGAACACACACAGCCTCGGTTTATCGTCGTTACCCTTCCGTTCGTTTCTCTCGCTGTTCCGCCGCCTCGCTGCAGACACGGGCCTCTCAACTGTGTTTCCTTCTGTCTCTATTCATCCCTCGATACCGTTTCCTATCTCTTCGCTTTGCGCCGTGGCAGCAGCCGGCTCGCTCGTGCTAGTCGCGAATTGCGCATGCGCGCACCGCGTCGCTCGACGACGAGAGCAGCGACTGGTGCAACGGTCGCGAATACACGCGCGCCGGTGAACACACACAAGATAGTTTCGTACCGAGCTTCGAGAGTTTCGCCGCGGCGGCGCTGACGTCGCACTCTACCTGCCCCGTACACGGGCTCTTCTCTCTCTCGCGAGTGTGTACAATCAAACATTGTTCATGATTTAGTCAAATATTGGCGAGATACACAGCTTTGTAGTGCCTCTCTCACGGTGTATCCACCTATGTATCATGCCGAATAATCCGCCGTAGATTGCGCGCCGATTGTCCACTCGTTAAGTAAGACTCGTTGAACGGCTATGTGCGCGCTGTATGCTGGATACGGCGTGTATAGATATACGTTCTTGCGACTGGCTAGCTGTATATAACGCGTTTCGCGTTCGTACACCGCACGAGCCCGTCCCTTTGCCGCACGAAATGAGCGAGAAATTGATCTGCGCTATTAGCTATCGTACCTCGGCCGTTTCCACTGTCATCGATAAGGCCAATAATTCTATTTACCGATCGGCAGCTATCTTTGAGCTGCAAATGTCAAAGCTTTTTCACGATCTCGTGTTTGGTTGAGTTTTTTTTTAGTCGTTGCTGCGGATATGTCGAGTGACAGGGAACTTTTTTCACTTCGATGCGGCAAAATTATGGTTTCTTTTTTTTTTTTTGCGGAGCTAGTTTTTTTTTCAAACTTGTTATAAAACTTAGCGCGTTCATACTGCGTTCATGAAACTTTGATCCTACGAAACTTTAGCTTTTTACGAGACTTGCCGCGTTTCACTGCGTTTATAATCGTTTCGCGCAAAATGCGTGGATGGACAACTTTGATAGTTGTTTTCATAGACAAAATAAAAAATGGTCTTAAACACGTGCTCGAGTTTACGTTTATAGTAATAACCTTTATCGACGATGAGGGTATTGGACGTTGACGCATTAAGTAATAATTGTTATCGGTCGAGGGACGAGGGTTGGGAATTTGACAACAAAAAATCAGACTCACAGTGTTTTTCTTTTTTTTTTCGTAGAAATACGTGGGTTTATTGAAACATGTACATCTCCTTCTCACGATATTACTCATCGCCTCTAATATATTCTCCTCCAATTTAACTCTTTATTCGTGGACGATAAAATTTTGTTCCTCGTCGTCATATTTATTTTCCATTGACAAAATACGACGTTCCGTGTAGTATGTGTGTGTGTGTTTATCGACGAGACACGCGAGAATGTCGTCGAGAGTATTGTTGAATTAAAAATAAGAGCGAGGGAGTTTGGCGAGGTCGTGGATCGATCGAAATTGCGATTTTACAAAATCGGGACGATAGCAACGTAATTTCTCTTGCAATTGAGATTTCGAGAATTCGTTCTAAAATTAAAAAAAAAAAAAAAATGGGACACGATCGATTTCACGACCCTCTGAGATTTATCGAAAAAAATAAAAATCTTTCAACGCCTCCCGACTTGATTCGCCGTGCGTCATTGTCGTGTGTACCGAGTGTATATTGCGTGCAACTCGTCAACGAGACGGCGGAACTAAAAGCTAAAAATTGCGAGTTACGAGAAAAATAATAGAAGAAAAGAATAAAAATAAAAATCGTCGATAAAATATACCTTACGAAAAATAAACGAGGACGATGGCAAGTGGAATGTGACGATAATGGCAATAATGCAGTAATAACTAATAATAATTAATAATAATTAAACATTTGTGGTGACCTCATCTCACGGCGCTAAATTGTTGCTAGAGTGTTATTTACAGTTTTTTTTTTACTTAGCGCCTCGCGCGTGTTTCAAATGCGACTTTGCCCGACCGACAATTGAACTCGTCTGCTTGCGTCCTTTTTAAAGTTAATATTCAATTGCGCGAGTTGATCGTTTCATTTCATATATATTGTTTTTCTTTTTTTTTCAATCCTCT